>CM068318.1:29058602-29171102 GCA_034766995.1 Acanthacorydalis orientalis | reverse complement strand
ATGATAAAATAAATATAATATTCAATTCAATGAACAAATAAATAATTAACAGCTCAAAATTCTATGTACTCAAGATACACCACATAATATTCCAAAAACAAAAAGAAATCTCTCTTCTTAAACTTCCTGAACATGTTCAATATACCAAAACCAATCATAATCGAACAACGTTAGTATAATACTTATAAAGAACTAGGAAAATTATATACAGAGTTAAAAAAAATGAAAAATTAAAGATACCTATTTTAACCTTTTGTGGTCTAAATTTGTCTTCTAAAGAATTTTAATTATTTTTAGTTTATTTTGAATGAATAAATAAATAAAGAATCATAAAAAACAATAAATAGAACCATTAATTACAAATAAATAAACTTGTGTACCTATATAGGTTCAACTATTGTACATGAACAATATAACTTTTATAATGTTGATAAAGTGTGTTTTGTGTGTTAAATTTCCAGTTTTATTAATTCGTTATATAAGGGATATATATATATATATATATATATATATATATATATATGTATATATAAGAGCTTGCATTGAAAGCCGCTGTTCACGTGTAGATGACCCTAGATGAGTATACTGTGGGTAGTGACAGATGTCTCTTATGTCATTTTGAAGTGTGAACATTTCCCACTCAAATTTGACTATCAGACGTCATCCATTGTTTACACAAATGCTTTTCTATAACCGAATTAAAATGGAACGCGATAAGTTTTCTGATGTGTACCTCTACACTACTTTCATTTGAAAATAAGTGCAGTTGAAGCTCATCGATTCCTTACGAAAACTTATGGTGAATCTTCTCTATCGGAAACTGTATGTAGAGATTGGTTTCGACAATTCGAACGTGATGATTGTGACGTTCACGGCAAACAACGGCCAGGTTAACCGAAAAATTTCGCAGATGAACAATTATATATTAGAAGAAAATTCTGCTCAAACACTCAAAGGATTTATTCAAAACCTCTATGTCGATAAATTAACCATTTCATGACGTTTACAAGCCATGAAAAAGATCCAGAAAGAAGGGAGATGGTTGCCACATGAATTGACCAAAAATTTCATTGCTAATTGTTTAAACATCTCAATTTCTTTGCTTGCAAAGCATAAAAAGAGAAGTTTCTTGTAGCGTATCGTGACCGGCGATGAAAAATGGATCTATTTCGACAATCCGAAACGCAAGAAATCATGGGTTGATTCTGACCAACCATCAATGTTGACACCAAAGCGAAGCATCCACAGTCACAAATTAATACTCTCGATTTAATGGGATATGATGGAGGAATATGTCATGTATTATGAGCTGTTGAATCCGAAGGAAAAAATGACCGCCGATCGTTATCGACAACAATTAGAGCGTTTAAATGATAATTTTATACAAAAATGACCATCAAATTAATCAAATCGCCAAAAAGTGATTCTTCTCCATGATAACGGCTCCATCCCTCGGCCTCTTGTTGCTATAACTGTGAAACAAACACTTATGGAGCTCGAATGTGAGGTTCTCCAACACCCAGCGTATTCTCCGGACTTGAACTCAAGCGATTACCATCTGTTCTGATCAATGCAACACGCTTTGATAGGTACACATTGCCATAATTACGTAGAAGTCAAAAATCGGGTTTCTGAATGGATTAGCTCAAAATACATACCATTCTTTTGTCACGGAATTCTACTTCTGCCAGAAAACTGGGAAAAAATCATAGCTTCTGAGAAAAAATACATTAATTAGTGTATTCACACCTTTTGTTATTGAAATAAATGCTCAAAAACATGAAAAATAGCGGCTTTCAATGGAACCTCGTAATATATATATATATTGAAATGGTTGTTGTATGAGACTTCAATTTATTTTATTCATATTTCATAAAAATGTATTTCCCTTCCTTTTCAAGAAATATTTTGTGTCTGAACTAATTAAATCTAGTTCAGAAATGCCCATTGAATTGTCAAATAATAATCAACTTCTTCATTCCTACTCAACCAATTAATTAATTAAGGATTTATAATCTGAAGGTATTTCAAATATAATTTCATTTTTATTTTAATTTGCCATATGTCTATACAAATTTATAAATATTTACAAATTTTAAAAGCAAATAAATGCACATTATTTTCAAAATATAAATAATATATATTATGTTATAAAAATAAATAAATAAAAGTCAATATATGAAATCCTTTTCGGAACTATGGAAATAATAGTCTTTATATAATTTCAACTAATATAATAAATTAATCAAGTGTTTGATATTGTTAATATTAGAGTATAAAATTAATTGTTTTACAATCACTACATGTTGAAAAATCTACATTCAACTTTAACTGTTCTCTGCTGACAATTTATATAGTTCAGTAAATATTAAAAATTAGTATCAGACATCTCTATTAACATGCAAATCAACGTACTCTTATCATATAATCGAATGAATAATGTGTAAAAATTTGAAGTTGTGGCTTCGCCACGACGCTACTTAGTGACAAAGAGAAAGGCACAAAACATATTCTTGAATGATAAACTCCAGCTAGACGCCATAATATAAATTCAAAAACACTTATTTTTATTTCAGTTTCAGCTTATGATCATTTAAAAATGATAACACGTGTTTCTTTTTGATTACAGATGCGCCCACATGTCGACCGAATCAAACACGTGTACACGGCGTTGCTAAACAAGAAAGAGCACGAATATCTTGCGCCGTCGATGCAAACCCTGCTGGCGGCGATGTATCATTTCGATGGACATTCAACAATTCGGCGGAAAGTGTAGATGTAGCTGCATCACATGTAGCTCGAGCGCCAGCACCAGACGCCGCATCCGCTGCCAGCGTCGTAACATACACACCGATGACCGAACTTGACTACGGTTCACTACTTTGCTGGGCATCGAATCGGATCGGTACACAGCGTGCGCCGTGCGTTTATCATATCATTGCAGCTGGTATGTCAGTCTTTCAATATTTAATCTAAATTTTAAATATAACGAGAAATTTTTAAAATGTTTTCTTGAATAAAATGATTTTGAACCAGGTTATGACCATTAACCATATGTCAAAGAATGTAAACAGCCATTTAGTCCTAGCCATTATAACTATATAAGTCTTTTTATTTACGTATTTACTATTTTTTAATTGGGTTATTGAAAAATTAAACTTTAGTGTCATTGACTACACAATATTAACTAGCTAGAAGGAAAAATACAGACCTGAGTTAAATTCATGTGAATATGCTTCGCTGCTCTGTTAAAAATGATTTCACAAAATTAAAAGTTTGTCATCGGAGAGATAGAGTTAATTTAAATAATACTAAACATTAGGAAAAAGTGGCATATAAATCGTTTAACCCTTTCGATACGGCCATGTCTTTCGCCACTATGCTTTCGCTGTACTCGATCGCGATACTCGAATCGCGAATACGGTGTTACTATACAGGCTTATTACGATACGAACGTACACTTACACAAGGAATGAAAGAAAATATTTATGAAAGAAAATAAATAATGAAATTAAAACGTAAGAAATAAAAATAAACGCCATCAGATACGTTACTGAAATAAAATCTTATGTTATCTCTAATGCACTGTCGAAACGTTACTTTACCACTGATCCTCATATGTTATATTCAGAGCGGTCATGACAAAAAACAAAATAATTACAAAACAAAAGAAATCGATTGTGATGGAGGTAACAAGACATGCTATGTTGGACTATAGTTGTGAATCAATGTAAATTTTAACGGGTAACTATAGTCACTGATAGTATCAAAAAGTTAAAGAATATCTATTTATTAAAAAGGACCTTTTTGAAGTCATATTTTAATAATTTTCTATTGCTCTGCTGCAAAATTATATATATATATATATATATATATATATATATATATATATATATATAAATATAATCATCGCCATCATCTTCAAGCTTTGAGAATGTACTTTTAGTTAAAATAATTTTTAATTTATTTTTATTGAAATAAGCTATTGCCTCTTTTTTTCATACGTTTTAAAAACAGTTCATAATATTATCTCTCAATCATTTTTGCATTCCTTACACCCGAATCATTTTGTGTATTGTCTGTATATGATATTTTCTTTTTAAAATACGTGTATACCCCGTTACAGCGGATTTTAAACTTTTTACTACCGTTATTTGTCAGTCCTATTTATTTTTTTAAGTATTTTTTTTATATTATCATATATTGTTTCTAACGTACATCCAATCGTACTTGATTATATTATCTGAAATTTCTTAACAATTTCGATATTTAAGTCTATGTACAACGGTAAATGAAGTAAAGCGAAAATATATTCTTAAACAGAAATAAAATCTTAGATAAGATAATTATTTTTTCATCCCACAAACCATACCTAGATCAGGTGTAGTTGATAGAGTGAAAAAATAATTAATTTGTGAAAATAAATTTAGCCACAATGTCAAAATTTTTTTATACAATCTTAGATTTAAATATTAATATTTTTCATCGAAATGCGCTTATTTTGTGCATTATTTTATTATAAAACGTGCATTATTAGTTGTATATTTAATTTTTTTAAAAAATTTAATAAACATATATTTTAAATTTTATATACAAAAACGCTATTAATATCACAATTATGCTACATATTTAAACACGTTCTATTTCAAATTTACACGAACAATTTTTATATAAGTGAAGTATATACTTGTTTTATAAATATACATTTCAAAAATGTTAAATTCAACATATACAATTTGCGTTTGCAAAACAACATAATATATTGTCTACGATGTTGTTTCATTTGGATTATTTAGATTTTTACAGTGGGGTGGTCTGTTGACATGCAACAGCATTTAACATCAGACAGGGAAAGGAGAGAGCAGTCGCGGCAATTAAGCAAAGTGCTTACGATGAGCCACCGACAATGTCCTTACTCTTATACAGGACACTTTTCTGCCTAGGTAGATATATAAATTATATACATACTGTGTACAGCTCAGCTATCTCGTCGAGGTTTTGTTTTTATATGTCGCAGAGCGGCGTATATCAATTTTTCATCGCTGCGGGGAAAAATAATTTTCCAGTTTTCATTTTCGTGCAATGATTAATGGTTTTCCGCGGCCCAGTTCATTATTCTCTTCGCAGCCGTCGAAAGTATAGCAGCTACTAGTAGGTATATAGGTACGTTGGTACTCGAAATACCACCATGGCTGGGTTGTGAACTTTTGCCACGCGTAAGAAAATCCCACCACCTCTTTTCGTCGACTTCCACTTCGGCTTACTTCTTCTCTATTTATTCTTCTTCGTCTATATCTTTTCCAACACATTGTCTAACGTGCAACTATTATAGCAGGAGGCGTCATTGCGGGGGCGTAAACGCGCCGCAGGTGCGACTTTCTCCTACAAATCACTGTCAGCACGAGCCTATAACTGCACCACTACCTACGCCTGACATCTTTTATCTCTGATACGTCCGTTACAGATTTTAGCTCTTTTCCTCGAAACCCGCAAATATGAATTTAATTGAAAAAATTTACCCTTTTTCTGTCTTTTTGTCTTATCATTAAAATGTGTTAAAATTTTTGGTTATCCTTGAGAACACATTATTTAATATATAATACTTTGTTCTTAAAATAGTATTAACAAAAACATTGCTAAAGATATGAAATTCCAAAAAATAAAACTCTTGTTTTCTTACTTGAAAAATAAAACACAGAATAAAAAGAATTATTATCACAATACAAAATACATCAAAATATTTAGTTGGAGTTCATTATTTATCTTTTAATTCTTAAATTTTAAATTAGTAATACAGTGATTACATTGGATTTGCATTAATTTTGAAGTGACGTTCAGAAATTAAATTTATTTAGTAATTAAATTTAATTAAGTTACTAATTTAAAATTTGATAATATAAATTTATTGATGTTATATATATATATATATATATATATATATATATATAATGATTCAAAAAACTGTTCACGGAAGTGTGAAGTTTTAAGAAAATGAGAAATTTGATGCATATAGAAAAAAATATTAATTTGTTTATTCATTATTAAAATGTATAAACAGTGTACTAGTAAAAAAAAATATTCAATATAAATATTGTATTACTCGTATTACTTCTCGAAATTATTTCACCCTTCTTAGTGTGTGAACACTTTTTTGGTTCGCGTACAATGTTTGCTGTTTTGTAGAACTCAGTACACCGTATAGCGTCCTTTTGCTTTTAAAACTGCTTCTATTCTTTTTGGCATACTGCCTATTAAATTTGTAAATGTGAACTCTTCAGTACTTTCCCATGCTTGGTTAATTCTATCCCATAATTCATCAATTGTTTTTGGCACTTCTCCGATTGATACAAGTTTTCTTTTCAATACAGCCCATGGGTGTTCTATTGAGTTTAAATCAGGAAATTACGATGGAGAATTCATTACAACAACGACGTTTGTTTGGAGGAAACTTTTCGTAATTTTATCTGTATGTTAAAAGTTGTCTTGCATCAATACTAAATCTGTTTGCTCACACTCAAACTTTTCAATGTTTGGAAAAAACTAATTCCTATGGATTTCAATGTAGTCCACCGTTTTCATAATCCCTTAAATTCTACGTAATTTTCCTAATTTATTTCTTTTAAAACAACCCCAATCCGTCAAACAGCTGCCTCCGAACTTCAATATTTTCATAACACTTTACTCCTTCAACATGCGTTTTGGATTGATCCAATTCATACGCGTTCGTCTGAATGTATAAGAGATTAATGTCAGTCTTTCTAATCAAACGACTTGATTCCAATGAATAGCATCACAACGTTTATATTTTTTTACAAAATTCAACTGCTTCTTCTTATGAATATTAGTCAACAACGAATTATTTTGCTTGTGTATGGCTTTTAATCCTGATTTTTTTTAAACAATTCATGATTATCTCGTTACAAACATTAATTTTCAGATCCTTTAGTAAGACAATATTGGCCTGTTTGGCATTGTCCGCTGCTCCTATGCAGATTATGCCACAAATTTTGCGTTTGGTGTCTGGAGTCAATTTTTCTGAACGTCTTCTTTTATTGGCCTGAACAATGATTTTTAATTCTTTTTTAATTTTTGATACAAATCCAATAAAAACACCATATAAAAATGCTATTTTACGGACTAGAATTAACTTGTTAATTTCTGTTGTAATTGCCTTTCTCATAGTAATACTTTTTTTTTCCTATCAAAAAGTAAGAACAATTTATTTTATTTGTCAGATTTAATCAAAATATAATTTATTACTTTGTTTCTTTATTATTTCTTATAATTTTTTGAGAATAGAAATATTAAAAATATTTATTATTCGACAATACTTCACTTAAAAAACTGTTCATGGTCTTTACTGTATTTCGGATGCGAATAATTTTCAATGACAATAAAAAAATGACTAAAATGCTGCATCGCCAGATTAAGTGATCTCAATCCAGGAAACAATAAAATTATTCAGAATTCATCAAAGTAATCGTTTATTTTTAGATTAGAATACGGCCAATCGAAAATTTGAGAACAATTTTTGAGGTCACTGTACATTAAATACTATTTAGACATATTTTATTAGAATTATCCCATATCCACACCGAAATAAAATTCTTAACAGAATTAAAAATTTTAACAATTTATTTAATAACTGACAGATCATATATTTTTGAAATAGAGAAACATATATCGATCGACATAATAAAATTGCAAATAACTATATAATATTACTAAAAATCACTACTGTTTACATAAAAACACCAAGAGTCTGTATATGATCATTTTGGAATTGACACTTATGATGACACCACAACGATATAATTTTCAAGTATGATTCGCTTACTAGACATATAGTTAAATTTCCCAATTGTCAACGCAAACAGTGAAGATATCTACCATTCAAGATGCCTGCTGGTATTCAGCTTGACATTTCATTTAATGAGTTTTGAGATTTCGTCAAGAACCTGATATTTAATCTCTATTAACTGTTTAGTATCGTTATAGTAATTTAGGAACACCAAATTTGATTCAATATTTGTTCGTATAAATCTTTGAAGTCACACTAATTCGTATTACCTATAAATGTTGACCAAATAAATTATTTATTGAATATATTTTGATAGAATTTTTTTAGGTTCTTTAATATAATTCGCTTGAAAAATGTTCCGTTTATAGCTATGTTTTTATAACTATTTAGTTCTTTTGTTATT
Source organism: Acanthacorydalis orientalis (assembly GCA_034766995.1). Lineage (NCBI taxonomy): Eukaryota > Metazoa > Arthropoda > Insecta > Megaloptera > Corydalidae > Acanthacorydalis > Acanthacorydalis orientalis. The sequence continues at coordinate 29,162,898 of CM068318.1, read as the reverse complement.
TATGCAGATAATTGAATTATTATTATGAATATTGTAGGCAATATAACCAAAGTAATTTATTTTTTTACAAAATTAACAAAATTATATAACAAAATATAACAAAACTAATTTACATACAACATATATATTTAATCTTATACAATCACAGAAATCAAAAAATTATAATCATACACAAAAAATATCTCAAATTGCAATATTATTTCATTTTGTAAACATCTAATTTATTAAATAATCAACAGGAGGCCACATAAACACCTAATGCTGTTAATTGCATAAATATAGATCAATTATATATATATATATATATATATATATATATATACATATATATATATATATATATACATATATATATATATATATACATATACACACACACACACACATATATATATATATATATATATATATATATATACATATATATATATATATATATACCTTCAAGTAGATACGTTTCATACTTTTCTAAAATCGCATAAAACCAAAGAAATGAGTTAAAATAAACACAAAATCACAAAAAAGGTTATAAAAGTTCAGAAAAATAAGAATGCCTAAAATTTTTCTTCGAGTATCTGAAAGAAATTGATATAAAACTTGAAACAAGTTTGTTTTAAGACTTTATTCATTTAATTTTATTGAAAAGTAGCAATTCTTTTCACATTTTTTCATCAGAATTATAGTCACTATCTGACAATGTTCGGCGCCATTTGCTAACTGGTGTGAAATCACTTTCGTCATTAGAAGAGATAGTTAGTACATTAGATCTGGATGGTAAAGACAATGGTTTCCACAAACAGAATAAGCGTGAACTTCACTCTCGTTCTGTGTTGATAAATGTAATCGGTGATTAAACTTTGTGATAATGATTTTACTAATTTTTATGCAGTTCACGATATCCAGGCATACAATTCTTTAGCTCACATTAGAATTTAAAGACTCGTTCAGAATTTGTATCATGAACAAAAAAATGATTTTCCAATTTATTGCAAACTTGAAAACCTTCTCGAATTATATTTGTTGTGAGGGGGAAGGTTTTTTCTGCTTCCCTTTCGTTTCCTGAATCTTCGACGATATCTAAAATTATACCAGTAATATCATCGTCACTTAAGGCATTATCCACAAACAATTCGTCGATATCATTTTGGCTAAAAGTATCAAAACTTTCTCCACCAATTTCATGTTCCAAAGTAATAATTTCAGAAGATAATGTCGATGTTTGAATGGTTCCACTATTTGCAACATATTCAGACCAAGCTGTTTCCAGCAGATATTTAAAATTTGTGATCTTATTTCAGCGATAGCAGATACAACACGATTTAAACTATCCAAAATAGATTATTTTCCAGATGGTAGTGACTGTTAATGACACATTTTCTAGTTTATCCGAAATAAATTGATAAGTACTCTTAACTAAGTATTTTTTTTAAAGTAACAATTATGCCTTGATCTAATAACTGAATAATGCTTGTTGTATTGGGTGGAAAAAACACTACCTGCACATTTAGATATTCTAAATGCGGATAACTTGGTGCATTAGCAAGAATTAATAGAACTTTATCTTGATCTCGTGATCGAAATCGTGATCTTTCTGCTTCATATAATTTGCATGAAATATACTCCGCATAACTTCAAAACCGTATTAAAAAGATACGCCTAAAAAAGACTCGACTGTACATGTTATATATATATATATATATATATATATATATATATATATATATATATATAATCAGTATGTCTGTTTTTCTATTTTTTATAGAAGTTCTGTGATAAAAACAAAAGTTTTATTTTTGGATATTTTCTTTTCAGTAAATATATCATTAAAATATTTTTTACCTAGGGATTAAACAAATATTCCTAGTAACAAAATATTCATATGGTAATCCATATGCATTCCAGTTACAAGGGATTTCTAAGACAAGAAATTTATAAAAAAACTTATACGGTAACGCGATAGAGCATTATGGAAGAAAAACACGATAAGCGTCAATATATTTCAACAAAGAATAAAGTCACTTGTTCCGGTAGGAACACACATTTTGTCGGCTGAAAGCCATCAACTCTACTTTCATTAATATTAAAGATCGTGAAAGGAAAGTTTGGAAGGAACAGTGACGGCGGCTACGGTATCCGTTTATAAGTGTACGCGTACGTTAGCGGGGTGCGAACGAGTGCATTTTTTTGCGAGTATCATGTTTTCATAATAAATAACGTTTAAGTCGTGCTCGATAATAGAACGCGCGAACATCGAACATCATTTATGACAGACGGAGGTGATACATTCGTCGAGTTTCCCCCATGCACGGCGAACGTCTCTCTAACTTGCCATAGCTCGACCGTGAAAAATGGGAAAAGTTGTATTGTTGTTGTTGCTCTTTGCTACGCGCCATTCGAGATGCGCACGAGCAAACGGTGTCAGCTTCTTGTGTGCGGCAGACTTACAAAACACTTTAAAGTGCAATCGCTTCGAGCGTTTTTCAAATTGACGTTGATAAAGTTCTCTTTTGAAATTTATAGATTTATACGGTTAATGAAATGTATCAGATATTTTTAATTTATTATCGTGAAAACAGATTGAAGTCAATAACAAGAGATTTTTTTAATTATCTGGATATGTTTCAAATAAATTATTGATTTAACAAACGTTTTCGCTGTTCCAACTTTTAATTCAATTTTAATAATTACTCTTTATACGCTGTTCATCATTAAATACATAAATGATACATTTTCTTAGAATAAAATGTGACAAAATGTTAACTACTTTTCATAGTCATATTCTCTTAGAAAAAAGACTTTATTTAAATACTTGTATAAAGATATTGTAATTAAAACGCTTGGAAAATTATTTTTATTATCAATAAATTTTTAATGTATTTTTATATTTTCATATTTTCTTAAATCAAAAAATAATGATAAATTCAGTTATATAGTAAAATTTATTTTTAAGACGTTAACCCATTCACGGCCAACTACGATATATCTCGTAGTAAGTGTATATACCGCGAGTACCGGCTATGATATATCTCGTAGTTTGCCCGTGATTTGATTTTCTCAGTGAGGATCATTCACGTCTGTATTGCTGATTGCCGCCAGATAGAATATGTTAGGTGACGATTAATGCAGAATGAAAAAAAATGAAAACAGAATTTCGATATGAAAAGTTTCATAAAATGAACATTACGAGGTATCTTGTAATCGGTACTCAGTATAAGAATTTTATTCAGTGGAGCCGACTGCGAGATATCTCGTAGGTTTTTTTATTCAAATCATTATAAATTCCACTCAAATATTATATTTACAACTGATTAATACCAAATTTTAAAAAATTTCTTTGTTTTCTTTAAAATAAACTGTTGGCATCCTGGGTAAGACGTGTTTAATTTTCCTGGCAATTAATAAGTTAATGTTATTGCATACTTTAATTATACTTTTTTACTTTGAAATATATTATTTTTTATTTAAAAAATGAATTAAAAAAAATGTGTTTCACTTGATGTGATAAATATATATATATATATATATATATATATATATACATATATATATATATATATGTATATAATATATATAGTATATATATATATATATATATATACATATGTATATATATACATATATATATATATATATATATATATATATATATATATATATATAGGAATGACAAAAGTGTATCTATAATTATCAGTCCTAATAAAAACTAAAAAAAATAATAAAATAAACACCATTACTTTTTTCTAATACTAAATGCTCACATTTTATAAACTTTAAAACAAATGTATATTTTTCATTTTTATACATATCTAATACTATGTTGAGAATAAAAATTTTAAAAACAGGCCAATATAAAACATATTATGTATAATGCTCTTTCGCAAAATAAAATCTGAGTAAAGTAGGTATTCTGAATTTATAATTTTTTATTTATGATACATTTTCAATTTGTGATTTTGTAATCTTTTTGTTTATAATACTCACTTAAACAAAAGAAACTTTTTTTCATTATAAAATTATTAAACACAAAGAACTTAAATTAAATTATTTAACTATGTTGCCTTACTTAACAAAAAACGGGCCATCTGATTTAACTCTCCGCTATTCGTATTTCATATATATATATATATATATATATATATATATATATATATATATATATATATATATATAGATATATATATATATATATATATATATATATATAGGTGAATCAATTTTAGGCTTTCATATAAAAGTATTAAAAAATCCCAAAAAATAACATGATTTTTACAATTTTGCGATTTTTTAATACTTTCCTAAAAACTATTGTATAATACTTTCGTACAATCCTTAATTGAATCTCTTTCTCTCTCTCTCTCTCTATATATATATATACATATATATATATATATATATATATATATATATATATATATATAAATTTTGTACCTGAGAATATATTTATTATTTATACTTAAATTACTAACTGGTCAAGTCTTAAGATTCTAACGTAATTACAGAATATAATTTGATACCAAACACACAAGTAGAATGTAACGAAAAGAATATTAATTATATAAATATTAAACGTTTGTATTAACGATTGTATTTTATTTAGACAAATATACATATATATATATATATATATATATATATATATATATATATATATATGTATTTATGTATATACATATAAATAAACATATATATATATATATATATAATATACATATATATATATATATATATATATATGTATATATATATATATATATATATATATATATATAATATACAAAGGGTCCCAACAAAATGTATACACACTTCAAGGTACAAAGTATTTGCATAAAAACTTTTACTAAAATTATACAGACTTCAAAAAATGGTTTTAAGTCATATTTTGACTTCTATAATCACAATAGATTCAAAAAGTAGTCACCATTGTCGTCCAGACATATGATTCCGGCGAATTACTGCTAAAATTAACCAAAGTTCTCTCTGTGATTGCTGCGCACGACATTTCAATTTCTTCCTGTAGCACCGCCAGTGTAGCTGAATTTTTTCGATATACCATATACTTTAGTGTTAATAAGTACAAATGGAGAGGTATTAAATCTTGAAATGTAAACTTTCTATTTTTCTCTCTTAAGATGCGTCGTATCCTTGATCTACTAACTCCTGTCTCACGAGCACATTGTTTAAAGGCCTTTTGTGGCTGTTCGAACACCATATCCGAGGAAGAAAACTTGTTGTTATACGACATCTCCCGGATCTTAGCTTGTGCACATTATACAAGTTACCATCAGTTTCAAATTTATCACGAAGCGTGCAATTGTCTTGTGTGTTGGAGGTTCTGTTACAGACTCATGCCACCATTTTCGTTGTACTTTTCACACATTCTCAAATTTAAAATATCACTATAAAACAGTTTTGCGTTTTTCAAACGACAATGATGCCCGTTTGACTGTCCTTCCGGTCGCATTGTGGCTCTAGCATTCGTGTGATTAACAACATCCTTTGAGGAGACACCACACTACATATTATCACCGTAATTCGATTCAACAATGAAGAAAGTCCGTAGATAACCTCTATTAAAGTGTGTATACATTTTTTGGGTCCCTCTGTATATATATATATATATATATATATATATATATATATATATATATAATATATATATATATATATATATATATATATATCCTCACCCTATCTTCATCAAAATTCAATCTGTTAATGTAGTAACTAAAAAACTGAACACTAATACGTGATTATTACGCATATTTGCCAATTCATTCGATGAACAATGTACTAGCAGTTTCTTTACTATTCAGCCCAACGTCCTTTTATCATTCTCATGTTAATCAGTTAACTTTGTAATCTGACACCATTTCAGCTTGAGTGTTGGAGCGAGTGTGATAAAAGAGGTAAAACATGATTCAATTGAAACTTTACATACGACACAAATAATTTTTATTTAATACTTTTGTTATTGTTTTCAGAGCAAAATATGTAAAAGTAAATAAGACTTGTTTTTCATTTCATTATTCCTGTCACCTTTTCCGAAAAGTAAGTACTTAACTGACATTTATAATATTCCACAGATGATTTTCTCGACAAATATTATTTTCTATTCATATTAGTAATTTGATTATAATTTAAATATGATAAATAAAAATTCAGAGACGACCAAATAAATAAGACTAAAAAAATTATATAACGTGGCCGTCTAGTCATCTTTGGCTTAATTAGACTAGTATTTATTCATTTTAAAATTTAAATATAAACAAAATAAACTTTTTAGTATAATATATAAATCTTACAAAAATAATTTATGGATTACTTTGTATTAATTCTTTATAATATTAACCAACTTTTTTCATAAAAATCTTTTTTTAACTTTTAAAAGTATTTCAATTCTTCATTTTAAATTAAGAATATTGAAAACCTCTCCCTTCAATAAATTTGTCAAATACTTAGAATCGGCGAAATATTGTACATACGTCAAATTTATCTGATCACATTTGTTTGTCATAAAGATGACAAACAAATATCATTAGGTATATAAAGCTTGATGTATATAAAAATTTAGATATCAAACTTTACAGAACTCGACGAATTTTCAGTTATGTAAAAAATAAATGTCGTCCCTGTGTTGATTTCAATTTAATTAAAAATATTTGTCAACCTACGATGAACAATTTAGGATAAATAAATGTACATCATAATGAATTTTAACATCCTGTACAAACATATATTAGATTCACTTCAGTTCATTTCACGCTCATCCCGTCTTGTCACTATATGATTATGCTGGCGGAATAATCGTAGCTGTATGTATCTGCTATGTATGGGTCGTAGAACTTGTATGCGAAAATGTCATTTTCGCACGTTAGTTCGTATTCTCATATCGTTAGAGTGCGACATCACACACAATCTCTATATAGTGACAACATAGCCATCTATAACTGTTCCATTTGGACGTGTACCAATTTCCATTTGATTCATGGCTCCGTCATTAATAATAGCCATTTTGTGGCCGATCCGGGATGCGCGGGCGATAGTACATCATTCGGGTTTCTTCGGTTCGCTAAATATCTATCTATATATCTATATATCTATATCTATCTATCTATATATATATATATATATATATATATATATATATATATATATTAGCTATACGATCCGTTGGGTTTGGGTTTGTGATGTACGCGATAGAAATGGCGACGATGACGGTGGTGGTATTTAAATGCAAACTGCTTAGTAAAGGACAGATAGTTGAAAACTTTCTGCTATAGGTCAGATGTAGGTCATAGATATGTAACAGCTTCAACTAACAGAAGCTAAGTTAATCTGTGTGCTAGATAAAGTTAACTCTAACTTTAATTATTCATAACAAATTTTGTTACAATTTGAGTATTACAATAAGAAATGTTAACGTAATCAATGTTAAAAGAAATGTTGACACACATTTTTCAAATGATATCTCTGTTTTTTTCATAGTCGTCTTTTTTAAACATATTAAAATAGTACAAACATTTTTTAAGTTTTTGATTTCTTTTCTTTGTTAATTAATAACTAAGTTCAATATCTAAATCTACTTGTTAAACAAGTTTCTTTTCTTCGGAAACAAAGAAATTGTTCCGTAACATTTGAAATAAACATTTGAATTGAATAGATTATGTGATTGTAATGAGAAAAAGAAGTTAGAATGTGAAACAAAAATTCAGAAAAGAGTATGATCCGACTACAATATTTAGGTTAGTATGAATTTTATATTGTTCTGCCAATCAATTCTTTATGAATTCATTGACAATAAAATGGGTAAAAAAGATAAATATACTCGTCTATTTTTTGTTTTCTTAATAGAAAATGATTTTTTTTGTAAAAATTAGAATATTTAAAGTTCATGCAAGAAATCAAAGGTATATCAAGATATGGATGACCCCCGCTTGGTATCTCCCCTCCCCCTCCCGAGGTATGTTACTTGATAAATGTCAATAAATGTGAATGGGTAATAATAAACGTATTTTTTTACTGTAAATGGTGTATTTTTTTGAATTTTACAAAAAAAATTACAATGAACAATATATGATTACACCAGCGCTTCATTGAAACGATCACGCAAACAGATCATGCGATTTCCATTAGCCAATTAGAGCAAAGATAACATAATCATAAACCGATTACGGTAATCAGAACGAAGATGATGTAATGGTAAACAAACCTTATTAGCCAATCATAACACGAATAAAAATCATTATCTCAGAGGACCAATATTTATTTATAGAGGGATTTATTTATTATTATTACTAGGGGGTTCCTCCCTCTGATCGCTTTACTCCAGGAAGACTGTTGGTACTCTGTAAACCACCGTGAGGGTTTCACTCTCCTTTCGCTTACACCCCATCTCTCCCTAACAAATAATCCGCGTAAAATGTAAGTGGTAAAATTTTCATTCAAAAATTTATAAAAATTAACGTAACAAAATATAGTGTTAAAATATATAACAATTGTTTTACTCCAAAGCTTCAATAAATACATTATTTTGAATAAAATTCGTATCAGTTTTACACTAAAATCGTATACACTTTTTCATTATAAATCCTGATAGAGCTCGATACAATTATACATGAGTATAAATTGTATCTTTAGAATTTACGAATATACCAATCTTCTCAAAACTCTGGTCTTGTAACAGCCAATCCATTAGCCAATCTGATATATCATTACGTACGGCGACCACAATCAAAGAAATAGTTACTATAGTTCACGATAATAACAACAAATGAGAAAAAAATATCATCTTGTATTATTTTTTTCATGCCATAAAATTGACTCGATTAAATTAAATGTATACTCGTATATTAAGTAGAGGATAATATCCCACTACATCTTTTGAATGTACAGCTGTATATAACCTTTCATGTACAATGATCTTAAACACACTTCGAAGCGCAAAAAAAATAGTTCCAAAATAACATATCCGTTATATGTGATCGTATCAATTGCCATACTTAAATTCCGTACAAAATTAATAGGCCGATTTTAAAATGACCATGAAAATTTTAAACCTAAAAAAACGGATTTACGGGAATATGTGGGAACAAAATATGAGCATTTAGATTCTTCAAATTATAATCTATTCGTTATACAGTTGAGTCCGTTTTATGCGTATCTTTTTAATGAGGGTTTGAAGTTATGCAGTGCATATTTCATCCAAACTCGAGGTTTTCCTGTTGTATATACACATATGAGCTTCATGTTGTTTAAAAGATTTGAAATTTAAATTATTATATTTTTTTAAATTTATGTTTCCTAAATTGAAATTTTTTAACTGTTTCAATCATGTTGTATCTGCTATCGCTGAAATAAGGCCACAAACTTTAAATGCCTGCTGGAAAGCAGCTTGGCCTGGATGGGTTGCCATACAGTGCAATCATTCAAACATAGAAATTATCAGCTGAAATCATTACTTTGACACATGAAAATGATGGAGAAGGTTTTCATACCTTTAAAAAGAATTAAGTCGACGAATTAGTTGTGGATAATGCCTCAAGTAACAATGACATTATTAATAGAACTGCAGATATCGTCGAAGATCCAAAAAACGAAAGTAAAGCGGGAAAAAGACCTGTTCTTCTCACTGCAAATATAATTCGAGAAGGTCTTCATCTTTGCAGTAAATTGGAAAATCATTTTCTTGTTCATGACACAAACGAGAATTCAAATTCTGAACGAGGATTTAAATTCTAACGTCAGCTAAATAATGTTATTTTGGATATCGTGAATTGCATAAAAAAATAAGTAAAATCATCATCTCAAAGTTTAATCATTGATTACATTGTCACAGGAAAAAGAATCAACACAGAACAAGGGTGAAGTTGACGCTAATTCTATTTGTGACAACCAATTTCTTTGCCATGCAGATCTTATGCACTGACTATCTCTTCTAGTAATAAAAGTGATTTCGCACCAGTTCGTAAATGGTGCCGAAAATTATCAGATAGTGACGATAGTTCTGATGAAAAAATTTAAAAATAATTGTTACTTTTCAATAAAATTAAATGAAAAAAGTCTTAAAACAAACTTATTTCAAGTTTTATATCAATTTCTTTCAAATTCTTGAAGAAAAATTTTAGGCATTCTTATTTTCCTGAACTTTTATAACCTTTTTTGCGATTTTGTGTTTATCCTAACTCATTTCTTTGGTTTTATGCGGGTTTAGAAAAGTATGGAACGTATCCTTAATTTCAACATAAGTTATGTCTTTTTGTGCGATTTTTTTATATGCTGTTTCCTGTGGAACGTATCTACCGCATAAAAAGAGACGACTGTATTTTATATTACACATTTCTTTTACTTTTTGTAAGTAGAAGTTACAGAATAGATACTAAATAATCATACTTATATTTTTCTCGCACTTTTTTCCGTTTTTATTGATTCAATTTGTTGTTATAAATCAATTAATGATATTTTTAGATACATTTTTTTATCATATAGTTAACAGTAAATTAATAGCTTTAAAATGTATCAATATCAAATTATCAATATAATAAAAATTTAGTAAATTTCACTTTGTTATTTTACACACTGCTGTTCATATTATCCAACACATCCTATCAATGTACAATATTGAATAAAATAATTTTTCTTCTTTTTAACAATCTTATTTCCTTTCACTCTAATCCTCTTATTTTAATTATGTATATATATATATATATATATATATATATAATATGTTCAATCATTTTTACGCTTAATGATCTGCATTTCTTTTTATTTCTATCTAACCTCATTATCACTCATAACATAACTTTTATTCCAATTATTTATTAAAATCAGTAAGGACCAAAACTGTATAAGTTCACTGAGTTTTTCTTCCTTATATATATATATATATATATATATATATATAAATAAATATATATATATATATAAATTACTATTTTATGTAGATAATATTTCTTATATAACTCAAAGGCAAATTGATTGTATTTCTTTGTATGTAAAGAGTACACAATTTTTATATTCATAACTAAAAATTACAAATTTTTCTTACCTTTTATATTTTTCCATTTGAAATTTTCTTATAATTCTTAAACTTTTATTAGATTGGTAGGAAATAATTTCGTTTTTTTTTCTGAATTCTATATCCTTTCTTTCAATGAAAGTGTCACTTCATCGTGTTCACTTACTAATACCATTTTAAAGATCATTTTTTAATCTGTATTTTTGCAACATTGACTTGATTTTATTACTAATTTTTCTTCAAATTGAGCTATTGAATTAAACATGGAATAGCAGTATATATGAACGTTTTTTTTGTTTGAGTTCAAAACGGGTCGGAATGCAATAGAAACTGCTCGTAAACTAAATGATGCTTTTGGTGTGGATACTGTTAAAAAACATACGGTGCAATAGTGGTTCTAAAAATTTCGTGCTGGGGTCGAGATCTTTTAAGATGAAGAAGGTTACGGGCGTTCTTCTTCAGTTCATAACAAGCAACTTAATGCGTTAATTGAATCAGAGCCATGCAGAATATTTCGAGAGCTTACATAAAAGTTAACTGTTAATCATCCAACAACTCCGGACCACTTAAAACACTTAAATTAAAAAATGTATATAAATTTAAAGGTCATAAAACTCAAGTTAATATAAATGGATTCCGTATACAATTTTAGATATAATACAAAAAATATACATAAATTATAGATTTCCTTTCTTTTATATATATATATATATATATATATATATATATATATATATTTATATATATATATATATATATATATATATTTTTAAATACATGTAAATAATTCAAATGGTATATGATACACATCAACATCAAAATGAGCTTAAACATTTATACAACAGTTTCATAATTACACTGTTTGTATGTACTAAAAAATGATATTATTTAATATTAAACAGTGTTTATTTACATTCCAAATATAAAATATATTTAATATTGGTAGTCAAATTTAACACACCTAAATAATAAACAAACACATATTGAAATTATAATAAAATAAATTGAAATGTATATAGTGTTTGTTTGTATTTCATTAAATATCCTCCAGTGATGTCATATATTTAATTACTATTTTATGTACTTGTATATATGTAATTTTCCTCGAAAATTATAAATACGTCTATTTGTATATTTTTTTATTCCGTTATTTTTTTTATTATAAACGTTATTATCTGTATACAAAATTAAAATAAAATATAAATATATTTTTATGAGCTATCTTTTTATGCTAATGTATTATTTTATAGTCTGTGTTTTTAATCTTCCTTTATCATTTACATACAAAATACCGCAATCTTCAAACCGTTTGTTAGTTATCGAAATTTTTACATACCGTGAAACTGATTGGTATAAAAAATTACCTCTGTAAGATTCCTTCCACTTCTTTCATAATTGAACCTATCCCTGTTTAATAAACTACAAAATATGAATAATTTTTAATACTAAATACATATACAAATAAAATATATTATTATTAAAATACTTCAGGGTAAACATACTTTTCTGAAATAGGTGTATTTTTATACAAATTACATTTCATTTAACAAAGTTTTTATGAAGAAATAACAATAATTTATTAAATACGGGATAAATTATTGAACCTATTTTGAACAGATATGTTCGATAGATATCTTAATTAATTAATAGAAATAATACCGAAAATATCTTAATAGCACAAGTATAAAAAATAAAATAATAAATAAATGTAAATAAGTCAAGGTATTTATGATTTAATGAGTTATTTCCACCACTTGACCATGTTACAAATATGATAGAATCTTTATCTTCTTTTTGGTGAATCTTTCATCGACCTAGATAGGATAGGGATCAGTCGTCACCTATTATTTCCTTTTTCCAACGTTTCATATTATCAGCGCAGACGAGTATAGTATTCTATATTGACCTCTGCCTCTGAATTTCGCTTCATAAAACATCAATGTTGTATATTTACTTTTTTTAAATCACTTTTATTCATTATTTGATAAATCCTCTCGACTTATATACACATATACGACGTCAGACAATTAAGTAATGCGACAAAATTCAAAAATCGAGTATATTTAAAAATTAAGGTACATCGCTGCGATCCCCTTCAAAGTAGTCCCCTCCCGCATCAATACACTTATTCCAGCGAGACACTGAACGCACTGTGACAGGGAGCATTGTCGTGATGCAGAACCCAAGTCTTCGCGATCTCTGGACGCACTCTGAGCACCCTTTTTCGTAATTTTTCGAGCACATTGCGGTAGAATACTTGATTTACGGTTTATCCAGGTGGTACGAACTCTTTGTGAACCACCCCTTTGCTGTCGAAGAAGCAAATCAACATGGTTTTCACTTTGGACTTGCTCATTCTCGCCTTCTTTGGCTTTGGTGCTCCAGGGGACAGCCACTGTTGGCTTTGTCGTTTAGTTTCGGGGTCATATTGAAAGAACCAACTTTCATCACCAGTAATAACTCGATCGAGAAGAGTAGGATCACTTTCAACCTGCTCGAGACAATCTTGAGCGATGTTCATTCGGTGGGCTTCGTGACATGCACTACTCGCGCGTTGTTACAAAACACTAAACAGCTGGCGAAGAAATGATCGTACGAGGGTGGTCAAGATCTCAATCGAGAGAGTAGGGATCTGCTATTACGGTGGCGGAGTTACAGGTTCGCAGTGTTACCACAGGCCGAGAAAAAAAATCGGTCGCATTACTTAATTGTCTGATCTCGTATATATATATATATATATATATATATATATATATATATATATATATGTATATATATATATGTATATATATGTATATATATATATATATATATATATGTGTATATATATCCTGACCAAATAAAAACAGACATTTGATTATTATTGTACATTTATATACACTTCTATTATGTCATCTAATTAATCTAACTAATATTTCACTTCTGCATATACTTTTTACAAGGGAATGGTCACACCTTTAACCTCTCTTTTATCCACCAGTTCAGTTTTTACAATAATCAGTTTTCTTAATCACTGAACAATTATAGTATATTCATCGTTAAAGGATATTTATGAGACAGTCAGTTGAAAGTTGTAGGATATTTATTAAACATTTATTTATAATGAACAATGCTTACAATAATTATAGTAACAATAATAAAGAACATAACAGTTTCTTAACGTTCTAACTATAACACATCTCACATCACGTCCCCATACATTGCCCTTTGTATAACTCAGTACATAGCCATTGTTCAAACACACACCCACACACACACACATATACGCACACACACATACACACACACATATATATATATATATATATATATATATTTAGGTAGATATATATATATATATATATATATATATATATATATATATATATATATATTTTAAAATTACATATGCCAAATATATCAAATCTGTTTGCGTTACATAGAGTTATTATAGAGTTGTATATATCTAATACTAATTTTTACAAATAAGATAGAAGTCGATGAATGAACGTGAACTTCTAATCTATATAAAATATATTTTAATAATAAAACCAATGTCGATGTTACCAAAATACAGACCGAAAAATGCATTTTAAAATGAACACGATGAAATGACACTTTAATTGAAGAAATTAAGGTTAGAATTCAGAAAATAAAAACCTCAATTATTTTCGTACCAACCTAATACTTACATTGAATAAGTATCTAAAAGAACTATTTTAATGGCAAATATATAACTCATGAATCGTAGACTACATATTACAATCTTTTACAGGCATTTTCACAGACTACATATATTTAGTTATAATCTAAATAAAACAAAGTTATTAATGGCAATCTATCAAAATGTAATTTAAATATTATTTAGGTTATAGATAAAGTAATATTTGTAATGTAGATAAGGAAATCTTTCATTTTTACTATCATTTTTATCATCATTTGGTCAACATATTTATTTTTTATAAAAGTGAAAATGATCAATCTGAATATAATAAATATAAATATGATCAATATACAATTTAATCGATGGTAAACATTTTTAATAATAGTATAATTTCTCTTCAAAAATTAATTTTTTTCACTTATTTGAGATATTTTGACATCTTTTTTTGTCATCATAGTATTGTTGGCCATACTCTGTGGGTGCAAGACCTCAACAACAGCTTGTTCCGTATGTTAATTTGTGACGTGTTTATCATTTTTATTGATCTTCTCAAACAATGAATATCTGGGAAAAGTTTTAAAAAATTCAAATAAACCTTGTTACAAAATCCCCCTCTATCCAGCTTTCACTAGTATCATACCCTTTCCCTTGATGCCCTCCTAAAATATCTTGTTTCGCTGCCGACGTGATATCATCGACAGCGTTGGTCGCGACTCCGTTAAATAATACGGTTGCATGAATTTATTTTCGAGGTGATATTTGCCAACACGGTTATATAGCAAAATTATCTTCGCAGCTGAAAGCCTCTCAATCAATGTATTGCCGAAAGGCTTTCTGGTGTAAAATTTCTAGCTTCTGTCATCAATGATTTCGGAAACTGTACATATTTCCGCTTCTTCATTGAGTGCTCACGTAGGGTATTTAGTTTCTTTGTTCAGTGCCATCTTCAGACACTTGTTTTGAACCCTCTGTAATGAATTTATGTTTGATTTAGAGGTATACCGCTGAATTGGAGAAGCATACGTCATGGTATTGTCGATCTGATTGCCATTTCGTATAATGTTAATTTATTTTGTTTGTTCAGATCGCCATGGCTGGCCATAAATGGATATAATTACGCTAAAGCGACGTACGCTTTTTTGAGTGCACTTTTAACATGATCGTTATATGTTGTTATCGGCAAACAACACCAGGTCAACACTCCTGGCCTTCGGAATGTCGTTCACAAAATAATTAAAAATTACTGGTCCTACGACTGATCCTTGAGGTATCTAAGCAGCAATACACCTGAGTATAGATGTTTTCCTATTGTGGTTAACGAAGTATGTCCCGTCTCGCAGATAATAATCTTCGAGACGGACTAGATATGACGGAATTCTGTACTGTAGTAATTTATACACTAATCCGTCATACCAAACCGTGTCGAACGCTTTTTCAATGTCCAAGACCATTCCTGTACATCGCTTGAGGGCTGCTCAAAAATTAAAATTAATTATTTCGCTTAAATAATTTAATTACCCATTTTTTTATAGTACTTACATTACATTAGTATTAAGGTAACAATTTTTTTTTATTTTTACTCCAATCAGAAGAAATAAAAATATATTTTATTATAAAACCAATGAGTACTATTTATTAAGTGAAATATACGTTCATTTAAACACGATAGTATTTTTTTAAAAAAAAAGTAGAAAATCGTAAATCATCGAAAAATTAATTATACGAAATTGAACTTTGTCGACAAATTTTGATATAATTCATATAGTTATGTGAAAGTTTAACAATTAGACATAAAAATTAAAAAATCGTAAATATTTTCTACTTATTCAAATGGCTTATGAAAACAGATTAATGCTACTTGAGAAAATGCACTGTAGTTATATCACTGACTGTTATTTTAATACATACCTATTAATAGACTTGTTCATATATTGAAGTATATTCACATTTTAAATTATATAGCACTGTTTTATATAAAATTAATGTGAGCATTTGAAAATGATTATAATTGTATTATCTTTAAATGTATATATATATATATATATATAATATTTAAATAGACGAAATAGAGACCGTTTATATTGAAACAAATGCAACATTTAATAAAAATAAATAATGATAATGCAACATATATCACTGTTGCAATGTATATACAACATATATTACACCAACTTTTTAATAAATTAACCGAGGAATAGGAAATAAATATGAAAAATGGACAGATTGGAAATTTTATCAGAAGACTCAGCTGGTATCTTCGAAATTATAATTGATAAAGATTTTCATAAAATAGAAAATATAGTAGCCATAACAAATAAATATATGACGGAAAGCTAATTTAAAAATAGAAAAACATTCGTGTAAAATATTCGTCACAACATACTTTCAAAAAAAGAAAACGTTAATTTCCCATCAATTAGTGAAACTATTTCTGATAATTCTCTTTTCATTCACTTGTTCTTTGGTAAAAACGTATTGAAAATTATTGTAGATTTTCTATATCGTATAAACACAATAATTAACCAAATTTCAATGTTATTTATTTTTAAAAAAATTCAATAATGATTTTATTAGAATATCATTCTTTATCACAAACAGTAATACACTGATCAGAGGATAAAGACAAATGCGTTAATTTAGCAACAAGAGGATGTACTGGCAAATTTTAAAAATATAAAAAAATTTCATAATGATAATAAAAATTTAAAAATAGGTCTTATAGTTTATCATATTTGAACAAAAAATTGTTATCAATTTACAAACTTCAGAATGTAAATTCTAATTAATATAAAAATGATACTTTTTTTGAGAATTAGCCTGCAAAAACGTTTATAAAAAGAAAACCAGTTTGATTTAAACTTAAACAAGTCACATGTTGTTAGTTTTACTAAAAATTAAATTATTCCATCAAAAAAGAACCGCAGATAATTATCTAATATGTTAATATTCCATACAATCAGTAAAATCATTGCCAAAGAACCCAATAGATTGTTTAGTGCTAAATTTGATGACACGAATAAAATTTCAGTAATTCATTGACACGTTAATTCTATAGTTACTCTTGTATCAAGTATTGATTCTAATTAAATTGGAAAAAAAGTATATAAATATAACATAGCTTATTTTAATTTCTAAATAGAGACCTTTTATAGGAGATGCACTTCTACATAGTAATAATATATATATATATATATATATATATATATATATAGTTATAGACTAAATATTCATGAAAAAAATGGTGTTAGCCACTATTTACCAATTTAATGAACAGTATAATTGATAGCGCCTGAAAAACACACAGAATATGATGTAGTAATAAACCCACATCACAGTTAGATTTTAGATTATACTTAATGCTAACAATTTTACCCACTAGAAATTATTAATAAGCGGAATGTAGGCAAAAAAGAACACTGAAAAACTGAACGACCATCCAAAGATTAATTATCTGCGAACAATAACATTGGACATATAACTGAAGAAAATCCTGAAAAAAAAACGACAGTAGTTAAAGTACAACAATATTTGATTGTAAAAAGTATAGTATTCGCTATAAAATGTTCTAATCAGATGAATGAAAATAGTTTGCAATATAAAACTAACATTGATTTCATATATTACGTTCTTGTAATTTTACATGAACGTAACTCTCAACATTTTATTGTGAGTAGTATTTTTTAAAATTATCAAACCATATCATTTGCCAATGTTAAAAGACAACTAATCCAAAAAGTGTAGAATTTTCCATAAGTAGCGCTTAATGAATTAATATTAATTATAATTTTCTATGAAAAAAGTCTTGAATTAATATTTATATTGGTTTTGTCAACTACAAAAATTATAATTAAAAACCAAACTTTATAATAATATGATACTAATATTTATTTTATGTATATATATATAAATATATATATATATATATATATATACATATATATAATAGGAGCTTGTATTGAAAGCCGCTGTTCACGTGTAGATGGCTCAAGGAGTGTATGCTGTGAGCAATGACAGATGTCTCTTATGTCATTTTGAAGTGTGAACATTTTCCACTAAAATTCAGACATCAGACATCATCCTTTGTTTACACAAATACTTTTCTATAACAGAATTAAAATGGAACGTCATAAATTTTTTTTCCGATGTGTACTTCTACATCACTCTGATTTGAAAAAAAGTGCAGCTGAAGCTCATCGATTGCTTGCAAAAATTTATAGGGAATCTGCTCCATCGTAAACAGTATGTAGAGATTGGTTTCGATGATTCAAAAGTAGTGATTGTGACGTTTACAACAAACAACGGCCAGGTCAATCAAAAAAGTTCGAAGATGAACAACTGCAAACTTTATTGTAAAAAAAACCTGCTCAAAAACTGAAAGAATTGGCTCAACAGCTTGAAGTCAATAAATCATCCATTTCGTTTACATTGCCACGATGTTTTCAAGCCATGGGAAAGATCCAGAAAGAAGAGAGATGGTTACCACATAAATTGACCAAAAATGTAATCGCTAATCGTTTAAACATATTGATTTCTCTGCTTGCAAGGTATAAAAAGAAAGGTTTCTTGTGGCGTATCGTTATCAGTGATGAAAAATGGATCTATTTCGACAACACGAAACGTAATAAATCATGAGTTAAACCTGACTAACCATTAACGTCGACAACAAAGCGAAACGTCTACGATCACAAAGCAATGCTCTGTGACCATGTATTTAGTGGAATATGGAGCGTGCCGTGTGTAATGAGCTGTTAAAACCGAAGAAAACAATCGGAGCTAAAATTTATCGACAACAATTGGAACGTTTGAATGATAATTTAATGCAAAAACGACCATCAATTGCATCAAATCGCCGAAAAGTGATTCTTCTCCCTGACAACGCTCAGTCCCCTGTTGCTACAGCTGTGAAACAAACACTGATGAAGCTCGAATGGGAAGTTATTCCGCAGCCAGCGTATTCTCCGGACCTGACCCCAAGCGATTACCATCTGTTTCGATCGATGCAACGTACTTTGGAAGATACACATTTCCATCTCTACAGAGAAGTCGAAAATTGGATTGCTCAATGGATTGGCTTAAAAGATAGACCATTCTTCGTCACGGAATTGAACTTCTACTAGAAAAGTGAGAAAAAGTCATACCTTCCGGGGAAAAACATTTTGACTAATGTATTCACACATTTTGTTATTGAAATAAATGCTCAAAAAAAACACAAAAACAGCGGCTTTCAATGAAACCTCCTTATATATATATATATATATATATATATATATATATATATATATATATATATATATATATAGTTAGCATCAAATATTATTATTGTAACACAACAAGCAACTTTTTTCTTTATAGTATTGTAATTTCTGAAGGAACATGTCTTTAAGAACGTGTCTCGTTGGTCAGACGAATAAGGTGCTTGTAGGATGATATTGTTCGAGTTTTTTGCCAAAAAATCAAGATCAAGCATTGAAGTACGAGCCGGTTCATTTGCGTGATGAAAGAAAGATTCATTAGGTGTTTACCCACAATTCTAGCCAATGTTTGCGAATTGCTTCACACAAACGTTTCACAATACCTAAGTAATATTCTTTATAAAATGTTTGACCTTTTGGAAGAAATTATTTGCGGATCACATCATAATCGTCGGAGAAAATTGTCAACAGAACATTGGTCTTGATCGACTTTGGCGCTCTCTTTTCGGTTTCGGTTTGCCTTTACTAGACCATTCTGATTATTGCTGCTTTGTTTCGACGTCAAAACCATACACCCAAGTCTCGTCTCCAAATGCCCGTATGATGTGTTTAAGGAATGTAGGATCCTTTGATGCTCCATACATCATCTTGGCGACAGCATCTTTGCGACGATGTTTTGCTGAAAATTTAGCGTTCTTGGCATAAATCCCGCTTCGACACGTTTCAAGTGTAAAATGTCAGTCAAGATGTTTGGAAAGATGCCGACATAATCAACAATCTCTCGAATATTCAACTGAAATTCAGTATCAAATCCTTCATTTTTTGAACATGCCCTTCATCGGTTTCCGGGTGCTAATGACAGATATCGAAGCGCCCTAAAATCCCAATAATGAACCAACCTTCATCGGATGATGTCGATGTCCTATACCGAACAAAAGTCAACTTCTACCGAATCTCGGCCCTACTTGAACAAACTTTATTTTTGTTATATCCGCGTTTTCGATAAAAATTCATCTCCAAATGTTTTTTTCTAACATTTTAAACGTGTCTGTACACAAAATTTCGTTTTTGACACAAAATTTAATACAAAATAATAAATTCAGATAATTTATTTACATAATTCGATAAATTTAGACATAATAATATTCTCCTCACACAACAAACACTACTTTAGAAACACATCAACTCTTCATGAATAATTTGAGAGACCGTAATAATTTTTAGTATAAATTACAATGGAAGGATTATCAACATTATCACTACCAAAAAATTTAAAATTGGGTTGGCGCTGTAATTTTAAAATATAAATTCCCGAAACTTTTTGATCAGGGAAGTATATATATATATATATATATATATATATAATATGTTGCAAATTTCACTAGTAACATTAAACAGATGGAATAAAAATTTTCATGTTCTAAACTGTAGACCAGATGTTCAAACCCTTTTTTATTTTCAAAGGTGTGAAGTAAAATTTAAAAACTGAAAAGATAAGTGTATACCATATTTAGCTGTTTAAAATAATAATATTAATTTAAAATAATTTAACGAATATACTGTTTAATGTATGATTGTCATTTATTTATGTTGTTGTAATACAAATATTTATATGTGTATTTTTTATCATCAAAGTGAACATCTGTGAGCCTCGAACGATATTTTGATATCAAATACTTCATTTGAAACAAAAACTCTCACAAGAATATGTTGAAACACAATACAAGAAAATCTCACACTATCTTAGTGAACAATAATTCTACATCAATTAAATTCCATATTCTTTTATCTTAGATTATTTGAAAAGAATATCGTTTTTTTTTAAATTATTATTTTAAAAATAATTGTTCTAATTATTCACAATTTGCATATATTTTGTAATAACTATAACAATATCAACTATAACATTAAATTTAAAATTTATCACATCAAAAAAAATAGTAAATAAATGATCAACTGGTTCCTGTTTCGACAAATGTACAAATTTAGAAGATCATTCTTTCATGATTTTATCACAATACAAAATGAAACAATTACAGATACTGCATTGTTCGTCTATCGCATAAGTACGTATTGAAAATTATCTGAGGACGTGCCTATACCTGCAAACGTTTAGATGTTGACCTCCGTTCTGCACTTTTTCCAACCAACTACCATCTTTACAATTCGATATAATATTATTTAAATGGACAGCTAAAGTCGATTTTTGGTAAAAAAAAATATATAATGAAATAAAAGTAGTTAAAAATGAATAAATGACTATATATATATATACATAACTGAAATTTTGCATAGACAAATTGAACATCTCGAATGAGTTAGAGTAGTAATGAGTACAAAAACAGTTTTGAAAATAAACATTATCAAAGCACTTTATATGTTCTTTCTCACTAAGGAGACAAATTATTAATAGAAGAGTTATTCAAAAACTCGAAATAATGTCCCCATCTCTCTTAAACAAAAAGATTTTTTGTTTAATTTCGCCAATACAATTATTAAACACTACATTACATTTAAATTTAGTACTTTTATAAAACCTTAAAGTACATGAATATTTATAATCAATTTCTTATATATATATATATATATATATATATATATATATATATAAATATATACATATATATATATACATATACTTATATATATATATATATATATATATATATATATATATGTATATATATATGTAAGTGGATGTGTATACACATACACATAGGTATATATGCTTGTATTTGTGTATTAAAGCCGAACGAAACATAAATTAATCAAATGTTTTTGAAATCAATTGATTCTATTCATTAGTAGACATCCGTAAAAAAATAAAATCTGCAAGTAAAATAAAACGAAATAATAAAGTTGGATTCATCATAGATTTATGAATCGTGGTACGGCGTTTTTGATTTTAATTAGCGTGTATTAACCAATCGAGCAGCCGGACGTCGCAATGCGTCTAGTGGCCAATGCTTCAAATGGAATGAGTCGATGTGGTCGATCGGTGGTAGAGCCATTAATTATTGAACGACTTGACGGGCAATTTGTTTCAAACAAGAGGCGGTCAACGCACCATACATCATTGATCATCAGCCCATCGATGCACAAATATTTGTTTCCTTGTTCTCTACTCTGTTTAATATTTCCACTTATTTACTACTCTTTTATTTGATCATACAATAAGATTATTTTTTATGAAGAATATTCATGATAGATTATTTTTTTCAGTTTATAAGCCCCAAAGATACATTCTTTTTAATATATATATAGTGTGTGTGTGTGTGTGCGTGTGTGTTCTGTGTGTGTATGCGCGTATGCGTGCATTTATTTGCGTGTGTGTATGACTTTATATATATATATATATATATATATATATATATATATATAAATGTACATAATAATTTTTATGCACATATTTTTTTAAAAAAAAGATGCATACAAATTACTTTTCTGTACCTTAACGTTCTGAGAATAATAACATAATCGTTTGAAATACGAAGAACAAACAACAAGGAAATAACAGGAATGATGATTAATAATAATCAAGCATTGAACATTTTTATCAAAAAAATGACAGCAATTTATAGAGAGTGAAAATTCATTTGTTAGTCTAATTTGTATTAATTAAAACATTTTTATACATGAAATTTAACTTTAATTAAATTTCAGATATTAACAAGAAATAAATTCATAGTAATTTACCTATACAGTCGTGAAGTAAGTTGTAGGAGATAATGTAAAGAACTCTTCTGAATTATACACATAAAAACGATTACAATGAAATCACAAGTAAAAAAATACAATATAGAGTAAAAAAGTATATACACTATATTTAAATACAAAATTTCTGAATTAAAACAAAGCCAAATTACTAAATTATTTGCGAATTGTTGAGAAAGAAAAAACAATCTTACTTTGAAAGCACAGATACATATAACAATTAAAAAGAGCTTTTCATTGATTATGTTTGATTAAAAAAGTAAAATAAATAGACGAATGAACATCCTCTTGTCCTATAATAAAAGGAATCAGTGGTTTTAGAAAGAATATAATAATAAAAATTAATTGTACGTTTATTATTATTATTTTTTAGTAAAATTTAATCATTGTATTATATATATATATATATATATATATATATATATATATGTATGTATGTACATTTCATGTAAAAACGTAATTATAACCTATATCTTCTAGTTCAAAAAAGAAAAAAACAATATACTAAACTTTTGAGCATCAGTTAGTTATAGAAAAAGATGACGATGTAATACTTTATTAAATATTAAGCAATATTTGAAATTAAAAGTTATAACAAAACTAGTATATTATGTAATAATGTAGTTATCATTTATACATTACTGTTTTCGTTTTCCATGAAATATAGAATGCATCGAGTGTTCTAATCTATATTTAAATATTATTAAATTTTCACTTCCTATAATATTTAAAATCCATATTACTCTACATTATAACCCGGCTCACGTTAAATTTTCTACAAAAAGGTATAAGTGCTAAATATCATTTTTATTTAAGAACTTTTTAACTTTATTGCCTCTAAAACTCTGTATATAGTTATTACTCACATAGACCATTTTTTTACCTCTCTATATATATTTATCATATCGAATTACGACAATATGTTGTCCGTGCTGTACTGACTCCACTGTAACCGTTGATTGTTCGACGGAAGTTACGCGGCGCGCCGTACTCCTTCCGGCAACGACGCCATGAACCATCGCCAACTCAGTAACAACACGCTGCCGTCCGTGTTTCCTGACCCGAGCGAAGTGGAAAAAGTCTAACCCGGTCATCATCATGTGCCGTAATAATAACGTAACGGCCACATTGAAATCTCTTCAATTCCTTTCACAGCTAGTTCTTACTCTATAATGATAATGTTACGATCAAAACTAAACAATCGGATGCAATGTAACCAATGTTAATGAGAAATATCCGATGCAGGAATTATATTCTGACTATTTGTAAAATATCTCAATGATCTATTTGTTTTTTGAGGAAGAATTCCGCTAACAAGTTTAGTTTAGTGTGAATACCAACATAGGTAATTTTATATATTTCTTTATATATTTATTATATTTTTTTTCAAAAATATATATTATATACATAAGGTATATTATTAAATATTGACATTTTCTATTCAAAACTATGCATTTTATTCAATAAACCACATATATAATTATAAAACATTTTATAATAAAAAATAAAAAAATTAATCAATCATTTTTCAAATAAATTATTTCTTTTCTTCTCATAAATTATAAAGTAAACAAACTTAAACACACATTATTAAAAATTATATCTTCTATTCGCCATAAACCTAATTTTTCCGATCAAAAAACTATAATAATTAATTATTCATCATTTTTGATTCTTGGTTTTCCATGTTTCAACGATTCTATTATGTTCAAAGTACAAAAGTGCAGATAGATCTTATTTTTTTATTTGAAGTTTTTTTCGCTACCTTACCAGTATAAGGCATCGCCAAAGAAATACACATAAAAATATTAATTATTAGCTATGAAATATTCATGATTATACACATTTTGTGTGATTTGTAGAAAAATTAACAATTCATTTGTGGAAGTGAATTTATTCTCAGTTCCAAGATTTATAGTGTGGCATGTAGGTGTCTATTTTCTATTTTACATTCTAATGATTTGACTTTTTTTAGTTCGTTAATAAGTTATTGGATAAATTTCTAGTACAAAGTTGACTTTATTTGACCCCAAACAAAAATCTCAAAAATGGTAAGTAAATATAAATACCATTGAATTGAACCTCGTAGTGTTATATTCGTATTAAAAAACTTCCCATTCGGCTAGTTCTGCACAATAAATGCATAATTCATTTCTATTTCGTGTTCCTAAGAGAAAAGATTCCTTCGTTGTGAACAAAAATAAAATAAAATCGTTATCTAGAATATTCATCAAATAATGCTGAGTCGATTTTATTAAAAATAATTTGCGTTTAATAAGTAATGAAAAATGAATTAATTAGCGTAATTTTTAATTAATATGCAGCTGCTTTATTTAAGAAATCAGAATATCTCCATAGTGCATATCTAATATAAAATAACAAATAATTATTCAGTTGTGTAGATTCACTAGTAATACCTTCAATCTACAATTTAAAACTCCATAAAATACTACATTATACAACAATATGTATTTTCTTAATCAATTAATATAACAACCTATTATTTTTAAAAATTTGATCACCGTACAATATAGTTACATTTTTTAAAACTAATATACTTAATTTATACCGTAAGGGATAAAATATTTCGAACATAAGTTTATTTAAATGAATAAATATCGTTAGACAAAAGTTCATTTTAATTATAGAATACTGTAAATTTCTAAATAGCTAAATTAAGAATATTTAAATTAAGAAATCCTCTTATGTATAATTTTACAGATATGTATATATATATATATATATATATATATATATATATATATATATGTACTAGGGGGCTTCGCCCACTGTTCGCGGCGCTCACGAACTTCCGGGCTCGCTGCAGTCGCCCACTTGTCAATTATAATAATTGACAAGTGGGTCAATTATAATAAACATACACATGTAACCGAATGAAACAATAAACATATCAAATAAATAAGTCGACGTCATGGATTTATATATATATATATAAATCCATGTATAAAAGTGTATAAAAGTATTCTGTGGAAAAGAGAGGCACTGAATCGAACAAAATGGAAAGTCATGGAAGAGGCCTTTATCCAGCAGTGGATTGACAGGGGCTGAAGATGATGATGATGATGATATATATATATATATATATGTACGTATAAAAAACATATTTTTCCTATAAAGAAATAATAGAAATGAAACGAACACGAAAAAAAGTATATTTCAAATGATTGCCGAAGATAGTGAGTGAAATTCGATTCATTAGAGATATCTGTAACTACAAATAGCGAGACTGTAGTTGGTACAAACTCGTATTCTTCAACTAATGTATTTATAATAGTCGTCGCTCATTAGGCTATCAGTTCGACAAATGTCGTTTTTGCGTTTTCTACCAAATAAAACTAATACGAAATTTTCGCATTACAGTTTAATCATTTCTCATAATCAATACAGACAGCTTAAATTATTTGTGTTTAGCATACTGTATCATAATCGATTATTGTTTAAACGAGAACATCAAATAACACATTATATAAATATATAAAATTGATTAAATGAAAGTAAAATGAGTGAATTAAATTAAAAGGTTAGTAAAATGGGAAAATTATAATTAGATTATAATTTAAATCAAATAACGATTGTTGATACATTTTTAAATAATGCTTTTTATTCATTGAAATAAACATTTTAATGTTCAAAGATCTTCTGTCGCTTGATTGATTAAATATATTATTTTTAAAAACAAGGTGCTCTATTATATGGTGAGCAAATTTTTTAAAAATGATTATTTATTATATTACTGATTAAGTAAGTAAAAATATTATATAATGTACGAGTAAAATTTTAAATAATTGAACTATTGTAAATATTCTAGTGTTGTAAAATCAAAATTGGATTTAAACAAAAGCAAATCTATACTATTATTAAGACAAAATAAAAATACTAAAATGTCTAATTTTGATTTTATCGTTTAGTACTAATATAATATTTATATTATATTTTATATTACATTCTTCAGAAGAGTAATACTCATTTTTTTAGTGAATAATTAAAACTTATTTTGATTTTAAAGAAATATTCATTAAATCTCGTCAGAAAAATTAACAAAAACCTATTCCATCTAAATATTCGTTAATACAGTGCAAATATATATATATATATATATATATATATATATATATATAACCGTACACTGACTTTACTTAATCGGTAAATACTTTTATCTTTTTTATGTTTTAAATTATCCAAAAGCTTCATATGTTGCTCATGTGCACTTTTTTACTTTGTTCCCATTATTATTATTTATTTCCGATAAGAGTAGTTTTTGGGATAGTTCTAATTTACGGGCATTCGAACAAAATGGAAAATTGTAATATACTATAATACATTATTTAAATTTGAAAATATGCAGAAAACACCTGTAATTTTATTACTTTCAATCTTTCTCAAAATATTGTAGATTTCATTAAAATTATGGCCTAGCAAAGAATTGGTATCTCTAAAATAAGTCGTCAATCAAACTTAGTAGCAAAATTAATTTAATTCACTTACACAAAAAAATTGACATACAAATTTCAAAAAATTGTGATTTATCTTAATATTAAATAAATTATTATTTATCATTGTTTATTAATTCTATTCAAGTATCCTAATGCATCTTTCAATGGAAATATTTGTATGATTTTATAATATATTAAACATTTTTATATCACAACTACAGAGTATTTTGACTCAAAAAAATAATTAGTTTTTGGTGTTGGTTCGTTTATAATAGTATTTTCTTAAGTTGCAGGAAATTTATGTGTAAAAAAGACTAATAAGAATATTGATTAAAACATAATTATTTTATAAATCTTTATACTACCGTTATTGGTTAAGAAAATCATTTATATTAAATTATATACAAATAGATTTCCTCTTTCCTTTGATAAAATGTCATGAAGAGAAAAATTAAATGTATTTAAGCGTGGTATAAATAAAATATTGTTAAAATAGTATGTAGCATAGAATATTTTAAGTATAAATTTTATTTTTAAATTCATTTCTAACAATAGAGTTTTCTTGTTTTATCTCCTGAAATAAAAATGTAAAAAATGCCCTTATTACATTTTTATACGACTTCAATCTTCGATGAAAAATTACGAAAAAGTTGTATAAAACATCAACCAGATAGTCGGTAGTGGGTCAGTTACAGAACCCATAATTCAACTTTGATATAAATTTTGTTACACAGATGAGTTTCGTAAACCAAAATGACCTTCAATGTAAATTTTTTTTGATAATAAATTAAGAGGCTTTATCAAATCGTATCCACATATGTGTTTTTAATTACGCAAAGAATATAAGTTTAAGTCAGTAAATCATTTCTTTCCACTTAAATTGGTTGGTTGGTTATTGAGGTTTTAGGGCGCTACGATCTGGCCATTTAGACAAGATTGGAAAGAAACAAATTTAAAAAATCGATTCCGTTTAAGGTAACAGCGTCAGTGAAACCGGTATTACGAAATTTATTCTACATCACTTGCAAAGTACAATGAGAAGTAAGGTCTGTTCAAAAATTATAGACTTTCTCAGCAGCGAATTAAAGGAGAGTTGGAGTGGGCAATTTCCCTGGGCCCCGTGACTAGGAGAAGCCCTGTTGAAGATCTCAAAAATAACAAGCAAACATAAAATATCATATAAAATACATAAGAAATACATATAAAATATAAAGAAATTTTTGGCGAATTTTTATAATAAATTTATCCATTTCATGAATTTCAATTTTGATGTTTAGGCATTGAGTAAATACTCATAGAGTTCCAAACTAGAAAAATTTTCAATATATGGAACAACATGCAATGTCAATGGCGAATCAAGCGAGTGTCGAACTGGTGGCCGCTAGCGGCCCCGAGCTCGGGGAAAAAATAATCATTACATAAGAAAACGAAGCTTACACTTCAGCGTCTTAGCTGATAATAATAAATTTGCATGAAAAATGCAAAGTGATATTGTTATTATGCATTTTGATGATGCATTGGAACAATTTCTCCTCTTTATATGTGAAGATAAAAACAAATTCAATACTGCTACAAAAATATACTAGATATCAAATGAAATGTCTTCAACATTTTCAAATGTTAAAATTATTTTAAATTTTTTTTTTGACTATTCTTATTTCAAATGTATCGAGAGAAAGATCGTTCTCAACGTTAAAAAAATGAAAAACTATCTTCGAAATACAATTTCAGAGGAAAGGCTAAATAGTATGGCGTTTTTGTGTATAGAACAAGAAATATTAAATAATATCGATACTTTGAAAATAATTGATTAATTTGTTGGACAAAAATTTAAAAAAAGTTTATTGAATTTTTCCCTCCAAATGAAATATATGGTTTCAGTTACAGTTTTACATAGTTAAAAGTTTTTGTTTCTTTATTTTTCTGAAAAAATAATAAAGAATATGTTTTTTTATGTAGTTTTTATTTATTTATAGAATAATTAAATATAGTTATATATAGTTATAGTTAGAATTAAACTGTTATAAAATATATTTTTACACAAAGCCGTTCTTTTTTTGATCGTCAAATAAACTTTGTAGGTCCCGTAAATTTTACCACCATGACCCCCCCCCCAACTGGGTTAATCCCAGTTTTGTCAAGTATATTTATTACGATGAAGCACTGACATGCTTTCTTAAAAAAATAAACCTAATGGTGATAATTACTATTTATTGGTTTTTGATAGGTATCATCCACTGAAATTCCCAGAATTAAAAGAAAACATTTCTCTCAAAAAATTATTGTTAATAACACTAGTCGCAGTTATCGGAAATTGCGCGAAAAGCACCTTTAGAATACTAACTTTAATTAGTCTAAAAAATGATTAGTAAAAAATGAATCAAATCTTTTTCAGGGCGACAACCATGCACATGTATTAATTATGAATCGTTAAAAATTGAACGAATTGATGCTTGATGTTCGGCCTTCGCTGGTCCTGTCAAACAACATATGATAATTTATTTAAAACAACTTAAATAACTTTTTTATGAAAAAATATTTCTATATCGGACAGTTTTAGAATAAGCAGTTAACTTAAAAAAAATTAAAATTGATGTAATAAAAACATTGTTAAATTATTTTTTTGTAAATGAAATTATATTTAATCAAATCATTTCTGGTAAAATTAATAATTTTTTTCAACACTGTTACATATATTTAAGTTAAAGGTTAAAACCGAAATGCATTAGCAGACAACTACAATTACTTCACAATTACTCGTGAAGCAATTGATTGAGAGTAGTTAAACTCTGCAAATAAATTTGTTCGTATAATTAAATTAATATTGAAAAATCACAATATTTTCTTCTATAAAAATATTAAATAAATAATTCAGGTGTATTTAAAAAAGTAATTTATATATTGTAACAAAAAGATTTCGAGAGTTCAAAATAAAAAATTAGTAGGAAGGCAATAAAACACATAAAATCTGAAATATTAGTTTGGTAGAAAAATAATGACTGTTTTTGTTTTCTAAATTCTAATCTTATTTTTTTTCAATTGAAGTGTCATTTCATCGTGTTCATGTAAATATCATTTTAAAGTCGATTTTTCGGAATGTATTGTGGTAACATCGACTTCGACATCGAATTTTTGAATTAAAGATGTAAAAGAAGCAAATAAAATCATTTTTTTATATGCGTTCAAAACGGGTGATAAATCATCAAAAACAATAAAGAAGCAAATGTGGTGGTTCCAAAAATTTCGTGATGGAGACAAAAGCCTTGATGAAGAATGTCGCGAGCATTTTTCTTCAGTTCATAACGACTAAATGAAGGCATTAGTTAAATCAGAACCACGCACAACAATTCGAGAGCTTGCATAAAAGTTTGTTGTTAGTCTTCCAACAGTTCTGGACCACTTAAAACACCTATGAAAATAAAAAAAGAGAAAAATGTATATGAAGTTGTAGGTTTTTAAACCGCAAGTATTTTCTACCAACCTAGTATTAAAAAATATAAATATAAATTAGAAATCTTTCAAAAATTAGAAATCAAATTAAAAAAATATATAGATTTTATATCTATGACGATGTAGCGACTCATTTGTCATCGAAATGCAGATCAGAATATCATTACTAACAATAATCTATTATTGGATATTTTAATCAAAGTAAATATAGAATCCAGAATAATAATTTATTTATATAACAAAAAAAAGTAGTTTTTAGCGTTTTTTTTATAATTTAAAAGTTAGAAATGGACTTATCATGTGTTTTTAAAATTAGAAACACTAAACTCTTAACTAAAAACTGATATTTGATTATAAGACCAACTAATATTATTAAAGCACCTATAATCATTTGTATATTGTTTGTCTAAAAAAATTAATTCTCAGTATTTATTTTGATAATGTTTATTGGGTTGAATTTTATATACTACTTATATATTTTTCAAATATTCTGAACATATGTTTAAAATTTATTTGATTAATGACTAATTACTATGACTACTAATTGTATTTAATCGACCATTTTGTAAACTTAGTCATAAAACTGAAATAGTAATGACCCTAAAAATCAAACCAAATAATTTTTTAAAATAATAAAATAAAAAAGTAACCCTATTGAGTCTACAAAATGTATTTCATAAGTAATTAATATCTAAAGCGTTTTCTTTTCTGAACCATATGAAAAACAAAATGTAAAAACATTTTATTTTCTCCATTAAATAAATTCCCCTTATACTTAATAGCATGCATTTCATATTAGTAGAATTGTATAAAAGGACAATATTATTTTACCAAAAAAAACACGATACTTAAACACTTTTTTAAGTAAAAAAAATTCTCATTACTGTAAACAACGTACGAAACGTTAAAATGCAATATTAGAAAAGTACTGTTGACGGCCAAATTACATTATAATATATTTTTTTAACATTTTAGCACCATATAGTTTTCATAAACGTTTACTTTATATTTTTTTAATATTTGGATATATATATATATATATATATATATATATATATATATATATATATATATATCATATTCAGAATTATATCAGATATTTTTATTTTTAATACAACCACTTCATGCAAATTAATTCATATTCTACGCACTAAATAATATAATAATTTTAATCAATACTTCATCCAATTAATATTTTATAGTTTATAAACACTGCGGTTTCATGTGTTTCCTTGTATCTGTGACTGCCTGGAAGCAATTACATTACTTTATTTCTGAGAGAGAAGATTCATTAAACGCAATAGCTTTGTGCTTATAGTAAGAAGCCGGTGGTTCGCATATTGAACCGTTGTAAAGTGAAACTAAGCTATCATAATCCACTTCCTCTCTCAGTGCTAATTGTAAATGACAATTACATAATATCTGTTCAAGCTTTGCTCCACGTTAACTACGATTTCCCAATAGGCATTTGTTATGATATTCGTATCTTTGTCTCATACACAGATCATATTATAATGTCCGAGGACAAGTGGTACTATTATTATATTCTCTATTATGATCAGGCACTGGGATTGAATTAGAATAGTATTCAAAAATAGCATAGATTAAATAAATAAATTGTGGAAAATTAATATGAAATATGTAGTTTGAAATCTTATAAGTATTTTTTTCATGATGATAATTAGACTGATTTATGACTACTGTTAGATTATGTGTATGCACACGTGTTCTTCTATGTATGAGAATCATTGTCCGTGGAAAAGTGTCGGCATTGAAGTATGTCAGTAGCGGCAATCGAATGTTGATTGTCGAATGTTTTTATGTTAAAGATTGTTTAAGAAAAATATGTTTGACAAGTGAATTCAGACGACAATAGTGTCATTGTATTACTTGTTTCTTTTTGTTCTGCGATCATTCATATGGTCAGTCGCAATAATCCGTTCGTTTATATAACATGTTTAAATTCTGAAAGTATTTTATTCACAAACTCAATATTTCACCCGTTCCTTAATACAACGACTACATTTAGTTTTCAAAGTGACACTCAAGTGAACACATACTTTTATTACATGAAAAGAATAAACCACTTGCACTGTAATTTAATTTTTAAGTAATTAGTCTTAGACATTTTATTCATTTAATTGTAAATTATTGTGTAATTACAATTGTATATTTTTATATAGGTTAATATGTTGTCGGTTGATGTTCATCCTTTTGGGTCAACTAAGTGTCTGTTGTTCACTACTGGTTTTGGCACATAGGCCATCCACAGGTAAATTCTGGAGACTATTTTTAAAATTGATTGATGTTCTATTTATATACATTTTGGTGGTTTACAATATTAGTGTATAATTTAGTGTGTCACTATTTGTGTTTATTTTATTGTCTAATATATATTATTTATTTTTTGTATTTCTAAGTTTTCAAGAATACTTAATTTTATAACTTTATTAAGACTCGCCTGAAAAAAGTTAGTTAATTCACTTATGACGTATAGACATCTACTATAAGAAACCTCTAATGTAGCTAACGTCACAATATATATGAATGTTTTATATTTTTTTTTTGTTTTATAAAGATTCTGTTTCTAATTTATTTTTTAAAATATTATGTACTATTTAAATTATCACTATATTTCTAAATTGAACCAATCATCAAAATAATTTCTTTTTAGAGCTTAGTAAATAAATATTTAATGTATGAGAATAAACTTTAATAAAAAAAATCTATTTTCTTTTGGAGTGATAAGGAAAAATCTTGTTTTATTAGACGTAACACCTCAATATATATATATATATATATATATATATATATATATATATATATATATATATATATATATATATCTTAAAAACATCATTACAAAGCATAAAATATTAATTGATCAACTTGTTTCGATTGAACAACTTGTCAATTGAACAATAAGTTGTTCAATTGATATTTTAAGAAAGATGTGGTTTCTTTAAAAATACAAACCTTTTTGTAAATGTTTCTTCTCAACAGTAAGAAGTTTTTCGCTGGCTTGTAACTTCTCAAATCAGTCACAACCAATCATGGAGGTGGCAGCGTGATATTTTTCAGCCTATGGTGTTGGTCCTTTTTATGAAATTGAGGGAATAATGGATCGTTTCGCATATAAAAACATTTTAGAAACATAAATGATGCCTCATGCTGAATAGAATAT
The DNA here is from genome assembly GCA_034766995.1 of Acanthacorydalis orientalis. NCBI lineage: Eukaryota > Metazoa > Arthropoda > Insecta > Megaloptera > Corydalidae > Acanthacorydalis > Acanthacorydalis orientalis. The sequence continues at coordinate 29,128,247 of CM068318.1, read as the reverse complement.
GCAGCTTCGATGGGTGTTTCAACACGATAATGACCCGCACACATCGAGGTTGGTGAACGATTGGTTAAAAGACAATTGGGGTTCAAATTCTTGATTGACCGGTACAACCACCAGACTTGAATCCCATTGAAAATCTCTTTGGGATTCTTAAACGAGTTGCGGGAGAACGCTTCGGAAACAAGCAGGAACTGTTTCGAGCATTAAAAAATGAATGGGAAAAGATACCCGAAACCATCATTTTAAATTTAATTTTATTAATGCCATGCAAAGTTTTGAGGTTATTAAAAATAAGGGCTTTTACACAAAGTACTTCATTTGTTGCTTTAGTTTTGCACACTCTCATATATTGCAATTATTTGTTTTTGTTACCATTTTAATATTAATGAATTATTATTATTTTTCAAAATGTGAAATTTTGTTTTTGTTTCATCAATATGTAAATATGCATTATTAATATCACTATAAACTAATTGGAAGAAAAGATAAATATCCTTAAATATTTAAGTAGAGTGTGTTATTTCTGTTTTGCACAATACTGTATGTCTATTATGAGTAAATGGATTTCATTATATATCTTTTATGATGTAAAGAGAACTTCAAAACCATTCATTAGATTGAAATGTTTAGTTCAAAAGTATAATATATTAAAAGTACAACCATTTCAAACGTACTGTACAGTATCTATATTTAGCATCCGCTTTGATCTCTGTTTCAAACAATGGAAAGTTGTCATAACAAAACTACTGAAAAATTATAACTTGGATGGAAAAAAATGATTTGAACTTTATTATCATTATGATAAAGTTAAACAAGACAAGACTGATAGTAATAAAATATTTCATGCAAGCAGTTTTTCTTCTAATTCTTAATTAAAAACACATTTTTTTTATAATCTTACGACAAAATATAAAAAACTGTTAGCGTTGGTATTATAAAGTAAAATTATCTTGAAAAGGTTACAAAAAAAGGGTTTTTTGACGATGATTAAGAATGCAATTATTTCTTTCCTTAAGAAAATTAATATTATTACTTTGAAATTATTTGTATTTTCTGCATGATGATTCTTGAACAAAAGCATAATCCAAATAAATAACTGTTGTTCACAGATTTTTTAAAACTGAGTTATATTAAATCTTACCGAAAAAAACTATTTATTATTATATGTTCTAGTAAAATAAAACTTCTAAATGTTACACTCAAAAATGAAATATATTTCTGTCGCATTTGTGGTGACCTTAATGCTTCTCCTTTTAATTAAACCAAATATTATTACAATCTCTCTAAATGAGAAAGCAAAGAATAGAAAATATCACTGCAAAAAAAATAGCTGAAAAGAGAATTACTGATTTTAACGAAAAAATTAGAGTAAAAAGTCATTATTTATTAACTAGACAGGTTTCTAGATTTGTACATTAAATTTGTTAGAATAAAAAAAATGTTAACCGGATGAATAGAGATTAAGCAGTATTTCTTCATTTTCAACATATATTTTAGAAATCAAGTCAAAAAATCAGCAAAGATAAAGTTAAAAATTTAATATTTTTCAAGTCTATTAATAATAGAAGTGATGGCTAATGAACAATTGAATTATCTATTAAATTAATCAGAAAGAGCAAAAAACATAAGCAAAATAGAAATAGCAATAAAGCAACAGAGCAAATCATAAAAGCATTTTAGAAACCTACAGAGCAGCAGATTAAAAATTAGTAGTAACTTCTCTATTCGTAAGTCGATAGATAAGAAAAGTTATAAATGATCAAAAATGTATGATAAGTTAAGTAGAAAGAACTATAAAAATTCATTCAAAAATATTTACAAAAAATTTTTACGTAAGTATAGAGACAAAAATTATTAAGGAATAATATTTGATGTTATAAATATCTAGAAGAGTAAGAGTTAATATATTATTTAAAATATTTTTTTGATTCTCATTTAGGCTTCTCTCAAAATCTTAGCACAGTAAATAATGAACCCGAAAAACATATCCAAGATATTGTACCCTGAAAAAATAGCACCTAAGCAAATAAAGTTCAAAATGCCCAGATGGCTACTAATAAATACTGAAGGGAATTTGAAAGACAAAATTCGTCAATTAATCGACAAACAATTTATTTTAATTGATCAAATTTAAAATATAAAATTCTGTTAACCTAGTAACCTCTTATTTCGTAAAAAAAAGTTGCATGTAACACAGTATGCTCGCCAGAAGTGAAACTTCTTTGCCGTCGGTTGAAATGTAAAGAGTTTCAAGAGCATGGTATCATGCATGATAAATGAATGGTTTCGTTTTGTATATTGTTATTTTAATAACCAGTATAGGAATGAGGAAAAAAAAGTAGAATTTAGTTTAAGAGAAAGACGATAAATATAAAACAATAAGAATTGAATTAGAAAATTAACATTTCTTACATTACATTGCATCAACTTCCATGATTTCTTCTAGTAGGGATTCAATTGGTACAACAGATACTGTGTGCTTATGATAACTGAAATATTAAATGTATGTTTTAGTTTGTATGTTATAAAGATATCGCGAAAAGACAGCATCTATAGTAGTACCATATTTTGTCGTTACGATTATGGGATCAGTATTCACACTTAAATTAAGTTTTTCACGGAAAAAATTAACAAGTGGTTGAGAGTCATAGGTAATTTATCCTCTCCTCTGTCAAGGAACGATGCACCTCAATGAATATACAGTAGTAATGAACGGTGTGTAAATCAGATTATATGATTCTTTTTTTGTTTCGGAGAAATTTCCTACAATTACAATTGTCTTTCCGTCTTCCATTTTACACTCAGCAACGCAGAATTCGTCAACTACTGTCACCGTTGCGCCAAATAACTGTGATTGGATAATGTCCTGTAATAGTTATATCTATGAACATAGTAACAATGTTAACTAAGCCATCGCTCGCTTCTGCCGTCAACGCATGAGTATCCTCTCTCTCCTACTCCTTCCCCTTCACGTCATAACAACTTCTGTAACCCCTTTTCGTCTCGGCATTGAAAATTTACTCTCAACGCGGTAAATAAGTTTCATTACAAAAATCTAAATGCATATTTGAATTGAGTGTAAATTGCCATATATATATATATATATATATATATATATATATATATATATATATATATATATATATATATATATATAATTTAATATGTCAAGTAATATGTGTGACACAACTTGTTCTTAGTTGTTATCTAATTTAGTCTAATGAAACAAACTAATCGTTGAGAATGAATTTCTAACGATTAAAAAAACATTACAAAAACTATCATAAAATAAATGATGAACTGTTTTGTTTCTTTGAGAAACTGTTTTATTCTTTAGGCATTTTAACTTTTTAAAATGTTTTATTTATCAAAATATCTAATAATTGATTCAAATGGTTCCTTATTCCCACAAGTATTTTGTATACCTATACTATAAAGATAAAATATTGCTGTCCAAATATATCAACAGAAGTAATAATTATTACAAACTTTTCGTATAGTATAAATCAAATTAAAAATTTGTGTATTCATCTTGTGATATTATAAATTTAATTTTAATTAAAGGATACTTTTATTATAGAAAAATGTGATAATAGTATTCTTGCACATTAATATTAAAAAAATCGCATTTTTGAGATAGCATATTAATTCATTATTTGAGAAAATTTTCCATAAATGCTTAGCAAACGTGCACTTGAGTACCGTTTTAAAGCGAATGAAATCAAAATATTTTTCATTGGAAATCTAATACTTTGTAAATATTCCACACGGTTTTATTTGTTTCTATTCGAACAATTACTATTATTAAATTGATCTACTCGATACTTTCGAATATGAATTACCATTGCATTGGCTAATCAATTAGTATGATGTGCTCTGTTTACACAATGAACAAGTACTTGATAGCTTAGTCAATGGCCAATGCATAAATCTATGACGTCGAGCGTCCGTGTGTTAACGGAGTAACTGAGTACGTGTACCGAGCAACGCTGACAATTATTTATTGTCTAGTTTAATCAATGAACGGTTTAGATAGTAGGCATGTTTAAGCGTTCGAGTGATTTAATTGCATTGGAAATACGAAAATTGATCCGACCAGTTCGTTAATTAACCAGGCAGATGGTTTTGTTTTACATTTTTTTAATATATTGTGAAAACGATCTGTTCGATCCAATTCAGTTGCTATAAATTATTTCTTAATGTTGTTACACTGAATGATCAAATATTTATTTATTTGTTCATCCGTATTTGTTAATTTGTTTTACAGATATAGCAAATAAATGTTATGTTACAAAAAAGGTTGTTGTAAATATTTATTAATTAACATCATTTGCAATTAATATCGTACACTTGGTTAAAAATATCCAGGTTATTAAATCTACATATTAATACCATGTTTCCAAATATTTTTTCCAATCCAAATTCAAAATCAGTTCTCTGATAGAACTATCATTAATAAATAATTTATTAAACTGTCCCAAATATACGATTAAAATTTGACATGCACCTTCGGATTATCGTTTGTTCCGGTCACTGTACAACAGTTTAAATTGTACAAAAAACTTGACACCGTGAAGGCAGTGAGAAACCACCTCACCGCCTTTTTTGCCGAAAAATCGCGCAGCTTTTACAAACGAAGAATCCAGAAACTGCCTGAACGTTCGAAAGTGATTGCAGAAAACGATGGTGAATACATAATTGATTAATAAAAGCGTTTTCTGCGGAAAATAATCGCCTGAGTTTCAGTTTGAAATCATATACGAACTTTTGCACTGATCATATATATATATATATATATATATATATATATATATATATATATATATATATGTATATATATATATGTGTGTGTGTGTGTGTGTATGTGTATGCATGTGGGTTTGCTTGATATTTTACTCATAAACTAGTAATTACTACGTGTTTGTATTTTTTAAAAATCGTCGAAAAAATAAATAATAAAAATAAAATAATTTTTAACAAGGTAATAATTCAACACTAGTTAAATACTTGAAGCACAACATAAAATTTATTTATCAATAACTATTTATGTTCTTTTTTAATTGCTTGTACAGATTTTACTAGTCATATCAACTTATCTTTTCAATGAATTACAGAACTAATCATATAAATTCTAATTTTCTGTGGCTGTATTCTAAATATAATTGCACTGGAATTGAAATGTGCATAACAAAATAAAATTCTTGAAATTAATAAACAGTTTTATATACAAAAATATGTAGAAATTCAGATATTAATTTATGTTTAAAACCATAATGATATATATATATATATATATATATATATATATATATATATATATACTTATATTTACAAACTAATCTTGTAAGAAAATAATATTGAATTCATTGTTTTATATTTGCTTATTCGATTGTATCGAATCCGATAAATCTTGATTACATTTACAAACAATTTACATAATAAATACTGTCAAATTTTTCTTATCATTTTTTATCAATGTCAACAAAAACGCCACCAATCTATTAGTTTAAAAGTAAATATGGATATATTTTTCTTTATTTTCACTTTCAGGTCGACCTGATCAGGTGCACAACTGCACGATATTATCAGTATCTAGCACGTCATTCAGCGTACGATGTGCCGAAGGCTTTAACGGTGGCCTACCGCAAGCGTTCGTGCTCGAAGTACGTGAAGCGCGTTCGCAGAACCTAGTCGCTAATCTGTCATCGCCTGTCGCACGTTTCAATGTAACACGTCTTGAAGCAGGGGCGCATTATGCAGCCGCTGTTCTAGCACATAATGCGAAAGGTCGCGCCGAACCGGTTGTTTTAACCGCATCTACGTTACCGCTACCAGAAAAACAACTAACGTCGGCGGAAAGGGGTAAGTTTAAATATTTTATATCTATTGTAGTAGATTTTCCTTACACACAAGTAATTGTGTTTAATAGATGTAAATTATAAACAATTAAATAACATTATTCTAAGCTTATTTATCCTCAAAAGTTAGCACTTTAATAGCAATATGAAAAGTTGATTAAGATATATGACACTGTATATACTTAACGTTCACAGATAAATTAATATTACGAACATTTCGATAGAAATTTTACTATTTTCTAAGAAATGAATTTGATGTTAAAATAAGTATAGATAATTAATTAAAAATAAGCAACATTGAAAATCTTATAGTATTTGGGGTATTTTCATTTCAATCATTTATGAAAAATGTTCAAGTTTTTTTTAAAATTATTCTAAGCTGATCATACATTAATTATTTATTTTATTGTAAATATTGTTATGTATCCAGCTGCACTTGTTCATAAATGTGTCACGGTCTGACTAATGAAATTTCAACTGACCTGTCAATATTTAATCTATGTATTCGTCTTAATCAAAATGTGACCCGCGGCTTCAATGAGAATCGCGCCACTGGTGTCGTGTTTCTGGATATTGAAAAAGCGTTCGACAAGGTCTGGCATGCCGGCCTCCTGTACAAGCTCGTGTATTTGGGCTTCCCCGATAGTATGATCCACCTGGTGGCGTCGTATCTTGAGGGTCGGTCCTTTTACGTCAGTGTTGACGGGGAGCGGTCTACTGTTAGACCAATAGCGGCCGGTGACCCGCAAGGAAGTGTGGTGGGCCCTGTGCTGTTCAATCTGTACGTCAACGACGTGCCGAGAGATCAGCACATGGCGCTCTTTGCGGACGACACCGCGGTAATTGTGCAATCATGGCAACCGAAAGTCATCCACCGAAAGCTGCAGGTCCACCTGTCCGAGCTCGAAACGTATTACCGTACGTGGAGAGTGAGGGTGAACACGCAGAAGACGGTGGCGGTCATGTTTCGTCCGCCTAGATGCGCGAAGCGCGAACTCGAGCCTCTCGAGTTCTGTGGTTCCCGTATCGGGTGGGCGAGTGAGGCCAAGTACCTAGGGGTCATGCTCGATCGGCGCCTGTCCTTCAACAAGCACGTCTCGTACGTGCTGGCGAAGGCTCAGAGCCAGCTCTGCAGGCTGTACCCGCTGCTGAACAGGAAGTCGAAACTGTCGTTGAGAAGTAAGCGTCTGCTCTACCTCAGCTGCATTCGGCCGATCGTGACGTATGCGAGCACTGCCTGGGCCTACAACCCATCCAACATCAAGCGGCTTCAGGTGTTCCAAAACCGGGTCATGCGCCTCATCACCGATGCGCATTTCCTGGTGAGGAACACCACTCTTCACCGGGACCTCCGCCTCCCTACTATCGACGAGTTTGTCCGCCGACAGGCTAGCCGGTTGTACGGGCGGGCGAAGTCCAGCGACAACGCCCTAGTCCGAGGACTTGGAACCAACGACCTCCCCACCGAGCACTGCAGATATCAGCGGCCTAGCCTGCTGGTGGTGCAGCGCGAGGTGGACGACGGTCCGTGACCTGGCGTCAGCCCTCCCCCCCGATGGCCAGTAAGAGGTCGGCCTTCACTGGTCAACCTGGAGCTCCGCTGGCCCAACAACAAGAGTCGACCCCCTGGAGGGGGTAGAAATGCTCACCAAACACGAGAGTTCCCGTACCAAGCTTCGTTCCATGTATTACGAGAAACGCGAGCCGTGAGCGCAAACGCTCGGTGCTCAACAAGCATGGGCCCCTCAGGCCCTCGCTGCAGACGATGTGTAATCAAAATGTTCTCACGTTCCTGTCGTGATCTCTGTGTTCACACGCTTGAATACAATGCAATTCTATCATTTAGAACAGTATATAAACGGTAGTTGAGATCTCATAAGTCAGTATTCCGAGCGTGAGCGTGCATGCTGGTACTCATGTAAAGTCAGTATTCCGAGTGTGAGCGTACATGCTGGGTACTCATGTAAAGTCAGTATTCCGAGCGTGAGCGTACATGCTCGGTGCTCATGGAGGGCGGGGCCCTTCAGGCCTGCGCTGTTATTCGGGTTCATAAAATCAAGTTAAAATCAAGCTAAAAATCAAGTTACAAATGAAGTTACAAATCAAGTTACAAATTAAGTTACAAATCAAGTTAACATTCAAGTTAACATTCAAGTTAACATTCAAGTTAACATTCAAGTAACATTCAAGTTAACATTCAAGTTAACATTCAAGTTAACATTCAAGTTAACATTCAAGTTAACATTCAAGTTAATATTCAAGTTAACATTCAAGTTAACATTCAAGTTAACATTCACGTTAACATTCAAGTTAACAATCAAATAAAAGTAAATCAAAAATCATGTAACAATCATTAAGTTACAAAAATTAAGTCAGTCAAGTAACAGAACCCGTGTGGTTACATTCGTCATAGTAACAATTAAACAATAATAGTAAATAAATATTTGTGTTGTTTTATTTCAAACCTGCAGAGAATTTTATGTTATAATATATCAAAATATAACAATATTAATAAGTGTAAAATATAAAAAAAAAAATACAAATAATCCAATATCTAAAATTATATATTAGAAGATATTGAATCAGACAGGCCTCACACATTATATCTGACTGACTTTCAAATTACAGGCACTAAATCAATTTACTGAAAATAAAACTAATATCTACTTTGTAAGTATTTTAGGGTAATAAAAATTAATAGTATTCTTAGTATTCTTAGTGATATTGTCTTACATAATCGACAAACAAAATTTAATGTCCTGTTTTAATCTACCTAAGTCATATATATATATATATATATATATATATATATATATATATATATATATATATATATATATATATATAATTTATATTGCGGTTTGTAATATATATATGTATATATATATATATATATATACTTTGACTAAAAAAAGTATTGGAACAGTTAAAATTTTTAGATATGAATGCTTCTAACTTCGATATTTGAAATTCTTTTATCAAAAAAAATTTTTTTTCCATAAAATATTTATTATATACTTGATAACATACAAATAAAGGAACCATTTTAAACCAATAAATTAGAAAAATCTCCATTTAAAGAAACAATTTCATGTTTTCTGTGAAAAAAATTGGCACACTTTCAATTACCTTTAAATTACTAAACAAAATATTAACGTTAATAACATGTTAGTAATCCATTTCTTCTAATCGCCTCCATTAAGCTGTTTGGCATTAATAAAATTAATTTTTCTGTCATTTTCTACCCTATTTTTTTCATTCTTCTATAATTACCTCTTTTAGTTGAAAATTTCTGTTAATATTATGTTCTCTTATTCTTGTATCTAATAAATTCCATAAATACTCAATGGTATATTTATATGAGGTGATTTCGAAGACATGTTTAAGGTGCGAGGAGTGTTATATAAAATCCATTCCTACGCTATATGTGCGGTGTGCTTATATTCATTATCTTATTAGAAGTAGAAATCATTTTCAAGATCTTTAGTTATTCTTTAAAATATTCATTTAACCTATATTATCCATTATTCCATCAATAAACACAAGTCTTCTAACACCAGATGCCTACATATAACCCTATACAATGTCCCCAACATCCCCATGTTTAATAGTAGATAATAGGTTCTCTTTGTTTAATTCAGTGTTGGGCTTTTGCTATACTAATATTCGGCCTTCACAATGAAAAGTATTAAATTTACTTGTATCAGAAAATATTATCTTATTCCAGAAATCAGTATTTTTGTTCAAACGTTGTTTTGCAAAATCCATTCTCTTGCGCCGATTCACTTTATTTATATATATTTTTCCTGGAAACTCTAGAATTATAACTAAATTCATGAAGAACATTTTGTACCGTTATAGAGCTAATATTTTTGTCAAAACTCTTTTATTTGCGCCGCTATATCTGAAGAACTCATATTTCGATTTTTATAATGGTTTTGACTACTGTTTTTTTTATTTATTATGAGAATGGATTCTTCAGCGTCTACTTCTTGGATAGTTTTTTAAAACTGTATCCGCTTAAATCGGATTGTCATGCTTCAAACTATAAATATATTTTTATTGACAATTTTTCCAATACACAAAACCGATCCCCTTTTCAAATACAAATCTAAAATGATTTTTCTCCAGACACTATATTTTCTTTTGTTTTTTCTGTCATATTTCAAATTAATCGATAACTTTTTAATAAATTTTATAGAATACATCTATTATTTCATTAAAATTAAATATAATATGAAATACCATGAGTCTTCCTATTTATGACAGAAATCGCACGGTTGATATGGGGTATCATAGTGAAGAAATCAGAGTTGTGCCAATACTTTTTTCGGATAAAAATTAAGTTTTTTTAGTCAATGAAAAATTTTTTAAAATTATCTAAGTAAATTTATTAATATTTTGTATGTTATAAAAATTATAATTGATACACAAAACATAAATCTCCAAATATTTTTATAAAATATTTTGTTACCGAAGTTAGAAGCATTGATTTCTGAAAATCATAACTATGCCAGTACTGTTTTCGGCCAATGTATATATATATATATATATATATATATATATATATATATATATTACAAACAAAAACCTACATTAAATAATTTTTATTAGCGCCAATCAATTAATATTTTAATTGAAATTCGTCCGGTCCTCAATAACAAAAATTAATTATAATCAAAAATATACTAAACAAAATGTATTGACTGAAATATGTATTTTTTCATACATTTGCCTGAAAAGTTTGAATATGCTGTTACTAAAACAATCTTATTAAAAATTAAAAAAAAACTTCATTCATCTCTAATCATCTTGATCTTTAAAATTCCTGCTACACAGGAATTTAAAGATAGACATCACTTGGTAAAATAGTGGAAGAACAGGGATAATGAGATAAAGTTTTCAATTCTAAAACCTAATTTTTAACTCGGGTCTATCGTACTTTGTGAGATATATAACACAGTAGTATAAGAACACTAACCCATCACTAACTGTTCTTAAAACAATATATTTTTTATATATAACAGATGATCGAAATAGATCTCTACTATAATTATTTTGATAATACGAATTATAACACACTGTAATCCACCATACATAAAATAAAATTTTCTGGAACAAGGAATTCATCCTTTAATATTTTAGACATCCATGTACATATATATATATATATATATATATATATATATATATATATATATATATATATATATATATATATATATATATGTATATATATAAATATGTGTGTGTGTATGTCATCGAATTTTTTGTAGACAATTTTGATTTAATATATATAGAAAGATTGTGTACATATATATATATATATATATATATATATATATATATATATATATATATATATATAAACAAATACATACACGTTATAACACATATATTATAAACCTGTTCGTTGAAAATTTATTTAATGCGCCATGTTCTGGTACGTACAAGGTTTTCATTTAACCTTCTTATTTCAAATTCTCTCCGTATCTAAAAATCCACTCTCCGATAATCACCTTAGTTTGTCGTTTTGTAGTGCGAACGACACACCGATAAGGAAAATATAGGTATACGCTCCGTATAATAGACATGCGCGCATCCCGTTCCGACGGGCACGTAACAAGACGGACAAAACTGAACACGGCATGCGACATACAACAGACGAACGGACGAAAGGCATCTTCAAACTCAATTCTGTCGAGGACCCTCGTTTACGATGTTCTCCTTTCTGCAGAGTTATCGCCCGTGTACTAGCCAATCATCCCGAACTAATGGCTTCACTTTAGATGTTGTTTTCCTTATCGTCGTCGTAGCAATCTCCTGACCCCACTCATCTGCTTCACACCGTTGAATTCGCTCTTCTTCACTCACTCACTTTTCATTCATTTTGTTAACGTGAACATACATACGCTACCATCTCAACACGCTGCCTCCATATTCATGCTTACACCGCCTCTCTGATCATACTAATATTTCTGTCAAGTCTCCTCTCTCCCTCACATCGCTATTAACTGCTGGACACTGTTCTGTAATTTCTTTTCACCTATTCGCCGTGTTTATCAACCGTTTCGAAACTCTTTTTTGTCAGGTTTGTATGTTGTTTTCAAAAACATCATCAGTCGCTCGACAGGTATAAAAGAGAACAAATTCTTTTCAAACCATCAACTACTTGTCATATAACTGAATGTAGGTTTTAGATGTTTTTTTTTTTAAAAAAAAGAAAAACTCATGTAGATTTACATTAAAAGGATATTAACTTCAGCAAACATTTAATTAAGAAACATTATTTCCCATTTTCATTGCGACACTGTGTATATATATATATATATATATATATATATATATATATATATATATATATATATATATATGTATATGTATATGTATATATTTATATTATATATATATATATATATATATATATATATATATATATATATATATACATATGTAAGTATCTATGTATGTATATTTGTTTGCATGCATGTTTGTATGCATACATGTATGTATGTCTGTATGCATGGATGTATGTATGTATGTAAGTATGTATGTAAGTATGTATGTAAGTATGTATGTAAGTATGTATGTAAGTATGTATGTAAGTATGTATGTAAGTATGTATGTAAGTATGTATGTAAGTATGTATGTGTGTCTGTGTGTGTGTGAGTGTGTGTGTGTGTGTGTATGTGTGTGTATGTATGTATGTATGTGTGTGTGCGTACGTGTGTGCGTGTGTACGTGAGTGCGTGTGTCTGTGTGTGTGCGTGAGTGCGTGCACGTGTGCACATGTGCAGTATGCACGTTTGTACATACGTATATATGTATGTATATAAACTTATCCCACTCCCAAAATTAATGTTTCTAGGCGGACATTCCAGATTCTAAAAGGATATGCTAAGGAATTTATTTCCGTAATATTGTGATATTATGATAAATTCCAGCGTTCGCCCGAAGAGAATGGACGAAATGTGAAACGTCTTATTTGAAAGGATTGATACATAAACATATTATTTAGATTCTAGATGTGTGAACATAGTATCGCGACTTAAACAAATTACATTTTTGTTTGATTATATATATATATATATATATATATATATATATATATATATATATATATAGCGGCAATTATGATAGTTGACAAGTCTTACCTTTGCGTTTGTGTATAATAAAAAAATATTTTTCCATTATGTAACAAAATATTTTCCAACGTACTTACTATTATAATGTAAATCTTTTATATAATTATGAATTTTTACAAATATCATGAAAAAATATGTGTTTATTGATACTTCATGTGACAGACTATTTTCAAAATTATTCAAACATCTTAAAAATGACATAACAATAATATTTCAGTTTTATTCAAAAATGGAAGTTGTAAACAATAGTATTCACTTACATTTTGTAATTATAATCATGTTAATTTAATTATGAATAATACTAGAGATTTCTTCCTCTTCTTCAATAACAGTATTTTCTTTTTGTATCGTTTTGAGGGTACGAAAATATTCATGGAGAATTAGTAGAATGTACGGTAACAGATCCATTATATTCTTATAGTGTGATCCATTGTAGCTTTTTCCTTTGTAAGTGGTAGAATAGTCGCGAAAGTGGAAGTAATTAAATTTTTTGTATATTGTCGCCTTCCTTTTTTGAGTGAAAGATCTAAAATCTGAAATCTGCACTATCATCGAAAGATGTTTTATAAAACATCTGATAAGGTGCATCTTTCAGAAATCTAATTCATTATATTTTGAAGCAATGAACAGATTATCCTTAATGTTTTTTGTTCTCTTTGTAATTGATTTCTCTAGAGATTTTGTTTTCCAATAGCAATATAATTGTTCGTTTGAGAACTTTAAGCAAAGAAGTTGACTTAACTTAAAGGTTATTTACCTTGAAAATAAATATAGTTTTAATAAATCAGATAAGTACATGCATCTTTTCAGAAAAAAGGTATACCAAAAGTAATTGACTTAGTCCGCTATCAAAATAAACAAAAACAGAATTATGTTTACGAACCAACTTAGCAAAATCATTAAACGAGAATTTCTTAATTTTTATTTTTAAGTTCTTCTAGATTATTAAAATGTAAATAATTATAATATAAAATAAATTATAAAATCATTTTTTTCTATTTTTTTGACTTAATTTACTATCATAATTACCGACATATATATATATATATATATATATATATATATATATATATATATATATACTTTTTTATTTACTTACTAATATTTTTATGATACTTGATTAGTGAACCTGAATATTGTGAACAAAAAAAATTAACTGTAATAAATTTAAAAAATAAATACTTAAGCTCAATTATAGCTTGCATTGCGTCACCAATGATATTTCTTTATTACAACCATTAGAAGTAGTATCATTATTCAATAAATTCCATCTAATAATTATCATTTATAATATTATAAAACATATATATATATATATATATATATATATATATATATACATATATATATATATATATATATATATATATTCTTAAAATATATTAGAAAGTAATATTTGCATTAAATAAAAACAAATTTGAAATTAAATAATTTTTGAGGAAATATCTGAATATAATAAAATAATCACAATATAATATATTCATTGCTTTATTTAATATACAAATACGTGTTGTGTTTTAATTATTACTTTAGTTAAAATAATATCAATATAGGCTTTCTTATGAACAACTTTGTATTTACGGATTCTTGAAATAGCTATTTTTTCCCTGTTGTAAAAATGTTACTTATCACTTATTAGGTAAAAAATAAAGGTCTTATAGAGATGTAAAAATAGGTTTTTGTATAAACATTTTAAATATTATGTCAATGGTTATAACGTTTTCAATATAGTCATCATAGAAAATGTGGAATAAAAATTTTAAAGAAAAATATGATTCCTTCACATTTGAATTTTTCATTCATTCTGCAAACCGCATTTTTTTCTAACCAAAAATATTCAGTAATTGATTACTGAGTTTTATCGTTTCTTATATATATATATATATATATATATATATATATATATATATATATATATATATATTTCTATGCCTGATTTATATTCTCAGAATGTTAATTTACATAAAAATTCTATACTGACATATTTTTTTCTTTACCTTTGCATTTTGAGGATGATGATTTCGATATTTAAATACACATAAGCTACAATCAAAATCAATTATTGGACATTTCTGATCAAACAAGTTTTGTACGAGGGCGATTTGAAAATTTCGCGGTCTAGCTATCCATGAATATAACTTTTGTTTTTAAATTACCTTTATTTTTCAATACGGTCCCCCTAAACTTCAATTTACTTCATCCAGTGATGGTCCAGTGCTTTTTTGCCGTCCCGGAAATCCTTTTTTTGGAGGTCCTCAAAATAGTGAATCACTGTTGCTTTCAGTTCTTCTTCTAACGAAAATCGCCTATCACCAAGGATTTTTTTAAGTTTTGAGAACAGATAAAAATCCGATAGGGTCAAATGTGTAGAATAGACTGAATGGAGTAGAAAATCATACTTCAATTCAGTGAGTTTTGCCATGGATACAACAGTTGTATAAGGGCATGCATTGTCCTGGTGGACAATGATTATTTTCTTTGATACCTCTAGTCTTTTCTTACGAATTGTTTGATCGAGTCGATCCAAAAGTTTAACATAATACTCTCCCGTTATCGTTTAATCCTTTGGAAGGTAGTAAATTAGCAGGATCTGGTTAGCATTCCAAAAAAATGAAGCTATAACTTTTGAAGCGGATAAAATTGTTTTTGTTTTTTTAGTGAAGAAGAACCACCATGCTTCCATTGCTTTGATTGTTATTTTGACTTTGGAGTGTAATAGTCAATCTACGTCTCATCTGTCGTCACAAATCGCCAGATAAAGTATATCGTATCCATGTTAAATCAATCCAAACAGTCTTGAGAAATTTGTACTCGAATACGTTTATGATCAATTATCAGCAAATGCAGCACCCATTTTTCCAATAGATTTTTCGTACCTAACACTGTAGTTAGGATGTGATACATACGTTCACCTGAGACACCCACAACCTTATCAATTTCTGACACCTTCAATCGCCAAACCTGTAAGACAATATCGTGCACTTTGTCAGTGATTTCTTCTGTCGTTGCAGTTTTCGGATGTCCACTACGCGGGTTGACTTCTAAGCTTACACGGGCACATTTAAATTCAGCTACCACCATTTCTTTACTATTGTACGAGTATATGAAGGTGCATTATCATCCAGTGCATTTTTTATTTCATTACTGATTTCTGTTGGAGTTACGCCTCTTTGATAAAAAAAACTTTTTCACCGAATGGTGTTCAACTTTATTCATTTCAACAACGGTACAAAAAAGTTTAATTTAAATTGATATTTGCAACAAACTGTTTGACACATTTATTCTAGACTTTGAGGTTATATATAAAATAGATATCGCTTTGTACATTTAAAATATTACCGACACTTATATGTTAGGTCGCGAACTTTTCAAATGACCCTCGTATGTATTTTATGAAATGAGTGAAAAGTTATTTATGAAAATTAATACACACTGTACCAAATATATGTTATAACTATAATTATTTTCATACAAATGCAAAATTATTAAAATTATACTAGATCCAGAAAAAGTTTTAATTATATTCAATTAATTTTAACACCTAAAAAATTGTCATTTTTACGCAATGTACTCTCTTTATTCAATTCAGTAACATATTTTAAAACAAATAAAAATAAAATAATAATAAAAATAATAAACAAATTTTTGATACTTATGATCATTTTGATGTGTTATTTTGGTTCATTATAATTTTGGTATTCCACTATTAGTTTCGACCTGTATACAAACAAGAACTCAATTGATTCAAAAGGACGAAAAATATCAATATAACTTATTAAATGTAAATTAATCACATGTATTTAACATATATTAAATAATTATGTATATATAATACACAGAATAATTATTAAAATCATGAAATTATAGTTTCAAAGTATAATTATAAAGTAGAAAGTATAAATGTAAAGTGCATTTTTAATAAATTGACACACAAAGTGAATAACAGTTCATTTCTAAATATTTTTGAAACCTAAAAATTTTTAATTTTATTCTTTATATCATTATTAACTCCATGTATTTCTGTATCCAATTTTGAATAATCTTCTATCTATAACTATTCTTTTTAAAAAGATTTATTTTTTCGAATTCAAAGCAATATGTAATATAATGAAATTTAGTATTTTCCCTTTCACAAAATTTTAAATGAACCGAATACACTTTAACACAACTATTCATATTTTTTTTAATGTGGTTGAGGAACAATCAAAACTACTCCAAATCACCTCATATGCCATATCACTAACTAATTCATTTCAATAGATTATATGTTTATTATCCTTTTTTCTAATTACTGTGATGTTGGTTATTGTCTTAAAAACAATATTATTAAAATGCAGAAATATCTTCACATAATTGATCTATGAGACAAAAAAATACTTTTACATTTCTAGAAATATAATTTTGAAAAGAATTCACTCCAAATTTCATATATATTATTTTAAAAAAATACTTGTACTATATTTTAAACTCATACAGAATGTTTACTTATAAATACAATTTATTCAAAGTCGTAATGATTAATTCGTTATTTTATTTATAAAACTCTAGTAATAATGATTTTTAAAACTGAAAATTAACATTTTTTAAATAATTTTTTAAATATTTTTTCAGATTTCAAAAAATGTTTTCATTTAAAAACATTTATTACGTGTTCCAACAAAAAATATTTTTATTGCCTGACAAAAATATTATTGACATGCAATAACTATTTCTACTGAAGAATACAATTCTTGTTTCATAAATAGATGTATCTTCTAAACAGTATTTTCTCTTTTAACATTTTCGTTTCACTGTTTGCGACAAAGAGCCACCCACACAAAATGTTTATCTTTCAACTGCTTAGTTTCTGTTTCTAATTGATTGTTACTGACCGTCTGTTAGTTTCTAGCGTAGTTCTCAGCAACATACATCATTTATTTACAAGAACTTCTCGTCAAACTTTTTTTTACGTTTATCAAAAAATAACACGCATTTCAAAGACTTTTTACAGTTTATGTCATAATATGATTCATATTTTATTTTAATTTCCTTTTAATATTAATTTGAATTAAGAATTCTCTCACAAATAATTTATCTAATTTTAATTATTATATTTTTTTAATTATTTTTTTAACATAATTTAAATTTTAAAATACTTATGTATTTCAAAGTATCATTATTCTTAAAGAATCATTTTCTAGTACGTAACTTTTGTATATTTATGCACTTTTTACTTATTTTTGAAATTAGTCTTGAAAACAATAATTTCTTGTTTATTCCTTTAATTCTTTTTGTCATCTATATAAAGCATCTATATAAGTGTTATTATGAAATCTAGATTTTCTAGAATAAAGTTTAATAATCTTTTTCACTTCAAATTATTTATTAAAAAAACCAAAAATGTACTTTTTCAGAATAATCTATTTAAATTTGAATACTTTTTACTGTCTTATTTCTTTTTAACATTCATAATTCTTTCGAATGATTCCGAAACTAGTATACAAGTTTGTGACTTCATTATTATTTAAAAAAAATTCTTATTGATAACTTCTTTCATAAATTCCAAGAGATATAAATTTCATTGCAATAATATTAAATACATTCAGAATAAAAGTTTTTTTAGTCTGGACTGATGATTTTAATCTATTAAATATTAATCTCTTTCATAAATACATTTCAAATATTTTCTAAAATAACCCAAATAAAAACATCTATTTAATTTTAAAAGGTTATAAAATATTCTAAATTATATATATATATATATATATATATATATATGTGTGTGTGTGTGTGTGTGTGTATATATATTATGTTCTAGAATATAAAAATTGTTTACTATGGACTGAAATTCATCATTCTTTTCTATTATACATAAAGTATATATCTTAAAAATAAAAATTATAATAAACAAGTCTGTAGATTTATATGTGTGTGTTTTTTTTTAAAAAAAATATTTGATACGAAACTCCAAAAAGATAAAAGGCATGAATGCAATTGCTTGTAGAACTCATGCGGCGCTCTTCGGCGTTTTTGTCACGTTCCGCAACACCGCCATCGAATTAGTATCAGCAAGCTTAGATTTGAAACCCCATGGGATATATTAAAGGATACTTCGTTCGCACTGTTGCTTATTTCTGTTCATGGATTTTTTATAGTCTTTAAATTTTTCTTCTTTGCACTACAGTTTCCGCCAGTAATATTGTCATAATTTATTAATCTTTGTTGGTTGTTCTATTGAATTTATTTTTTTGTTTACCACTATACCATATATATATATATATATATATATATATATATATATATATATATATATATATATATATATATATATATATATATATATATGTATATAGGGTGATTCAATTCAGGCTTCTACATGGAAGTATTAACAGGGCGCACAGGGGTTAAAAAAAGTCATATTATTTGATATTTATTAAATTAATGTTTTATTTAGTATTTTAGTTCAATTCGTTACTAAAATACAATTGAACTAAAATACTAAATGAGGATAACATATTATATTTTAATTTTTGCATTTTTTAGTACTTTTGTGTTTGAATCATTATATATATATATATATATATATATATATATATATGTATGTATGTATATATATATATATGTATATATATATATATATTTGCAAAGAACACAATTAGACTTTTTACAAAGAACAAAAAAATAATCTTCGACAGTAAATTTTTACACAAATTTTGGCGTGGATATAATAATTAGTAAATATAAATTCTTAGACTATGTATAAGAAAACAAAACGATGTAATATTTGATGATACAATTATGTTTCAAAAATATCTAAAGAACTTTAAGTAAAAGTCATTCAAAAATAAAAATAAATCAAGAATGAAAAATGTAAATCGACCAACAAGTATAAGAAATTCAATTAAAAAATGGAAAAATCACTTCAAATTTGATATGTACAATATAAAAAATTGTTAGGTTGGTAGAAAAAAAATACTGTTTACGACCTTCAAATTCATATACATTTTTCCATCCTAACTGTTTTAAGTAGTCCAGAATTATTGAATGACTGATGACTAACTTTTATGCAAACTCTCGAATTGTTGTGCAAGGTTCTGATTCAACTAACACCTTCAGTTGGTCGTTATGAACTAAAGAAGGATGCTCGCGACCTTCTTCATTTTCAAAGCTGTCGTCCCCAGAATGAAATTTTTGGAATCACCATTACACCGTACGTTCTTTAACAATACCCACATCAAAAGCATCGTTTAGTTTACGAACAGTTCCTGCTATTTTATCACCCATTTTTAACAAATACAAAAAATTGCTCTTATTGACTTCATTTCATTTATAATTCAATTGCCCATTTTGAAGCAAAGTTAATAATAAAACCAAATTCTGTGTTACTAATATACCGACCTAAAATGCACTTTAAAATGATATTAACATGAACATGATGACATGACACGTTCACTGACAAAAATTAAGGTAAATTTTAGAAAACAAAAATTGCAATTATTTTCGTACCAACTTAATAATTAAATCTTTTTCATCTACACCAAATATAAGAATGATATTTGTAGATTTTTCCATAAAGTCCATTATACGTAATAATTGATTTTTACGCACAAAAATCAAATTCATATAAATATATATATATATATATATATATATATATATATATATATTATTTTTAAAAATATATTGTTAAAAGTAAGTTTTTATATCAACTTCATGAAATATGTTTGTATGAGATGTTCTAAAATCTGTTATTTGTAACAGAGAATAATCATTCATCTTATTTAGAATAAATATTTTACTTCGTTAGATCTTTTCTAATAAAAAATTAAATTAATATTACACTTAATATAAAATCCTTACCAATAAAGAGATTATTTTCGAATCTTATGAATAATGAAGAATATTTGTACATCAGTTACTAAAAAATGTTTCTAATATTATCTTTTATCGACCTTTCTAGTTTTAAGGACCTTTAGAATTATCTGTGAATTTCCTTAATAATTTGTTATCAGTAATTTAAATATTTAAAATATTTTTGTATCATGAAAATGGTTTTAAAAAGGTATACAATATGATATACCGATATAAAGTATATAGTTAATAATTTTTCACTAAACTAATTATTATGTCTAAATTCAATCTTATATTATGTAATTTATCTTGTGGGTGTGCACAGCGGTAGTGCAACAGAAGTCGGGTTTAATAATGCACTAGATTATAGTTCGTCGTTTGACCGAACGCACCGTACGTCCGCACTCATTCATCCCGAAACCAGTAATAATCAGTTTTCGATGCAGTCTCCCCACTCTTTGTCCGTCTCAATTCGTCGCACAAACACACTTTCCATTCGCCCAACAAACAATCTTTTTAAATAAATATATTCGACAATCAACGTCTGATTGTCGTTTCAACCACTACAATCACCACACTCTCGCACGCACCGACACCGTTCATCGTTTCATTATTGTCTGTAGCTTGGCCGCTACATAACCCCCCCGCCAGTGAGGAAGTCACGATAGTGCGTGTATGTCTGTGTGTATTCACGAAAACCCGGCCTGGTAACGTTGTACCGGTCGCGCGTTTCGCTCTGATCGTCGAGGTCCGTGCTGCTGTGGTTCCCGTGGTTGTACCCGTGCGTTGTCCTCGGGTATGATGTCTGCTGGTCGCGGTTGGTCTTCAGCTGGCTGCCCTGGTCGTAAGTGTTGTTGTACCTGGCTGTCAGCTGGCTGATCTCGGTTTTCGCGCTGTATTGGTACCTGTCCGCCATGCCCGTGGAAGGTGACGCGACGCTCGTCTGGTGATGTCTCGGTTAGCGTATAGGCTGGTTTTAGTCGGTCGATGGAAACGGTCACGTCTTTGTCGCGGATTTTGATGACGAACGTTTTGTCTCCTCGTTTTATGACCTCGTATGGTCCGTCATAAGGCATGCGTAAGGCATTTTTAACAGCATCGTAGCGTAGGAAGACGTGCTTTGCTGTTGACAAATCTCGGAAGACAAACGGCGTGCGCGTGCCGTGCCGCTTGACGTGGACTGGTCGTAACAGATCGAAGTGTCGGCGTAGTTCTTTGATGAATGGTGCTGGTTCGTAATCCTGGGCTGTTGGTTCGAAAAACTCTCCGGGTAAGCGCGCGGGCCGTCCGAATAACATTTCGAAAGGAGAAGCACCGATGTCTTCGCGTACCGTTGCTCTTATGCCCATGACGACGGTCGGTATGATTTTTGTCCATTGGTCATTTCTGTGGCACCGTATTGCTGCTTTAAGGTCTCTGTGGAAACGTTCGACTAATCCGTTTCCTTGCGGATGGTATGCTGTAGTTCGCAAATGATTGGTGCCAGCTAATCGATTGAGTGAGTGAAAGAGATTTGATTCGAATTGACGTCCCTGGTCCGTGGTGATCCTGAGCGGGGTTCCGTAGTTGATGATCCAGTTCTCCCAGAAGGTGCGGGCCACTGTTTCGGCTTCTTGATCGTGCATCGGAGCGACTACTGGCCAGCGAGAAAAACGATCTACGCATGTCAGGCAGTATCGCTTTCCTTCTGAAGGCGGCATGATGATGATGTCGATGTGCACGTGATCGAGTCTGGCAGATGGTGGTGCAAAATTTTCTAGAGGCGCGAAAACGTGTCTAGAGATTTTTGAGCGTTGGCACTCGGTGCAAGCTCGTGCCCACTCGCGACAGTCCTTCTTAATGGATGGCCAAACGAATCGTTGAGCGACTAGTTTTGCAGTGGCTTTTGCGCCGGGGTGAGAGAGGCGGTGGATGGATGTAAAAGCTGCTTTTCTGAATCGTCGCGTTACATATGGGCGAGCTTTTGTCGTTGACGTGTCGCAAAAAACCATTTCGCTCGTTCCAGGGATCTGTATTTGCTTTAGTTGCAAGGACGATCCCGAGTGCATTAAGCTTTTTAATTCCTCGTCGGATGCCTGGGACGCGGCTAATTCGGAGTAATCGATCGGTGCTTCGATCGCCTCGATGCGTGAAAGTGTGTCGGCCACGATGTTGTTCTTCCCGCTGATATGTCGTATGTCGGTGCTGAATTGGCCGATGAAGTCGAGGTGTCTGGCTTGGCGAGGTGAAGCTTTTTCGGGTTTTTGCTGGAAGGCGAACGTCAGCGGCTTGTGATCGGTGTATATTGTGAAAATTCGTGCTTCCAGCATGTAGCGGAAGTGCTTGATGGCGAGGTAGATTGCGAGCAATTCTCTGTCGAAGGCGCTGTAACGGCTTTCTGCTGGACTGAGCTTTTTCGAGAAAAATGCTAGCGGCTCCCAGGTGTCGTTGATCCGCTGTTGCAGCGCGGCCCCTACCGAAAAATCTGACGCGTCGCAAACGAGTGCGAGCTCCGCGCCGATTTTTGGATGTGCGAGTAATGTAGCCTTTGCCAGATTCTGTTTCGTTTTGTCGAATGCTTGCGTCGCTGCTGGTGTCCACTGTAGCGGGGCTTTCCCTTTTGTATCTCCCTTCAGCATCTCGTTCAAGGGAGCTTGCGTGTGTGCGGTGTGTGGCATGCCGATTCTGTAAAAATTAAGCATACCGAGATACTGGCGCAATTGCTTAGCTGTTTGCGGCTGCGGGTAATCGACGATCGTTTGTACTTTCTCGGCGGGTGGTTTGATCCCGCCATTGTTTATGATGTATCCGAGGAAGGATATCTCATTCACGCCGAAAACACATTTTTTCACGTTGATCACGACACCGTATTCTGCCAAGCGTTGAAACACTTCTCTAAGGTGCTCTCGATGTTGTGACTCGTTTTCGGATGCTACCAGCACGTCGTCGAGGTAGACGAACACGAAGTCCAGACCGCGTAGCACCTCGTCCATGAACCGTTGGAACGTTTGCGCAGCGTTGCGCAATCCGAAGGTCATGTAAAGGAATTCGTACAGTCCGAACGGCGTCGTGATGGCGGTTTTGTGTACGTCTTCCTCGGCGACTGGGATCTGATTGTAGGCTTTGACGAGATCGATCTTGGAATAGATCTTTCTGCCGTGTAAGCCTTGCGAGAAGTCGTGTATGTGGCGAACGGGGTATCTATCTGGGATCGTGCGGGCGTTGAGTTGGCGATAGTCGCCGCACGGTCTCCAGTCGCCGTCGCTTTTCGTTGCCATGTGTAGCGGCGCGGCCCAGCTGCTGGACGACGGTCGTGCCTTGCCCAGATTGATCATGCCCTCGAACTCTCTGCGTGCGGCTGTGAGTTTCTCCGGTGCGAGTCGTCGGGGCTTGCTTGCTGCCGGTTGTCCGGGTGTTGTTTTGATGTAGTGCCTCGTGTTGTGACGTATTTCGGGTGCGCGGCCGTCGGGGCGCGTGATCTCTGGAAAATCGGCAAGAATCTCATGGTATGGTGTGTCGCTGGAGATTACCTTTACACTTGGCACGTCGCTGGAAAACACCCGTCCACGGGACGTGAGTTTCGTTACTTTGTCGATGAGCTGTCCATCTTGTGCGTCGATGAGGAGCCCGTAGTGTGCCAAGAAGTCAATACCGACGATTGGTTTTGTCACGTCGGCGATGACGAAGTCCCAGGTAAATGCGCGTCGCAGTCCTAGGTCGAGTGTTAACGCCGTTCTGCCGTACGTAGCGATGGTAGATCCGTTGGCCGCTGCAAGTTCGTAACCCGTCTTCTTCGTCGGGCCGTGGATCAGCGCTCGTGGAAAAACGCATAGATCGGCTCCGGTGTCGATCAAAAAGTCTTTCTTTGTCTTCCGATCTTTGACAAAGAGGCGGCCTGTCTCTCGGCTCTTGTCGCTCGCCGCCATTAGCGATCGCCGTGTTCGTTTCCCGAAAACTTGCACGGCGATCGGCATTTCCTCGCGTCGGCTCCGAACGTCGCGTGATACCAGCAGATATCACTATCCCCTCGCTTGTCTCGTGAACGGGGGCGATCGCGCGTGTGCGCTGGCGAGCGTGAAGCGTCGCGATGTGTGAAACGCCCGGGCGAACGTACGCTGCTTACCTGCTGCTCGAGCTTGTCGTCGATTTTTCGGCTCAGATCCTCGGCGAGCTGCGTAAACTTTTCCACGAGCGTTTTTTCGAGGGTCGATGCAGACGTTTCCGCAATTTGAAACCCGTTTCTCGGTGCCAGAGCGTGGATGTAATCCGCGAGTTCGGCTGCGTCGTCGATCGATTGCCTCTTTTGGGTGGCCATCATCGGTTGGATGTGCGCGGGTAGCCGACTGATTCAAATCGTGCGTAAAGCTGCTTCGGTAAACGTGCTGCCGCCCAAAGAACGTAAGTCACGTAAGAATTCCGAAGGCTTCCTGTCCCCGATTGCTGTGTTCTCCAAAAGTTGGAGCGTCTTTTCCTCCTGGGAGGAACTGAGGCGTTTAATCAGCTCCTCCTTGAGTTTTGTGTATGGTTTGGTGGCGGGCGGCTGCATTATTATATCGTCGACTTTGGAGCTGTACACAGGGTCGATCGAGATAATGACCTGTGTAAATTTCTCGTTCTCGTCCGTTATTTTGGCTGCTGCGAAGTTACGCTCTGCTATCGCGAACCAGAACGCCGGTTTCGTGGGGACGAATGGAGGCAAGCGCAGCGGTCGGTGCTGACAAGGCGTTGGGTTAGCCTCCGTGTTTTTTCTTCCTGTGGACATTTCGCTGTTTGATCTCACTATCACTATTGCAGAAGGGTCACGTTCACTTCGCCGAATGTCTCCCGTCGCACTGTGCACTTTATACACACAAAAAACGAACGTTCACTGTTTTGTGTTCTGCGACGATCACGTCGGGGTCACCAGTTGTGGGTGTGCACAGCGGTAGTGCAACAGAAGTCGGGTTTAATAATGCACTAGATTATAGTTCGTCGTTTGACCGAACGCACCGTACGTCCGCACTCATTCATCCCGAAACCAGTAATGATCAGTTTTCGATGCAGTCTCCCCACTCTTTGTCCGTCTCAATTCGTCGCACAAACACACTTTCCATTCGCCCAACAAACAATCTTTTTAAATAAATATATTCGACAATCAACGTCTGATTGTCGTTTCAACCACTACAATCACCACACTCTCGCACGCACCGACACCGTTCATCGTTTCATTATTGTCTGTAGCTTGGCCGCTACAATCTCATTAGACAAAATATTTTGTTTCTATTAAAGAACAAAAAGAAATTAACTTGTAGAATACTTTCTTTTTATATTATGTATGTTTTTCTCAGTTTGCATCAAATATCTGTTATTATTTTCAGAACGTCCAAGAACCGGATTTCGTTTTACTCCAATGATGAGCGTCCTTATTGGGGTTGTATCTGCATTACTAATTGTTGCTCTTGTTGTCGTAATCGTGTTACGGCTGCAATGTGCACAAAACGACAATCGGCGTAAAAGACATAAAGCAGCAGCGGCGGCACAAGGAGGTGGTTCTACAGCGTCGGGACATCGAGGGGATCGACGTGGTTCATCTAGTGCTGCAGCCTCTAGTGATAAAAGTGGTAGTCCTGTTAGCAAACACGAATCAGGTATAATTGATTGTCTAATTTATGACACAATTTTACACATACAAACAGTCACACACACGCACACACACGCATATATATATATATATATATAATGTATTTTAATATTTTTTTACAAATTAATAATAAATCATAGAAAAAGTATCACACTTAATAATCGTTATATCTCTTATAATGAAACAACACGAATAAAAACAATTTATTGTACTTATAATTCTCGTCATAGTTGTATACGACTTTCTTTCATATATATATATATATATATATATATATATATATATATATATATATATATATGTATGTATATATATATATATATGTATGTATATATATATATATATATATATATATATATAATTTATATTTTTTATACCGTATAGTTGGACTTTGAAGTACCTTAACAGCATTTGATAAGTTGTTGAATTTGTAACTAATACACATGCACTGTACTTTGAAGATACTTATTTGTTAAAGCATTACTATATAACCTATTTGAATAAAAATGTTTTTTTTACAAACAAGCTAGTTTTATATGTTAACAGTAATATATTTTAGTTGATAACTTTCCTTACTAACAAATAATATTTTCATCAAAGTAACGCTCGATAAAGCATATAAATATTTTTGAATATTTATATTATATAATTGACAGTTATTTTCAAGTCATTATCAGAATTTTTGCTCAGTGCACATTTGATTTTCAAAAAAATGCATCGGCATTTTATTTAAAACTGTATCCGTATTGAAAATTATTTCTAACTATTATTTAGTGTCAACATATATCATCTATTATTTATATATATATATATATATATATATAATCAACAATTTTCTTTTCCCTTCAGTTGATGCGACTTTTTCCTATAGTAATGCTTTTTTAAACATTTTTTTATAATTCTACCGTATAATTAATCGGATATCTTTGTCATAAATAATAATAAATTATTTTAAATATTGACTAAAAAAATAAATTTAAAATACATATTTTTCTAAAAGACCATAAATATTTATTGTTTGACATTGTTTGACATATTTTAAACAGAATTTAAAAAATCGGAATCCTTTATCTGTGTATATATAGAAAAATGTTTCGTAAAATTTCAAAAGTGTACAAAAAAATGTGTAGAGATTTTGTATTAAATTGTTATTAACGATGACACCTGAAGTTACACGAACAAGTATGATATTGGTATCGTAACAACAAGAATGAAGTGTGAGAAATTCGGCAAGCGTAACGAGTAGGGGGCAAAGCTCCCTACTTATAAAATTACCGTTTATTTTGAATGAACAATTCAAAAATAAATTAAAAAATAATTCCCAGTATCTAATCATTAAGAATAACATAGAAGTATATTTCTTAACATCATTTTTCTTAACATTTCTTTCAAAAAAATCCACGAATCAGATTCACGTTAACCCTGTAATTATAATTTTTGAAGAAATTCCAAACATTTTTTGGATTTAATTTTTCACTGTAATTAAAATATGTTAGTTTTAATATATTTTTTTTTGCTTAAACATTACTTATAATTTCGGTGTTACGAAATTAATTAATAAAAAATATACAAAAATTTAAATTTAACATTAAAAAAAAATGATATGAAAGTATGTGTGTGTGTACATAAAAGTCTTGTATTATATATTTCTCAGCATTAAAGGTAACATCAAATTTCTACCAGAAAAAGTAGCTAAACTAAAAATATTATTACCTATCGATCGAAAAAACTACCAGCCTTAGCGTGGGAGGATAAACGAGTTGTCAAGATGTTAAGTAGTTATGACTCTTCGGCAATGAAAATTGTTACAAGAATTACACGTAGAGGAGTACCAAAGGAAATAAAAAAAAATCTTAGGTAGTTTTCAATTATTAAAAGGGCATGGAAGTCGTAGACCATTACGCTGCAACATACTGTTTTATGCGGAAATCTATAAAATGACGGAGGAAATTATTCATGTGTGGTTTAGAAGACTGCTCCATTAATTTATATATTTTATATAAAACACACTTCAAAAAATATAACATCGAACTCATGAAACATATACATTTTATTCGCAAACTAGCCGAGTCACTTGTGGGAAATTTCTGACTAGGTGCGAAACATCGGGGAGGGCCCTCAACATCAAACCAGCTAAATTAGCTAGATGGTAAATTACATATAATAACCGCTGATCCTCAAGACAAACATAATGATTGCTTGGTATGTTCAAATCGTAAAACAAAAGGTAGAAGCCGAGTAACAATATACTTTTTCGAAACTTACGACTAGAAGCCATTTTACATATAGAAAATTCTTTTAAAAAGTATCATACTTTAAAAAAATATAAATAACATTTGTATTTTAATATTTATGCATTTTTTTATGAACAATCGTTTTGTTAATAAAAGACTAAACTTTAAATAACTGCAAGCAATTTCTGCATACCTAAGAGGGGATATCAAAATCAGAAAAATTAAATCAGAGTTGTTCGAGAACAAACTAGAAAAATAATTATAGTGTCAAGATGCCATCATCTTAACACATTGCGGACGGATCACAAGAATTCTCATGTTTTCTGTTCTAGAGCTTGTGGCCAATCACGAGAATTCTCGTATTTGCGTTGTTGTCGTTTAGAGTGGAGCAGTGTAACGAAAAACGTATTTGCTGAGGTCATAAGTTTCATATGGAATTAAAAGTGATTAGTTTCTTGTTCTTAGTAATAAAATTAACTTGATTTTTATATCTTTAAATAGAAGTTCGAATGATTTCAACTATTCATGATGCCTCTTCTTGTGTAACAGGAAAGACAAATTAGCAAACTGGAGAGGAAATAAAAAAGCTAGTATCTATTGTGCAGTATAATTACTATATGAAAGGTGTTGATCTTTCCGACCAATATCTTTCAACATGTAGTATCCTCAGGAAAACAATAAAATGGATAAAAACATTAGTGCTTTACTTGATTAATTGTGGACTATTTAATTCATTCAGGATTTATTAAGCACTCAATCGACAAAGCCAAATAAGATATATTTTCACTGTCGCAACAGAGCGCATCTCATCCAAATCAGATAAATCAGCAGATCCAAAATTCAGCAATCCTGGTCCATCAAATGTTAGAAGTACGAGAGCTCCCCAGAAAGATCATCCGCAAAGATTGTTAGGAAACATGAAGCAGCACGTCCCTGTACTAATTCCATCTTCAGACAAAAAGAAATGTCGTACTAAAGTTTGCAAAGTATGTAAAAGTAACGGTAAGAGAAGAGAATGACGTTACATTTGTCAGCTTTGTTTAACTTCATATTATAGAGTGTTTTCAAAGTATCATACTTGAAAAATATATTAGCTTGTAAGAATATGTAATAAATAACTTCAAAATGCAATGAGTATTTAATTTTAAAGCGTGGCTTTAAAATTTATATAAAAGCTTTTTTGTATTCATTCACCAAAACCAGAGCTGGCCACTGGGTAAAGCTAGCAATAAAACTACTGGTCTGCAATGTGTTAAGAACAACCTGGCAGTTATTGAACATTTTTGACCAAAAAAATTGTTTTGTAATTTTTAGAATGAAAAAAAAATCATTTGTCAAAGTGAATTTAGTCATAGTGTCAGAACAATATTGTGATTTAATTTAAAATGTACATAGTAATGGATATTATCAATATCACATATATATTATATCGTTATTCTATTAAATGTCAGTCTATCTGGCGATACATTTGTACAGTATATAACTTACTGAAAGGAAATTTCATAACGTTACTTTCTTTGATCCGGGGAATACAGAAATATCTACAATCATACACATATTTTTAGATGTTCGTGTATTCAAACAATATTCTGCTAAGATCTTTGTATTAACGGCCAAATATGAATTAAAAATAATGTATATAAATATATATATATATATATATATATATATATATATACATATATATATATATATGTTATGTATATATATATATATATATATATATATATATTAATAACTTTATATATTTAAAATTAGATAAAAAAATATAAAATATATTTAGTTCTTACACGATCTTAGCATAAAAACAATATACCAACGTATGTATTTTATTATCAGTCTGAACGTATACATTATATCTATGAATAGTATAATTCAATAGGTAAATCTTAATTTTTTATAGCAGTAATAGAAATCAATACGTGCAGAAATATCTTTGCATTTTATCTTGTCTTAAATATCGTTCAGCTATGAAAATAGAGAGTTCACTTTTGTGTTATTTCTATATAAACAAAGGAATTGTACAGTATAATAAATTGTTTTCTATTCAATATACTAATCTTTCAATACGTTATAAAATAATAATAAAATAAGTAAAACAGTCTTAACACGTGCCCAAGCATGTTTTGAAGATGTCCCCACACGTCCAATTACATTAAAAATGATTATTAAGGTTTTTTAAAATATATCTTAGGTTTTTTGTTGATTTTATCAACAAATAAATCCATTTTCGCTGATAATTACATATTCACATATGACTCTATATTACAACATATGTGACGTCTATATTACAACTTCGCATTACGGACGACGCTGTATCATGTATGAGCATGTCAAAACAAGTTCATTGGAGTTAATAACCTGCAGAGTGCAGTGTGTATGCTACATACCTGCGTTGTTCTGGTAATATTCATATATCATTGCCCAGAGCAAAAGTAAGTTGACAACTTTATTAATGGCGGTTAATAGTTGGTTACTCTATAATAAAATAACTGTGGGAAAAGAAACTCTGTTGAAATTCAGAGAAAAATGAATTGAATCGCTACTTGATACTAAAGTTAATGACACAATAGAAGGAGAGTCATTCCTATCCGGTACTCATTTCATTTCGAAAATTTCAATCAAGATGGTAAAATTGTTCGCAAACGATAAATAGAAACAACCAGTGAACCTCAAATCGCTACAAAGAAAGCAAAACAAGTACATAAAGAATGTTTAGTTCGTAAGAAAGCATTTTGTCTGAAGTGTTTTGAAAATTATAACGAAACAAATTTTGCGTAAATGTTGTTAATTTTTTTATTTACATTTATTTTTGTGCCCTATTGTAATCATCTAAAAATATCTATAAAAACTTACACTTCTGAGTATTGTATTATTTTTTTATAAATAAAAACATAACACATTTACTTGTTTTCGCAAAGATCTACCCTAGCGACCTTCATGAATCATAAAAGATCAATTTTTTTACTGCGAATGCTTCTGTTGACCCTCTCCACATGTCCCGTAATCATTTCAAAGTATTTAAGGTTACGTTAATGTTGATATTTATGCCTACATATGGATGGTCAAATGAGTCATATATGCTTCATGGGCGTGATATATGATACATGAACAGTGAACGTGTTAATTTTTCGATTTGACAAAAGAAAAACGGAGTAAAGTTTATGACATATAATAGTTTAAAAAAATATAAAAATAAATAAAAAAAATCATATTCAAATAGATAAAGTATTAAAGATAACTAATCTCATTTCATACGATTGAATAAATTGAATAAAATCTTCTTTTGTCATGTATGATAAATGTTTCATATCATATAAAAAAACAACTGATTCTAACAAAAAATAAGTTTAATTATCCTCGATTTAAACAATTTATAGTTCTACAGTTTATATATATATATATATATATATATATATATATATATATATATATATATATATATATATATATATTACTCTTTAGGAATGGACGGTAACGAAAGCGACGAAAAGAATCCCGATATCATCCCTGTGGACTCGTCAGACGAACAAACATCTGATTTCTTCCGAAAACGGCAGCATGTATCAACGATAGAAACATCATCGCCAAACCGTAGTTTACTGCACCGACCTCCGGCACCATACATTGGTTATTGCACATTACGTAACGGCCTCGACATGGTCGCACACCAAAAGCAGATGGTAAGTCATCTTTTTAAATTTGTGTGATATAATTTATTTTAAGAGAATATAAGTTTCAGCATACTACATAAAAATATTAATTTTAAAAAATGTATATTCAATTATGTCTATAAATATCTATTGTTAACTTATATATTTCAAGTTACACCCAATGCAATTATTTATCAAATTATGTAGAAATCAATTTACGTACATTTCAATTTATTAAGATGTTTCACCGACAATGTATATGTCGAATAATGAAAAGTTTGATGTTACTGTTATTTTTAAATATTAGTGGTAAGAGTTTTTTTTTGTAAATTTTATAACAAATTATCTTGTACGCGATTCATGGTAAATTCATCAGTTATCATTAATGACAATTTTTTTTACTAAATGGTTTATTTTGAAACCAATAAATGTATTTATACCATTTTTTCGCCTTTAAATAATTTATTGTCCTTTTGAAAATTTTCCTGTAAGTATTATAATATTTCATGACTATATTGTATTCCAACTTAAGTATGTAAAAATGGAACTTAATTTAATTTTTTTCTGAAATAGTTCGTATTTAAAACTAGGTACATAATTTCAAAGAAGACACTTTTTAAGGTTTAATTAGTAACAAAAATGTTTTCTTCATTTTGTCTTTTAGTATTAAAGTATCAGAAAAATAGAGATAAAACCATTACTATCTGTGCGTATCATTAAATGTAAATCTATTGTGGAAATTTCATATGCGTATGGCTGTTTATGAAATGATAAAACACTGTAATCGATTGGTTTAACAAAAAAAATGCAACTTTCAGCACTAATTGTTTAAAATAGTAAGGTGAATATCTAGAGTGAGAGAAATTTCATCAAATATTAGTTGGTCTTTCCTTCTTAGGTAGGCATAATCACAAGAATAAAATTATACTAAATAAATTGTGTAAGTATTTGGATAAATATTCAATTTTCGAAAGAAGCGTGATCAATAGAAACGAATCTTGAATTCTGTAACCATTTTCTTGTTCTATATCTAACTTCTCATGCGAACTAAAGCAAATAATCGAAATATTTTATATCAGAAAAATTTTTTGCTGCCAGGCTGATTTTTACTAAGCAGATATATTATATATTTTGTTCAATATTTGCATAATTGTAATTAATTTTTACATCTGTTAATTTTTGACTGTACTCGATCTCTTAGGTTAGATAATACTTTAAAATAGAATAAATAATATGATTCATGCTTTTAATACGTTTATGTTATTTCAGTCGTTTTTCAAGTATTTATTATCTTGTATCACAATCAAAAATTAATTTGACGTGGAATATGTATTTTTATTACCTTTTTTTAAAAAAATAAATGTTAGTTAATTTTCGAACTAACACTAATACAAAGTACTTAGCACAATGTTCATTTTATTTTTAGTTTTTGTTTTAATTAATATTCAATATTATTCTAAAAAAAATTAAACATAAAAAATATTATATATATATATATATATATATACGAGGGTGATTTGAAAAGTTCACGGCCTAACATATAAGTGGCGGTAATATTTTAAATATTTATGACACATTTCAAAGCGACATCAATCTTATACATAACCTGAAGGTATTTAATTAATGTATCAAGCAGTTTGTTGCAAACATTAATTTAAATAAAGTTCTTTTTATGCCCTTGTTGAAATGGAT
This sequence comes from Acanthacorydalis orientalis, assembly GCA_034766995.1. Lineage (NCBI taxonomy): Eukaryota > Metazoa > Arthropoda > Insecta > Megaloptera > Corydalidae > Acanthacorydalis > Acanthacorydalis orientalis. The sequence continues at coordinate 29,094,239 of CM068318.1, read as the reverse complement.
GAAGTTGAACATCGTACGAGGGTAAAGTTTTTTGTCAAAAAAGGCTTTACGTCAAAACATAAATCGTAAATGATATGAAAAATGTACTTGCTGATAGTGTACCTTCGTATACAATCGTAAATAAGTGGGCAGCTAAATTGAAATCTGGCCGTGCAAGCTTAGAAAATAACCCGCGTAGTGGACGTCCGAAAACTGCAACGACAGAAGAAATCATCAACAAAGTGCACGATATTGTCTTATAATATCGGCGAGTGAAGGTATCACAAATGTATCACATCCTTACTGAAGAGTTAAACTTGATAAATCCATTGATAAAATGGGTGCCGCATTTGCTAACAATTAATCATAAACACATTCGAATACAAATTTCCCAAGATTGTTTGGATAAATTTAACAGCAATACACCTGACTTTATCCGGCGATTTGTGACTACAGATGAGACTTGGATTCACCATTGCACTCCAGAGACAAAACAACAATCAAAGCAATGGACGCATGTTCATTCTCTGCCACCAAAAAAGCAAAAACAGTTTTATCCGCTGGAAAAGTTAATGCTTCAATTTTTTAGGATAGTAAAGGGATTCTGCTTATTGGCTACTTTCCAAAGGGTCAGACGACAACGGGAGAGTATTATGCTAAACTTTTGTATTAACTTGATCAAATAATTTGTGAGAAGAGACCAAGTTTATCAAAGAAAAAAATCATTTTCCATCAGGACAACGTACGTCCCCATACAAATGTTATATTCATGGCAATAACCACAGCTCAAAAAGTAAATTGTTTCATAATGCTTTTATCATACTTCATTGTGGAATCAATAATAAAACTTTTTTCAAATTTGAAAATATAAAGCAGTGGCTAAAAACTAAGTTTATAAAATATGTCAAAGTGACACAGTTGAATTCTCACAATCTGGCTAAAATTACTTTTACCAATGTATTGTTTCGTTCGCCGCACATACCACAAAAAAACATGGTGAAAAATATTCACTAAATTACTATTGAGCATTTTTGATTATTTCTCATACCCATTTGATGTTGATGCTGTCATATTCAAAGCATCGAGGTAGAAAAAAATCTAAGAAAAGGGAAATCTGTGAAGATATTTGAGAAGTCTGATAAAAGATTTTTCCTCTATCTTAGAGCTCCGAATGTGATGACATTGAAATCCAAATACATATAGTTAACGATCAAACATGATCAATAATGATTTACTGAACTTTTATCACCAAAAAGATAAATTAATATTTAGTTGAAATAAAATTTTCCCAAAAGAGAAAAAGAACTATTTTCTACATTTTTTTATCATTAAGCTGGTCAGTTAAATTAATTATTTAATTATGTTACATTTTTTCAAGTATTGTTTATAAATAACTTGTGTATCTTTCCAAAAACAGATTTAATCATTTCTTGCCCTACTTTTTTATTTTTCAACAATCGACTGCTGACAGATTTAATTATAAATATTGTACACATTTACTACAGGCACGAAGAAGATTGTTCATTTAAAATACAATACATCATATTATTCCAAAATATGGCATTGTATTTTAGTTGAACTATTTTGAACTGTTCGAAAATATCTAAAAATAACATTTCTTATGGTGGTAAGGACTGAAATTAATGTTATTTTCATTATCTGCACATTCTAACTATACTGATAAAAATTATACATACATATATATATATATATATATATATATATATATATATATATATATGTATATATATATATATATGCATATACGTAAATACACCCTTTTCTCATTACAAATAGCCAAATAATGGAAAAAACCGATCGTTAATATTTACCATATTACCAGCAGATTGTAAACCTGTATCGATGTTTACTTTGAGATCAGGAACAAATGTTGTTGTTTATATACACATGTTGAAATGTGTGTTCATAAATGTGTAATTACCTACATAATTATAAATTATTAGAAATATATATATATATATATATATGCATATATTATAAAATTTATTTTAATTATATAGAAAAGTAAATAATAATAATCATTTCAAAAGTATTATTTCTTGTATAGTTTTAATTATAAGCATATATATATATATATATATATATATATATATATATTCTTTGTGTGTATATGTATTAAAATTAAATAATATAATTGATATTTTATTTAAAAAAACATCTCTGTATACCGTAATTTTATCAGACCATAAAGTCAAACTATATTACTCATATATATATATATATATATATATATATATATATATATATATATATATATATATATATATATATATATATAATATGCATATGATATGTTAACAATAACCTGTGTTCAACACGTAGATATAAAAAACATAACACTTTTATATGCTATATTATTTTTAATATGAACAATATACGCGCACGAGCATTAAATTTATTGTAATATTCTGTCAGATATATATATATATATATATATATATATATATATATATATATATAATTAAAACGGAAATATATACTTTTTCATTCTACTATAAAAAAAAGATATAAAGCTTTAATAAATATTATAAATGTAATAGACAGAGGTAATAATGTGACCGACGAAATTGTTTTCGTTTTTTTTATCGCCGTAAACAGTATTATTTTAAGTAATTTCATAAGAGATACAAGCGTATTTATTGGTTGAACGTATGCTTTCTTTTTTATGTTTTTAACCAAAAAAGTCGTGTTTTAGGTTCAAAGTTGTAGGATTAACATGCATACACTATATACACACTCACATACACATATACTATATATATATATATATATATATATATATATATATATATATATATATATATATATATATATATATGTATATAAATTAGGTGTATAAATTAATTCATGGCATTTTCATAGAAAATGAATATTTCCAAAAAAATGAAATACATTTCAATATTCGAAATATCTCACATTATTTTGTATAACTTTGTTCCTTCTGTCCGGTAACTGACAAATCTTTGTCGAAAAAAATATGGCGGCTTTGAGTCAACGAATTCGTAATACGGCAGATTTTTTTTGAACTGAAAAAAAGTATGTAATGGGCATGACTACTTTTCGGATACCACGGCGTCCACTACTGTTTTGTGAAGTTATGCCAATTGCTTGTCAGAGATATGTATTGTTTTTAAATGTTAAGATTGGGACGTCAAAATCCTAAAACTACGAAACTTTTAATATTTTCATTTAAAACAGAGTTATGATTTATTCTATTTAAAAAAGGTACAGAATTCGTTTAAGAGACTATGAGACTAATTTATAAGACATTTTTGCCTGTAAAAAATTTGGAATTTAAACCTACCTTATCAAGATCAAACTTTGTTTTTTTATGCAACAGCTTATAACAGATGTCTATACAATGATCATAATAAACATTTTTAGTCACCAATGAATGTCTGTAAATGACACGTTTCAGTTGCAGAGATTCAATGTTGTTATTTAAGGTTTTAGAACGCTTCGACAGCTCAGGTCATTAGCGCCCGCAAGAAATTCAATGACGGCTTATTGATTTAAACGCACAGTGCTTACACATACATCCATATTTATTATCATTATGCAGCATCAACAACAGGTGACTGAGGCAACTAATCATATATATCCATGATGAGTTGTCACTCATTCATTACTACTAATCAATTACTAATCATTACTACTGATTCGAAGCATCAATATGCATGAGTAAAATTTGTCATGCCCTCTCTTTCAAAAATTATGAACTTATACACTAAACGTTTAACCGTCCATTATAATACTTTTATTAAAATTTTACTCTTTTATGTTCGAAAAATAATTGTATATTATCTAAATTATTTCCTTAGATTTCTTAAAACCATCGAATTCATATTTGTCATGACCAGTTTCAACATATTTAATTGACAAGTAGATTGTTTTACGATAACACGCCTCCAAAGTAAGAACTCGAACTGTAAAGATTAATTATGATCTAAGGGCTGATTTACATTAGGATAGTAAGCCGTAGTGTATACTAGCCTACATTTTCTCTAGACCTCTACTGTGGTGGAAGAAGAGGATATTATTCTAGAGTGTACTATTCCATATGCCCTATTCACTCTACTCTTCTCGCTACTATCTTTAATACTCTACTTTCACTATCCCAAAATGTTTATATTATGCTAGCAACGAGATAGTACGCAACCACCGTACTCTACTGCTTACTATCCTAATGTAAACCAGGACTAAGTGAGGTAAAAAAAAGAAAAAGCATCGAAATAATTTATTTGTATTCCATTCAATAAATGTAGTAACATATATTTTACTAATTTTTATACATTTTTACAAAAAAAAATATCAAAAAAATATACATTTTTCCGTTTTTTCTACTCTACTATTTCTTCAAATTACACTTAAATTATGCTCAATTTTAAAAGATATATATATGCATTATATTCTTTAAACTTTGATACGGAACCTGAATTAGCTTTTTGAAATGACTTTATACCTTAAACAGAAAAATAACTTTCACAAATATTATATTTTCAAATAAAATCAAATTTTTTATAGACAAATACATAAATTTCATTATTTTTCAACTTTAAATATAAACTAATTACAATAATTTAAATGTGGTCTTATAAATTTAGTATATATAATATATATATATATATATATATATATATATATATATATATATATATATATTGTTTTCAATGAATGAAAATATTTTATTTTGTTTCTATCTTTTCTGCGAAACTCATTAAATTTGAAAATAAATAAAATTATAACTGATTTTTACATTCCGTTTTCATATATATCATCTGAAACGAAATACTATTTTGAATATAATCTCGTGTATATGGGCATACGTCCAATAAAAAAAAATGGCACGACCATGATTCAATTTTATTAAAATCAATCGAGAACTGATGTTACTATTGCAATGTATGTTGCTTCGATGAGATTTTTATCTAATCTTCGATCACATATTTTATATGAAAAGATGCCAAACGTTATTGTCGCTATTGTACATTGTGTTCAATATTTTCATAATAGATGACGAACAAAATATGCGAATTGAAAAGAAAACGATTGTTTTACAATATCTAGTCATAACTGTTGATATTCGGCTATTTTATCGATTTGGACAATTTTTAATAATAATAAAACTTTTTTTAGAAGATTAACTATATTTTAATGTATCGATATGAGAAAACAGCTTGAAATGATTCATTCAAAATAATATTTTTTCGGTTTTATTATTAAAAGAAACTAAATTTGTTTTTACAACATTTTATATTTTAAAGGTTAATATAAGTAATAAAAAAGTGAATCTATATTATAAAATAACATATTTAATAAATGGTATACAGCAGTAAAAATATTTATTATTACTTTTCCATTTTTTTATTTTTCAAAGAAATTCTAACATAAAATGCAAAAATTTTCAAATATCACTGAAAATTATTTTTTATATTATTGTTGACAGTTTAATGTTTTCAATTTAGTTATATAAACCGAGTTTCAGTTATCATATATATATATATATAGCTTCATAAAAAAACAATTAATTAATTTTTACCTTAAGGCATATAAATAAAATCAAAGTGATGTCCAATTATGTATGTATTCGAAATTCATAAAAAAAGTAATATTATTTTTTATTGAATATATATATATATATATATATATATATATATATATATATATATATATATATATATTATAGTATGTAAAATTCATCAAATTCCTTAAGTAACATGTAGAGTTTTTGACATCTTTCACAACATAAAATTCATAAATTTTTTACTTAGTTAATTTTCTAGGGAATTGACACGGAAAAAGAAAGCTGGTTTTAATATTTCAAATAATTTTGTTGAAACCTTAATAACTCTTAGAATTATATTATAGCAATCATGAAATGAATTTATTATTTTACTCCAGAAGGTAAACGTTTCTATATCGAAAAGAAGCGAAAATATATCAAAAATATCAAAAGCGTAAAAATATCAAAAGAAATACAGATAATAAAGAAATATCAACATGATTACAATTCCTGTACTTTGGAATATAAAAATTTATATTTATGAAATTTCGCAAATTGAGGATTTAAAATTAATACGATTTACTGGATGTTGAATAATAAGAATCTATGAACACGATTTAAAATAAGAATAACCCAAATATTATATTTAACATGATTATTTGCTACAAGACACAAGTATCAAGTATCTTATTTTAAAGACTGGGTCTTAAACTCAGTTGCACTTTTAGCAATCCAATATTCTAACCTAATATCATTTGCAATAGTATATAAGCACTCTAAGCAAGTTGAATACAAGAATGTTTTGAAGATGGTATTGAACAGTGTGTTGAATTAAGAGTTGTGTTGAACATGCAACACAGAAATTAGTTATATAAATATTTTTCATACTTTAATAAAGAATGCATTTAACATAAATTCAATTTCCGTAAGAATTAAGAATTTTAGATATTCAAATATTTTAAATTACATTTTAAATATTTTAGAATAAAATATTTAAAATGTAATTTAAAATTTTTGTAATTTAATAATAATTAATGTAATTTAAAAATATTTGAATATTTAAAATTCTTAGTGTGAATAATTCCTTCACACTTACTAGTACATATTGTTTTAAGAACTACGGTTGTTAGCAATCAAACTGTCATTTTTTAAAGTGGCTCATTATAACTCATATTTAATCATAGTATCTAACTATTATTCAATCATTATATTCTTTTATAATATTTTTTATAACTTTTTAAGAAACTAAGAAAATAATATCTCGTCAAAATATAGCCCGCAATTAAAACAATAAAATTTTACAATACAGTATACATTTTTTACGACATAAATACACAAATTTTCGAATGCTGAGTTAACATAAATTAAAAAAAAAACGATATTACTTGTAAATTACTCAATATAAAAGACAATAAAACATAAAATGCTTGTTTAATATAACACAAAAATACTTTGAAGGTTATTAGACCGAAATGAAAAACACATAATATGAATAAAAAATAAATATTTTAAAATCTGAAAAATGTATGTATAAAACAAAAGAGGAATTTCCTATTTATATTTCTGACAGATAAAAATAACTGAGATAATTATAGAATTTTGCTAGAATTGATATTTTTACAATAAAAAAGTTCAAATATGAAAAAAACAGAATTTCAACATGTTTTTAACTAATTGTACTTAATTATGACTAGTTGTTTGGTTATTTAGGGTCAAAAACGACACATTGAAACTAATGACATTAGCGCCCGAAATTATGAATAGATATCATTTTTAGTATATAATATATATATATATATATATATATATATATATATATATATATATATATATATAACTATGTTAACTCGCATACACAGAATCAAAAAATAAATTTCTCATGTCTAATTAAAAACAGACAGCGTACACCATTGTTCTTAATTTGATTTTTAATTGCATTTTAAATCATTCTATTATATTTATGTACTTCATATATACATACATATATATATATATATATATATATATATATATATATATATATACATATATATATATATATATATATATACATAGTCTTATATTTTTAAATTTTGTTATAATAAAGTTTCGTGGAATTTATAAAAATTATATTACTAATATTGATGCACGTCGAATGAAAAAATAGAATACTTCATATACAAATTAGTCGATAATTAAAAACTATAGTTTATAGTCAAAAATATACAAATTAAGAACTAAATACACTTAGTAAATATATAAACAAAGTAAATATGGCATTTTTTATACTTAATATACAATATTTAACTTATGCCTATTTTTACTTATACCTATTATTTTTTGAATCTTTAATTATCTTAATCGTTTCTGTATTGTAAATAGATAGGCCATCGTCGGTTGTTAATTATAAATGAATAAGTAATTACCTGCAAAAGTTAATTTTCTTAAAAATGATCGATTGAATTGAAAGCAGTAATTACCATTATAATTAATTGTGTCAATTTCAAACTGTAATTAAAAACTGAAATACATTTTAGGTATATATATATATAGAGAGAGAGAGAGAGAGAAAGATAACCAAACAGATAGTTGTAGATAATATATAGATAAATACTACAAAATAAAAAAATAAATATTTAAAAAAAATTAAAAGTATTACTTTTTTCTTTAAAATACATTTCGATTCTTTATTGTACATTTTCCATAAACAATGAAAGCTGATTAAGTTATCTTTAGAATTCGTTTTTAAATATATTTCTTACATACTTCCATCACATTGCTTTAATGTAGGAATTTTCTACAAAACACTAACTTCGACATAAAGAATAAATCTGATAACAAATCAAAAACAAAAAAAAAATATTATGGTACCTTACTAATTTGTGGATAAGGATTATATTTTAAAATATGTTTTGTATTTAAATATATAATCTGTACTCTCAGTAATTTACAATTAATTTATTGCCTATTAATTTTTAATTTATTTGGTATATACAAAAGTATTTTTTTATTAATTGTGATAACGAGAACATCTTTTTAAAAATTTTTGTCTTTAAGTTTCGATTAGTTTTATTTTTTAATTATTTAAATGTCTAAATTGATATGTATTGAATACTATTTGATCATTAAGCTAATTTACATAATTGAGTAGAAAATTAAACTTTTTAAGCACTAAATGGTAAGAAAGTTAGAAAAATCTCTATATTCAACATTGTATAAGGTTGGTAGAAAAATAATTACTGTTTGTAACTTTCAAATTCATATACATTTTTTAATTTAAATGGTTTTTAATTGCTCCAGAACTATTGGATGACTAACGCCTAACTTTTGTGCAAGCTCTCGAATTGTTGTGCGCGGTTCTGGTCCAACTAACGCCTTCAGTTAGTCGTTATCAACTGAAAAAGTACACCCGCGACCTTCTTCATCTTCAAATCTCTCATCCTCAGCACAGCATTATGGAACCACCATTGCAACGTATGTTCGTTAACAGTATCCACATTAAAAAGATCGTTTAGGTTATGAGCAGTTTCTGCTGCTTTGAAGCAGCTGCTTGAGAAGTGTCTGCTGCTACCGTTTTTATCTCATACAAAAAAATGCTCTTATTTGCTTCTTTTCCATCTTGAATTCAATAGTCCAATTTAAATCAAAATTAATAAAAAAAAAAGTTTATACAACCAAAATACAGACCGAAAAATTCACTTTAAAATGAAATTAACATGAACTCGATGAAATGATACTTTCATTAAAAAAAATAAGTTAGAATTCAGAAAACAATAACCGCAATTATTTTCCTACCAATCCATTATGTATATATATAGAGAGAGAGAGAGAAAGATACTATTTTTTCCTATTAAATACCAGTAGATAAATAACTGGCGAAAATATTAATTTTAGTTTGTTAATTAGATTTAACTAATGGTTTTTATCAACCTTTTGATAAAATTGTAAATAAATTGAATCCTATAATTTTTTCACAATTATGTATTTTATAAAAAAGCTGCTAAAATACATATCAAAACTGAAAATAAATTTTGTATCTTGGTGTCTATTTGATATAATTAGTACATTACTCTGCAGATATTTTTATGCATAGGATTAAAATAAATCCAAATTAAAATAAAAATAACAAGTGATGAATTTCAGAAATATGAGTAATAAAATATATAAATAAAATGATTTTGTAGTCAAGTAATAACCTATATCTGTATTTAATAAATATATATATTTTTTTCAAAAATCCAAATAATTTAACAGAAAATTAAGCTGATAAAAACGAAAATTGTTTGGTGGATCTCCCATTTATTTCTAGTCCAATTTTTTCCATATGCAAATTTTTTAACAAATATTTTATTCTTATTCTTTGAGTTAATTATCTTTGAATGATATTGATATTAAATCTTCATTTATTTCAATATATTTTTTAACTCAACATATCTTTTTTAAAAGCTCACTCCTCTAAAATCATAATAAAAGGTTTTATGTACTGATTTCTAAAATATACTTTTTCTTTTTGAAAATAATAAAGACATTAAAAATAACTCATAATTAACATATTTTAAAAATAATACCTAATTTCGAAATTTATTGGAACTTTTCATGTGCAAATAGAAATATTTGCTTTCAAAATATTTAAATATATGAACGTGTATTTACTGTTTATACAAATTATAACATAATAATATATTTAAATGAATGTTTTAGATAACCGAAAATATGAAATATGATTTTTTTCATATCTTGCGATAAAATAAGTAATAAAGTTTTTTAATTTAATTTCCAAATACAAACTTCATAAGTTTAATCATATATATATATATATATATATATATATATATATATATATATCCACATTTTCATTTTCACAAACATTGTTTAAAGAAATTGACCCGATTCCTATAGTTTTATCCCCATTCCCATTCCTATACTTCCATTTTTCACTATGTTATACAGAAAGCACAAGTGTCTATCATTGGAACGATGGAAATAATAAAAACGTTGTTATTACACGTCCATCTCTGTCTTTTACCTGTCTAAGAAAGCTGATATGCATACATCAACGACAACGTTCTGAACATTCAGAGGAATAAACATGTCAAAACTTGTATGTATATTGAAAATTCGTTTACTTAGTATAAATGTAATTTATTTAATGTTATATTTCAATTTTCGACTAACGTATAATTTTATCTTAAAGTCTGTCATAATTTTAACTATTTTTATTCATCTTAAAGATTTAATTACGAAATATAAATAAAATAGATATTTATTTTTTGTTTATTAAAATATCGGCATTTATGTGTAATAACACGTTAATGCTAATATATTTTAACTATTTTAATTTATTAAAATATAACAACATTGGTTTTGTTTTTCTATAAAATAAATAAGTCCATTTTCTTTATTTTTTTTCTCTCCGCCACATAAGATACTCCGCCATACAAAAATATTTTCAATAAAAAATATTCAATAACTGACTATTGAACATTAATTATTTTTGATTGTTTTAATTGATTATTTTTGATAATTTGAATAGCGATATAGTTATAAGTAAAGCACTTAGATACAATAAATTCTATCTGCGGTTTCAAAAATCCTATTTTTCTGTATATTAACACTGTAAGAATGATGGAATTGCGATTAAAATCCATTCAACGATAATCCAGATGATCAATAATGAAAAATTGAACATTTTCGATTAGATTTATTTTATGATTTATAAAAAAATATTTGTTCATTCCTTCCAACTTAATTCAATGGCCTGAGATATAAGAGTAAATTGGACAGAATAGTTACATTTTTCCAGAATTCATTGTATTTTACCGACAATAATAACACTGGAGAAAATAAATAAATTAACATCCCGAATAACTTACATATTGCGTTTATTTTCTATATAACAGAAGCTATCAGAATTTTTCAATGCATAAACATTTTTATGATCCTGTGTTAACGTTGAAATGATAAATACTACAAATATTTCTCGAACTTCCTATATTTTTTTATTTCATTTTCCATTCTTCTACTATGTATGCCGTTTATTTTACCTTTTCAATTTATTCATTTACATGGTAGTTCGAAACTATTTAAAAAAAGTATGTCCGTAACACAATTACAATAAAGATTATTCATGAAACGTCCATTTAAAAATAAAATTGTTTTTTTTTACAACACATAGATTTGCAAAACTTTTTTTACAAAACACTGTTTAAAAAGTCCAGTTGAATGTAATTTATGTAATTGTAAACATTTTGGAGAATTTTTTACACTCGAAAAAACTTTTTATGTATATAAAAAACTCCGCAAACCGCATAAAATAATATAGTAAATACATGTGACCTACAAAACATGTATAATAACACTGTCATATGTGATTTAATATTCATAAAATTATTTAGTTATTCTTATATGTTGCATATACTTTGAGAAAAAATATCATAACCTGTTAGTCAACCATTAATCATTATCACACTTATTATAAATTAGTACATAATATTATCAGTTTACCTTTAACATACATATATTTGAAATTACAATTCGAATTTAATATCGAACTTATAAATATTACAACATAAGAGAGAAACTGAAAACAACAAAAAAATTCCGCTAGTGGCATAGTATTCCGGATTATTTTTCGGTTTTAAAACTACCACTATATTATATATGTTTATATATGTCTGTTTAATTTATATATGTTATACATATATATATATATATATATATATATATATATATATATATATATATATATATGTATGTGTGTGTGTATTATCTTTAAATTCTTGATCAAATAAAAGCTTATGAAAATCAATTACTTCACTAGGAAATGTTTAAAACATAAACGTATTTTTCTGACCATTGTATAATTCAATTGCTCAATCATCCGTTATTTTTTTCATTCCCTCCATTTCTCGAGCGATTATAGGTTTATAAAATGTAAAATAATTTCAATTGCAAATGATTCCACGGCAACAATGTGTGAAATTATAACGGCTTAACGTCGTATAGTAAGGCACCCTGGCAGTAGAGTAGTTGTAGAGCGTCCGCATCGCTGTAGGCATGACGGCAGGCAGCTGAACGGCGCCCCTAACCGGGGGACCGGTCGTTCTTTCGCCCTCCGCGCGCAACACGTGACTGACGTCAACCGCGGCAACGGCGTTGCGTAACAGGGCGTCGCCTTGGTCACTGTGCGACGTGGCGGCGGTGCGCGGGATCGATACCCACCACCGCGGTCCGGCCGGGACAGGAATGCTGCTGCTAGTAAGCGTAACGGACCACGACAACAACATGCTTACGTTTTCTGTTTTATAAATAAATTATAAAGTACACAAATACATATGCGTGTGTTCATACACATAGCACACGCACATATACCTACATAAATTCTCTTCATATATATATATATAAATATAAATAATATATATATATATATATATATATATATATATACATACATTTATATGCATACATATATATACATATATATATATATATATATATATATATATATATATATAAAACACATTAATCACATAACTAATAAATTTTCATTTATTAACAACATTTCTCTTTTTAATTTATTTCATCCGACGAGTTTTTATTCACTCAAATATTCAGATAAATTTGTTAAAATTTTCATAAATATATATAAAATATTTTTTTATTAGTCATACTTTCAGTATATAAAGAAATATATATATATATATATAAATATATATATATATATATTGTAAATACACACACACACACAAATATATATATATATATATATATATATATATATATATATATATATATATACATAACCTATTCAAAGAACATTTTTTAAATATAGATTAATATTTTCAAAAATTATGAACATATTTTTGAGATGATGCACTTGTAAATTTAACTATAGTTGTATTCCATATGCTCTCGATACATAAAAATTATAATAAAAATATCAATCACAACTATCAGTTATTTGAAATAAATTAGTTATTAATTTGCCGATACCTTATGTATTATAATGTAAATATTCTACTGAAGTTTAAAATAAGATTTAAGTACACACATATTAATGTTCATTTCACTTATATAACAGAAGTTTTTCTCATCAAAACGTTCAATAAATAATAATTACTTATTCTGAATATTGTTTGTGCACATTTGTATTATGATTCCATATCGTCTTGAGAATATTGGATTATAGAAAAAAAATGCTCTAAGTTGAGAACACATAACTGTTTTATGTACCCTAGAACTCTTAAAATCTTATATAATACTTGGAATAAAATTAATATAAATTTATATGTATAAAAATTGGTAAATAATTTAAAAATATTATATCAAAATAATATATGTTAATACAGTAGTAATTCTATTTTATAATAGTTTCTGTTTATATTTCTAGAAACTATTGTACACTTGAAACACTATGAATAAGCTATATATATATATATATATATATATATATATATATATATATATATATATATATATATATATATATATATATACAAGTAAACCTACGTGAAATAAACTTTTTTTCTATAAAATATGCACTCCATGTTATAAAAATAATAATTAAATAGAATTAATAAGGAAATAGACAATATCATATTTGAGTATTAAGTTAATAACGAATTTATTGGTTTAACAGCAAATTATTAAACTTTTTAAAGTTTGAATACTTATAGCTATATATAATTGTGAGATAAATTTTAATTTTTCATATATATATATATATATATATATATATATATATATATAAATATGTATATATATATATATGTGTGTATATATATATATATATATATATATATTTATATATATATATATATATATATATATATATATATATATATATATTTAAATATTGAGTATTTTTAGTTTCAATACATAAATGGTTGTAATTTTATAATCTAAACAATCAAATTAGTGTCTTCCTGGGATATCTCTTAAGACAAATATCATTTATTTTTTATAGTCGAAAAAATCAGAATTACTTGAAGTTCACTGAATAATATAGAGAATAATTGAAAACTGTCTTTAAAATACTAATAACCATAAATATTGAATATACCTGAATACATGAAACATTTACTTAACCAAAGACAATCCCATCATATTATTAAATAAAGAACTATCTACAATAATTATCAACAAAAGTGTTGTTTATACAATTCTCCAGGTCAGGCATTAATATTTACATTATTATCATTATTAGAACATTAAAGTAATTCTTAAAAAAAATATAGTCATGTTTTCTAACCCAAAAATTTTTTCTTCAGTTTTTTCTACTACAATAAAGTACTGATAAAAGGCATGTACACAAACTCTAATATAAACATATGTACATTTATTGGACTATAATGAAGTAGAATTCTCTAGCGTGGCTATAATTTTGATGATCTACCAAATCATTTTCTTTATTTAAATTACTGAATAATTATATGAGAAATAAATAGTAACATTTTGATATGTAATAAAAATTAACTAATATATACCTAATCATTAAAACAAATGTAATTTTTGCTAAAAAAAAATACTTAAAAGTAATAGAAGTAACTTTTATTAATATTTATTGAATAATTTTCAAAAAATTAAAAAATAACAGTATTATATCAATGTCATATACAATATCCATAATGTAAATAAATTAAAAAAGATAAAATTTATTTGTATACTGTCGAAAATAAAATTCTACAAATTCAATTATATATATATATATATATATATATATATATATATATTTATATATATATATATATATATATATATATATATATATACTGATGATGATCGTTATCTTCGTAAGTACTCTGGAAGAACTACAAAAGAGGATAGAAAAATCAGATGATGCCAGTCAAAAAATTGGCTTAAACATGTACCACACAAAAACAAAAGTGTTGTCAACGCGTTTATCTGTCCGAAGAAAATTGAAATAAAAGGAACAGAAATAGAAAAAGTTACGAAGTATGTCTATATAGACCAGCTTATCACCAAAGATGGATCATTCATTGAAGAAGTAAATAAGAGAATAAAAATTGAATGGAGCTCATTTTGTACGAAACGCTTCGATATTTAAATCAACAATCTCACTTTGTTTGAAGAAAAAAATATTTTATTAATGTATACTACCAATTCTTACCTATGGCAGCGAAACATTGATGCTTAGTGGCAAAATCATTCAAAGACTCCAAAAAATACAGAGAAGTGTTGAAAGATGCATCTCGAAATAACAAGAAGAGACAGAAAAAGAATAGAATGGATACGAAAACAGACAGGAGTCACAGATGTAATGAGAAGAGTAAAGAATCTGAAATGAAAATGAGCGGGGCATGTTTTAAGAAGAGAAGACAACCGATGGACAGCAAATATTGTTAACTGGGTACGAAAAAATATAAAAAGATTAAGAAAAAGACCGATGAACAGATGGAATAAGGAAATTAAAATTTTTATTGAAAATCCGTAAAAAGAGAGATATTTAGTCGTACAAAATGGCAAATCATGGAAGAGGCCCTTATCTAGAAGTAGATTGACAGAGGCTCCTACTGCTGCTGCTGATATATATATATATATATATATATATATATATTATAAATATGTAATCGCCATTAAACAGATGTTTAACTTATGAAACAAATTATTTTTAAAAATACCAAATAACACATTTCTTGAGTTAATAATTTGATTAATTATATCGACTATTCTAAGTTTTTTTACAATTTATAATACATTAAACGATTAAAACTAATTTCAAATATTGCAACTTTGTTGTATATAACTACAAATACACAACTTAGGCACACTTTATTGTCTTATATTCATCCTTTAGAGTTATTTGTGTCTAGTTACTGCAATATTAAACACTCGATACAAATATGTATATTTTTATAAAAATGCAATTGTTTAATGTTACAGCATCAACAACAAGCGGCAGGAACACACGCAATGTCTGCAGCTCCAATGTTATCGGCAGCGGTTGGTGGTGGATGCACATTACCTCGTCAACACTGGACAGCGTGTCCTGGTGCTGCACGCCATATGGCGACACCGGCTTGGGCTGCATGCCGTGGTACACCACGTGGTCCAGCACCACCGCCACGCGCCGAACAACCACCAATTCCACTTCAACCGCTCGCTCTTAGCAGCGAAGATGAACCAACGGTCGACACGCCGCTAATGGTTGCAGCTGCAAAGCGTGAAAGTTCTGTTTGACAGGTCACCGAGCTGTGAACGCTGATGACTCCGATGATGCCGGCCAACGATCGCCGACAATAAGCCGCTTCCGTCATATTTATATTCGATTTTTCCGACATAATCCTAAGCTCAAGACAGTACTGTCGGCTTTATATATATATATATATATATATATATATATATATATATATATATATATATATATATATATATATATTTATATATATATACATATATATATATATATATATACATATATATATATATATATATATATATATATATATATACATACATACATACATACATCTATATATGCACAGGCATACATCAAAGTAATTATATTTGATTTTTTTAACGCAGATATTCATATAGTAAGACATCTTCACGTTCGATTTGTATTAAGAACTAATTGTATATAAAAAACAGACTAATCACTGTAACTATTCGATGGACGTACGTATTTAATAATAAAATATAATTCTTTTTATAAAAATACATAAGGTATTAGAGAATTTTTGTGATATATAAATTAATAATACGGATATAATATAACTAACATCATATACCTTAAATTATTTAATCAGTGATATAAAGAATATAAGTAAACAAATCATTTCGAGATACAAATCTTACTTCAAGATGTCAGTCAAGAACGATTTATATAATTATTTGAATGTACAAAATTGAAATCAAAATCGACCATCACAGAGAACAAGTCTTATACGTTCATACGTCTGAATATATATATATATATATATATATATATATATATATACATATATATATATATATATATATATATATATATATATATATAACAAGAAAAAATGAAAAAGCCAATCAAAATATTGATAATTGTTTAAATGGAATAAAACAAATAAACGAGAGTTAATAAAGACAGAATATGAAACATTAAAATCGAAAATGAGAATTATAGTAACAAGTAAAATACAATACAAAAAATTTAATTAATGACGCGAAAAATTTATTGATATTAAGTATTATTATTTAAAAAATAGGGTAAGATTTTAAAAATATATTGTGTACCATAAATAACTTCATCTACTATATATTCAAACAAACTATCATTACAATGTGAACCTTTATTTTTTTAACTTTTAAAAATAATTAAAGATGGTTCACGATATAGAAGGCAGTCTCATACTAACTGAATGATCGTTTTTTTATATAATTTATTTAATGATTTTTTCAAAAAAAGTCAAATATGCAAACATTAACAAAATTCACTAAAATTTAAACATAAATGTTAACGTTTTTAAAATAACATTATTCTGTATACATGTACGTTAAAAAAATTATTACATACCATTTTAAAAAAAAATGTATCCTATATAAATGCAAACCTTGATGTACTAAAAAAAAATGTAAACTTGTATTACAATACAAGATTACATTTTTTTATTTTTGTATAATACATGTTTTTAACAGACATGTCTAGAGTATAAGAAAACTTTTAAAGAAAATACAGCAAATAATAAACAGACTTGTTTGCGGATAATTTCATAAGTAAACCTAAGTAGATGTTTTATTCTTTTAATATTAATTTACATAAAACCGAAAAAATACGAGATTGAAAATATGCATTTTATTAGAAGAAATAAACTTATTTTCTTTTCACTAAATCACAATATGTTTTGAATAAATAATTAAATAAGCTCGTTAAATACTCAGCATATGGATGATATAATCAAGTAACAAATAGTTACTTATTTATTTCTTTAGACATACATACTTTTTGATTTCCCCTCCATGTCTATATTTAAAATTATTTTTTATTAAATATTAATAAAAATACATATTTTGTTTATTAGATAATTTTATAATTTAATTATAATTTTATAATTTTATTAGTGGGAATTCAACTTTCCCCAAGAAATATCTGTGATCTCATTTACATAAAGCAAAATTATTTACTGTTTTTCTCGAAATTGGCAGAGAATTGACTAATGTTTGCATTTTGAATTTTCTCTTATATACGTTTGTATTATACAATATAATGGCGATTTTATTATATATATATATATATATATATATATATATATATATATGTATATATGTATATATATATATATATGTATATATATATATATGTATATATATATATATATATATATATATATATATATGTATGTATATATACGAGTATTATCTAATATAGCAACGATGACAAACTAACGGCACGCGTTCTCAATATGGCACCAGAGACAATTTATGACGGCGTGTAGATTAATTTGAACTAAAATTAATTTTTAATCAAAATAATAAAACTAAATAATGACTTTCTTCTTTAACTTACCCTTACGAGTAATTTTTTTCTTCAGTGCTTTTATAAAATCAGCTACATATAATGAATAAAATGTCAAACGAAAACGCTGATTTTCTTGCATATTATTTAAGTAACAGATTAAAAAACTTATATAAAGTAATTATTTCTTCTAATTAATAACAATATAAATCTCACTAACTGTGAAATTTTAACAATATGGTCTATAGTTTTTGCTTTTTTTAGAATTAACGAGGAAAATATTTTAACCTGAATAAATGTATGAATTAGTTTAGTATTAATAGATAAAATTAATTATAGCATTAAATTTTCACTATTGGTAAATACTCTTTTCATTTTCATGAGGCGTTTAAATACTGAATTTTTTAATCTCGCGACACATTAACTCGCAAATATTCACTCTCTCTGTGATGTAATATTTCTCTAGCCTGTGCAACAAGTATTTATGCCAACGTTTAATTAAAATAAGATAAATGAATTAACATTTAAAAAAATAATATCGTTGTTATATTTGTTCTAGTTCCTATACATATATTTTTGATATTTCGATTTCTTTCCTTAGATCACTGTTAAGTCTCTCTTTTCTACAGTCAGTTTTTAGATAGATTATCTAAAGTTAGTTACGAAATCTGCTAAAAAATGAGAAGATCTAAAACAAATTATAAAATTTTCGAACTGTACTATAATCTATGAAAAGAAAGTGAAATAAAATAAAAAATTAAGTTTCAAATTAAACACATTTAAATTTTTACGGCGAATTCTGATTATGATTGTCAAAAATACTAAATAAAAAGAACCTATATACAAATGTCATATCCGTGATGGAATTATGATTAATGTCGTTTTTGATGGTGAAATTCAACCTCCTATATATTATAAAAATACATTTTATTCAAAATATAATCTCGAACTTTAACACGTTCGGTCCTGATTTTTATTTAATCAGTTAAAAATATTATTCTGTTGAGTTTTTATCTTAAAAATGTTCACAAATATTAAAATTTTAATTTTTTTGAAAATATATTTCTTCTAAAACATCTATGCATTTTTTCTAATGTTCTTTGTTCTTTTGAATCATTTTAGTTTCAATTTTCCTCTATCAGTTCATCTTGAGATAGATTTTAGATAACTTGAAGTTAATTAAAATCTACCTAATAACAGTGTTTTCTGAAACTAGTAATCGAAATTAAAAACTCAAGTGATCCAAAAAGACGAAGATTTCCAAGAAAACGCATAAATGGAATCACATGTATAATCAAACAATTATAAAATTTTTTATTTACTGGTAAATTATTTTGTTGAAATAGCCCGATTTTGACACAAAAAATGCAGTCACAATTTTAAAAATGATTGAACAACGTATATAATAAATACATTTCACTGGAACTAGTTCATAGAGATGTATACAAATAAGAATCAATCGGTTTAAAATCAAAACTGTAGAGTTAATATGATAAAACTTTCTAATTAAGCTCCTGTAATTTTACATAAGTACTAATAGTAACGTGTTGCTTACCATTAATTATACTGCAAGATCTCTTCTTTCTTGTTTACTAAAAATAGCTGCTATTCTTTAGTTTTTCAATTATGTTTAAAATTATTGACATTAACATTTGCATCAAAAGCCTTATTTTGTTTCAGTAATTCAAAAAACAAAGCTTACATATCGCACTAAAAGACACAAAGCATCACCATCTTTTTCTCTAATTTTAGTGAAGCGGTAGAAATAGCTTAACCTTCAGCTTCACTACTATTTTTCTTGCTAATATTATTTGTAAAAAATAAATGTTTCAACACCGGTGATGATCCTATTTAAAACTGATAACAAACTTGGAATTTTGTAGATAAAAACATATTAATAATTTTCATCTAATATTTTTATAACAATTAATTAAAGAAAATCAGAACTTATTTGCTGACCTTTCCCAATAAATGTTACTAGTTAATTGTGATATTTCTAGCTTTTGAGTAATCTCCACGTAATTTTTCTGAGATTAACAAGTATAACTGAACACTACCATCTTAAGAATTTAAAAAAGTGTCCTGAACAACACATATCTCAAACATCATATTTTAGAATTTCTCAAATCAGCGTTGACATTTTCTTGTGTTCAAAGTATCCCTACCATAAATAATACAAATATTCTTCATCGTCGTGACATTTTTTTTTCGTTTTGTATACTCATTGGGCATAATAAATCTCAAACAAACTTCTATACAACTAATTTACAACCTAATTCTCAAAGAACTGTTGATTAAATTAAGTAAAAAAAATGTTAGTATCCAATTTGTATTCCCTTTGCTTACAAAATAAAATAGTTTACACTCAGAGACAATGAAAAACATTTGAATTATAAAATTATACTCTCAAAAATGACATTACTTGTAGTTGAACCTAATATTTTCTTGCAAACTTAATCATATTTCTTAATATGATTAAATTAAGTGATAATTTTTGACATAAGTATTTCTTACATCAAACGCATTGTTATTATTGAATGATTAGGAACAAATAGAACATTGTACAAAATGTTATTGTCTTGACAAATATATTACGTTCATTTAAGTGTGGAATTTGTCGGAACAATTCGAGACCTCTCACCAATCCGGTCGTCAGCGTTCACGTAAAGCCGGTTAACAGGGAAACGATACGCTCGAAGACGCGCTGTCGCGAACAAGCAGACGTGAAAGTCGTGAGACGCGTCAACGCGGCGCTTAAAGACGACGGTTGTGATAAACAAATTATCATTAGGCTAGTTATATAATCGACCGCATATGCGGTAAAATTAAAAAAAAATAAAAAATGAAAATTAATACCAAAAAAAAATGAACGATTACGACGTAATACATATTTTTGTGATTTTTCTTGTTCTTTTTATATAATGTTTCCGATGAAAGATGTAAATTTTGTATATACCGTTGTAAATAATAACAAAAATTGAAAACTGAACGACGCACTGTACATATTCTTGATGCGTCTTAGCAATGAGAAGTAATTGCATCGGTAAATAAATATATTAAACATACCCTTTTATCTTGTATAAAATATCACTGTAAATATGTCATCAATAATACAAGTTACATTATGAAATAAAACTTCGAAGCGTAATTTAGAGTTTTATATAGCTTATATCTTTATAGGAAAATATATCCAAGGTAAAAAATTAATAACAGAACTGTATACATTTCTTTAAATGTTACATATTCAACAATTTATTTTTATGACAATATTGAAAAAATGAATTGATTTAACACAAATGTAAAAAAATAAAATAATTTATGTCACACCTTTATACTTTTTATAAAATGTTTTTTTCAATTACTTGACATTGGTCAATAACTTTCTATTTTACTACAAACAGTAAACACTAGAAAAAAACATAAAATGTAAATAATTTTATATAGATAGAAAAGTTAATTCATGAAAAATATACATTAGTTATTATCATCATTTAAATATTAATTATTGTCTTTATTTTTATAAATAATTGAATAGTTCTTATAATTTCAAACTAAATATGAATAAAATCTGTTAATAATACGTACAGACAAGTTGACGTATGTCTCACTGCAATTAAATCTTATTATTTTAACAATTATTCAAGGATTTAAATTTTAACAAATATTCAAAGAATGGAAAAATTTACCTGTAATAATTAATATATTTTGGGTTATTATTTACCATCTATTAAATTACACTAATCCTCATTTTACTTATTTGTTTCAATATGAAAAAATATACACTTAAAAGGCTCAAAACTTAAAAATGTTAATGAAAAATTATTTTTATTTCTATATACATTTGCAATCTTCTCATATATAATAATCAACTAAAATATGTTAAAATTTTGTTATTCAGTTTCATTATTTAAATACTTTTCGATGTGTTTTTTAAACAAGACAAGTTTTAATCTTCTTTACATCCAAGATATTCGAAATATTTAATAGAAATTATGTCATACTTACTATTTTATTTATCGTTTAATTTATATTCCTGCAACTATTTTTTTAAGAAACAATCTTAAAATAGATACTTTTCTCGTTTTATATAGAACTCTCTGATTACTTGTACATTTTTCGTATTTTCTTCACACGTAAAAATAAACATTTATAATTAACAAAACAATAACTTTTTCTCATATGATCCTCTCCTATAATTCAGGATTTTTCCATTTACATTCGCTCTCTTTCCATGCTTCGAATTTACGTTATAATTAATTTTGCAATGATACTTCAATGTACATTTTTTGTCCCAATTACCATCGTTAGATATCAAATATTCAATATAAGTTTAAATAAATTAACAATCATACAATTATTAGAAATGAGATAAAATATGACTTTTCAATTTCTACACTTTTTAATTTTTAAAAAAATTTATATCTAAATTTTAAAAGTTTAAATTATTTTTGTGTTTTTAAATCATTTATACCCATTATTAGTATTTTTATATTTATCTAACAATTTGTTTGGATTTTACTGTACTATTTTGTCAGATATAATCAAAAAAATGTAAAAAATCAAATAACAACAGTTTGTCAAATATGAAATAAAAGATAGTTGTCAGTCCAAAAGTTTTTAAAAAATCTTATTAATTTATCTATTTTCAATGAGAAAATGACTATTATATATTAATTTATAATTATTTTGTGTCCTCTCTTTATGACTCAATTTTCGTTTATAATGGCCGTCTTATTCTAAAAGAGTCTTATTTTACGAGAGTCTAATCTAACGACAATACAGAATTTTTTCAATTTCTTATTTTATCTACATAAAAAATACACAAAACAAAATCAGAAATATGTGGATAAAGATGTCAATGATAGTTTTATCATTTAAAAGTTTAGTTGAAACAATTATAGTTTTATAAAATTTTGCTATTCTTTTTTATATTTAGTAAATATTTTTTTATGAATTTCTATTTTAACTGATTTTTCATTACCTTGTAATAAAATTATATTATTATAATTTTGATATTAGAAAATTTCAGTATTGATAATTATTTAAAAGATTACAATTAAAAATCGAAATAAAGTGTTTTATTAAAAATTTTAAAAATTCAAATTACTGTTATATATCATTACTATAATATATTTAAATGCTATTTTGAAATAAACTTTTATTATCTAAAGTAAAATAAATTGATTAAAAATTATTTTCAAGTTTTTTTGGCAAAATTGTAAACAAATATACAACTTTGTTTCAAAATATAAACCTATAAGTAAATAAAAAAATTATCAATATTAATGACAAAATTAACAAGAACTTAAAACGTTTCAGTACATAATGTATAATAGAATTTCAAATTTAAATTTACAATATTCTTATTATTTTTAAGTGTATATTTTTATGTTTTTACATATTTATTTATTTCGCATAAATTAGATAATATGAGTATTGTAACAGCAATCTATTTTTTTTCATTAATTACTGAAAGTAATAATGTTAATTAATAATTCTTATAAAATAGAAGTATTGTTAGAAATACTTCTAATTATTCAGAACTTACATATTTAAATACTAATTTTTTTCAGGAATATGATACTAATTATCAAAATTTAATTTTCAGATGTTTCAATATTGTCAATATGATAAATAGTTTGCAAAAAATGCAATTTGAATAATTATTTCATATAATTAAGACTTATATGTATGTGTATATAATATATATATATATACACCTATATATATACATATATATATATATATATATATATATATATATATATATATATATATATATATATATATATATATACTTACATATATATATATATATATATATATATATATATATTTATTTAATTACCAATGTATAACAACAAAAGCGAAGTTTTATTTCTCTTGTACTTTCCTGTGATCGATAATTCCCATAACGGATTTTTGAACAGAAGCATTAGTCTCCGAAGATGATATCCTTTTCATATCGATTCGATTACAGAAGAAAGCAGAGATGAAAATAGAAAAAAAAGAAATGTAAATGAGAATTGTATCCACCTTTCCGATTTTCAATATCCGTTTAACTGTTTAATTCCCGATAATTCTCATCGTACGATTTCTTTACATACTATAAGCGAAAAAAAAATCACTTTTGTAACATGTTAACCGATGTTTATAAAATATAATGTAAATCGAATATATTCAAAATGATATAAAATTGAGTGGATTCAAATATCAATGCACATTTCAAAATGTGGAAAAATGTGCGTGTCGTACTTTCAAATAAAACTGATTATTGATGGATGTTGTGGAGTTTTCTTTTTTAATAAAGATCTTATCTTGACTTTATGGTTTACATTATTTGTCTAAGAGCACTTATTCCTTTTATGTATTTATATTGGTTTATATATTCTATTATCATATTTCTAAACTAAATTGCGTGGGTGAGGGTGAGAGTGTTGTAAAAAGTAAAAATACATTTAAGAAATAAAAACTCATTCTAATATAGGATTTTTATTAAGGTCATTTTTATACATAACCCCTCTTAACTTCTACGCCCTTCGTCAAACGCTTAATGATCTTCAGGATTCCGTTCTAGAAGAAACTTTTTAGTTTCTTTCGCAACCACTCAAACCATATTCCTCACACAGCTAATAAAACAAATCACTGCTTCAAGACCTAAGTTTTAAATCATGCAGCAATCACCATATAGCCCGGGCCTAAAACCAAATGTTTTTCAACTTTTTGGGTCATTAAAGAAGAGGTGCGAAAGCAAGAGTTTCTTTCTGTAAGAAGCTCAATCATTTAGTATAAGAATGCCCTTACAAGAAACCAAACATTTTCTTCCAGGACAACATCAAAAAGTTCATTAAGTTCATAGAAGTTAGTTAATATTACATAAAAAAATCACCTTAATAAAAATTAAATAATTTAATGTAGAATAAGAGTGTTTTACTTCTTAAATGACCCTTTTCCTTTTTGATTTTCCCTCAAACCTAATTCCTAAATAGTTTTAATATTTATCTTCTCATTATATACTATTTTTAATCCATTTACAACTAAGAATCTAATACAGTAAATATTAAAATTATATACATAAGGTTAAAGATTGTTTTACTACATACTCTTTTATTAAAGAAACAATTGTCTGAATGCTTTAAACAAGCACCACAAAATTCATAAATGATTGTCTTTATAAGTATTTTAATTATTTAATATTCAATATACATGCACACGCACACATATATATTAGACAAACGGTAAAGAAATCGATTATTTCTATTTATAGCATAGAATTTTATTCTTTTTCAATTATTTACACCTTATTCTGAAATATACTTTACTTCATTATTAACAATTATATTTTTATTTTTTCTGCAATTCTTTAATATATATTTTTTTATATATAAAAGACTGATTTCAAATCAAAAAAAAAAACTAATTCTTAATGGAAGATGATTATTTATTTCAATTGTATTGAAAAACACTTTATCCCTTGTAAAATGTTTCAAACTTATAAATGGATAGTTCATATGAACTATATCAAATAGGAAAGATAACAGGAAACCTCTCAACTGGACTTCTAATTTTTTTCACTTACTATTCTTGCTGTGAGATCGTGTATTGTCAATACAAAAAAATGTCCTCTTTCTATTGATTAAAACCTAAACGTTTCTCTTCCATCTTTTAGTTTAATCTTTCTTATTATAAACAATAAACATCTGCCTTGATTATTTCACTTGGTTACAGTAAATCAAAATGAATGGTTCCAAATACATCCCATTAAATACTGAATTTTATTTTTAATATTTCCAGTGATTTAGGAATTCAATTAAGTATTTGATTTTTAAAAAAGCATTATTTTTGTTGTAGTCAAGTATCATAAACTACATATTTGTCATTGCTTGTTATAGCTGGATATAAAAAAACAATTATTCTAATCTTTGAGAACAAAAAAGTATTACGTGTTCACTCGCTTTTCTTTATTGCCAGAGGATAATTTATTCGGAGTCAAATATTCATACCACACTGACGAGACATTTCAAAACTGCTTTCACTGTGAGCCATGAAGATTTAAGTTTTGTACACTAATGCATCTATAAACTGTTAAAGATCTTATTTAAACAGTCCAATCAATAGATCATAATCAAACTTTGATGATTTTCTCAAATTGAGAACATCTTTCAATTTTATGTTAAACGTTTTAAATCTTCTAACCAGTTTTAACATGTATTTACTGGCAGCAATTAACCGTGATATTCATTAATATTCTTAAAGACATTGATAATATTCATGATATAATAAAAAAATTCAGTATACTACATTTTATGTATATATCAATTTGAGGCTTAGATATTTATCCTTTAAGATAATGTAAAATTGATTACAAAAAAAATATGTAACTACTAGCACAAAAAGAATATTTTACGAACATTCTCATATATATATATATATATATATATATATATATATATATATACATATATATATATACATGCGTGTGTGTGCATGTGTTCGTATATTTTATATATTAACTTCAGTTAATATATAAAATTAAAAAAAAAACATTTTTTTAGACTTGTAAAGAACTACAATATTATTTTCTATTATAACATAGAATTACTCTCTTGTAGAAATAATTGTGCCAATATTTAGAATAATCATGAAAAATATTTTTTTATAATCGACACATTATTATAAATACATCTAAATAATGTTTATGAACGGATATACTTAGTAAAGATTAAAATAACAATAATTTTTTTTTTAATTTTAAAGTTAATTAGTTTATTTCTTTTTGTCTCAATCTATCATAAAAATGTTCTTTATATATTTTTCATTTGCTCACGTTTTAAATTTTATATTAAGCAATAATTTTCAGATAAAACAACCATGTTTATTTTTAAGTCTGAATTTTTTGCAAAATAATAAATTTCATATAGATTTCAGTAGAAAAAATATTAATATTCAATCACAGATTTTTATTGTCTACCAATTAAAACACAATTTCTCTACAAAAAAGGAACATAATTGAATTATATAAATATACACATATATTATATTGCAAATTTATTAAATGTTTAATAATTGTTGTGTTAAATTAAATCATTATACGACATATAAAAAAAATCGATAGATACTAGAAATACTTAATTAAATTTAAATATTTTTAGCTTTAAAATTATACATGAAATTAAATCAATTACCAAATCAACTATAATATTTAAATTATTTGAATATTATATACTTTCATTTGTATTTAAAAAAAAGCATATATATATATATATATATATATATATATATATATATACATATAAATATGTGTGTGTGTGTATACATATATATATATATATATATATATATATATATATATATATATATATATATATATATATAAATATGTGTGTGTGTATGTGTGTATACATGTGTGTGTATATATATATATGTATATACATATATACATATATACATATATATATATATATGTATATATATATTCGTCAATGAAAATGTGTAGATTAAATATTGCATGTAAATTAAATGGCTATATAAATATTGTATTTTTTATAATTTCATTGTATTTTAAATCTAGCGCCATTAAATGTCATAGTTCTTTAAACATAAAATATTTGGTACATTTTACTTGGTCTAAGACTTTAGACCCCTTCTACAATTATTATGACAAGAGATGGAACTATTGATGAGAACATTAGTAGCTTGCACTTAAATATTTAACATGAGGTAGAAGATGTCATTTGTTCATGTAAGTGTAAATTACGTGAAAAATATTTACTTGATGATTTAAAGAAATAGATATCCACCTTACCTCCTAAACATTGTATGTTATTGCAGTATAAATATACATATATATTGTTTTTATAAATATTTATTTCAGATACACAGAATAATTTACAAATAACCTAAATGTTCAATCCAACTCTAAAGTGGATAGTTTAATGAAAATTAATCATTAGCGAAGATTTAAATTTAATTTTAATAAATTTAATGAAAACTTTGCTTCGAATATAAGGTACAGTTATTATTTTTTTTAAAAAAAAAAAGATATTAACGTATATTAAGTATTATGTTTTGTTTTTATATGTTGGTATCTAATAAAATTTTAGTTATACCTTTTACGTCAAATATTTAATTTGTCATTTTTGGTGTAGCGGGCATAGTATATGCATCACATTTATAAAGCACTAAGTTCAAATCTTCTTATCGTGTACGTATTTTTTATTTTTAATAATTTTATATTTTTTATAATTTGATGTGTTATTATTAAACAAAAAAAATTTTTAGTAAAAAAATGTCGAGCAATAAATGTAAAAATTGTGGAAGTTCAAACATTGATGTCGATCCAGCTCGAGGAGATGCTGTTTGTACAGATTGTGGAACTGTACTTGAAAGTAACATCATTGTTGCTGAAGTACAATTTCAAGAAAATGCAGATGGATCTAGTAGTACTATTGGACAATTTGTCTCTTCACATTCAAAAGGAGGAGGATGTGGAAGTTTTGGAAGCTGTAAGCAGTATTATTTATCATACATTTTCTCTCTGTATTATACGTTTTATTGTACTATAAAGACTATCTACTATATTTATATAGCTTTTCATGCTGGAATGGGTAAAGAATCGCAAGAAACAACATTGCGTAAAGCACGTGATGGAATTACTGCTCTCTGTAATCAGCTACGACTAAATCAGCATCATATAGATACTGCTTGCAATTTCTTTAAAATGGCTTTATCAAGACAATTGACAAGAGGTCGTAAAAATTCTCATGTTTATGCAGCATGTGTTTACATCACTTGCAGAACGGAAAGCACATCTCGTATCCTTTAATTACAAAATGTTTATATATTTATTTCTTAATGAAAGAAATTTTGATTCAAAATTTCCCATATATATTAAGTAAACATAATCTTCATTAATATTAAATTATTTACAAGATGTTCAGGAAACTTATAAGACTGAGTTTTACCCTTAATTTTCAACCCAGATTTATTAATTGACATAAGTGACATTTTACAAATTTGCTGTTACCAACTTGGACGTACCTATTTGCATTTGTCGAAGGCATTATGTATCAAAATTCCTTCAGTCGGTAAGTGTTTTTTAAATTATATTTATTTAATGTTAAAATAAATCTAACACATTAGTTCTCTAATAATCAATAATACCGGTTTGAAATTAAAGGCAAACTATTATCTAAAATACTATAATACGATGAATGAAAATAAGCAACATTTTTTTGGTAAAGTTATTTATTTTGGGAAATTAATAATCACAATTTTTAAGGTTTGACATAGATTACATTTTGCCATCTTTTTAATCCATGAATAATGATTTCGTAAACAAGAACATTGGGTATTTTTATTCAATTACATTGATTTTTACATTCTATTATAGGGAATCATAAATAAAAATAATAATAAATATTATTTTTGTTTTTTTCTGTCCTTTATGGAATTGTAATAGTTTTCAGTTTAATCTAAAAAAGTAAGGCATTTGTTACCATAGCTCCTACTTAGTATTATATTCAAATCACCAATGTAATGGCAGTAAAATTAATAATTATATTAGTTCTTTACGTATTTGTTAGTGGTATTTAATACCTCAAGTCCATGAATATATTTACTAACAAAAATTTTTCTAATATAGTTTCATAATACTTTTTTTAATAATTTTAAATATTGATCCTGAGAACAACCCTATTTTTACGACTCACACAAATGTATATGCATTTGTGTATGAAAGTGTGAATATGTATGTGTATATATATATATATATATATATATATATATATATATATATATATATATATATATATATACACACTGTTGCTAATTTTTTAATTTAATATTATTTTCAATAAAACATACAAATTATTTAATTACTAATCTCAAAACCAACATCTCATCACCAAAATTTAAATAAATTATTGTTTATGGTATGCATTATTTATTCATTTATACATACAAGTATGCATGTGTGTGTGCATTGAATTTTTATGTGCGCTATGTAAAAGTTAAAAGAAAGAACTTTATTTTTCTAAACGTTTTACTATTAATACTCGATTTTACATACTTGTAACTTATTTTAATTTGTTTATTCAATATGTTTAATCATTTATTGAATATTTTCAGATTATTATTTTTAACATTTTCACATTTTTTGTGTATATAAAATCGTTTGTGATGAATGTTTTTATATTTGCATCACGATAGGATTAAAGGTAAAAGAAAAAATATAAACAAGTAACATTTTTCATATCTATATTATACAACTCAATAAAGCAGATATCTCAAAAATAGAAATCAGTTCAGTAAGTTCTATATGTCTTTGAGTAATACTTTAAAGATTTTTTCAGTTTGTATTATTTTTTGTTTTACTTTGAGGCTATCAACTACATAGCAATATCTTATATATTATTAAATATATCTTGTCCTACATATAATTATGTACAAAATTTTAGAACTGTCTTCTAGTATAAATAATTTTATATTAAATGAAATTTGATCTTACATACATTCTTTTCAAATAATTTTTAAAAATAATACTTTATATAAAAAAGTAATTATAAATCACTGCTCATAATTCATACATCACTAATTAATTTTAAACTGAACTAATTAACCAATGGAAAATTAGTTAGTGTTATTAAATTACATATGTATAACATAAAATAATTATATTTGGTACATTATACATGTATCATTATAGTATAATTATATGGAACTACTTACATCACTTTTTCCACTAATTTTTTTTTAAAAAAAAATCATTTAAATCTTTAGTGATAATGTCTGAATAAATAATATGTTGTTTATACAATTTATATTATTAAATTATTAACAGATATACTTAATACAGAAGTTTCAAAATGCACAAGAAAAAAATACTATGTTTCCTATGTTTTTTCACTGTATAACTGACTAAATACATGTCATATAATAAAATTTCATGGAATATACATTTCAATCGAAATTGAATTAATAAAAATGTATTTCTTATGTTACTATTTTATTCTTAACAATATAAAGTAATTATTTTACCCTAGATTGTGTGTGTGTGTGTATGTATGTATGTGTGTATATATATATATATATATATATATATACACACACACACACATGTATATTTTGGTTTCTCAAAATGGTTAATAAATAATTATCTATCAGCTAAATTTAATTAAATCTTAATTTTTGAGTTTCTTACACAATATATTTATAAAATATCCTTATATAAACGAGAGTATACACAATATGTAAATATTTGTAATGAAAGTAATTAGATTTTATAAATGTATATTATTCATTGGAATAGGACGAATAAATATTTATTATATAATTGTCTAACGTTTATTATGCTAAATTAACAGTATCAATATAAATTACTTGAACATTTCAATAGTAAAAAAATATTTATATTAGATTACAAGAAAAATGAATAACCAATTTATTAAAATGCAAAACTGAATGATTTTTCACCATGGCACCTTTTGTTTGCATTTTTTTTATTATTTTCATTAGAATATTAAATGCCTTTTAACTATTTGTACGTTTAATTTTCCGAAAGCATATCTTCATATTGGTAAAGCGGAAAATACTTTTAGACTCGAAGGACAAATATATCCAATATTTGTCAGTTTAGAATCGCAAATATAATCATTATTAAATGCTAAATTGAGGAATTATGAATAGCCGAATCGAAGTGATTGAAATTACTTGTTATTGTTATTTTAACAATAATTACTTTCACACTTTTAGTTGTTGGTTTTTTGTCGATACAGCATTATTCCTACTTATAATTAAAATTTGTAAAAACGCGTGGCGTGAGTTGCTTTTTCTTTTTCACTAAAGCGATTTTCGATTTTGACAAAGTAATCTACCGAAAGACAATGTTGTTACTTGCTAGCGGTCATCAGCAGTGGGACCATAAAATACGAGTTCAGGAATTTGTCCACCCTGAACTCCAGTTCCATTCGTACTTTCAGATGAACACTGAAATTGAAAGTTAACAGCACCGACAGCTACTTCGCTCATACCTTCTTGACCAAAATAACTAAGTTCACCGCCATCTAACACTGCTGAAGCTGTGTAAAAAAGCTCTGGCTCGATTTGTACTGGGTCGTCGAAGTAGACACGGAATGTATTACTGGATCCATCTGAGAAAAAGTCTGCACGTCGTTCCGCAAGCGCACGACCAAGTCGTTTGAGTTCAATCCGTGCACGATATTCTGCTGCACCATTTGATGAACCGTACAATCCAAGACCAACAACAAAAATACGTCGATCAACAGAAAACTGAATACTGTCACAACGCCCACGATAACGCCATTGATTACTACGGTACGCGCATGATTGAAACCGATGGCAAATCTATATAATTAATAATTTTATCATTAATATATAAAAATCAGAATGGATGTAGAAAAATGATTAAAGCTTACTTGCGGTCGAAGACCTGCACGTGGTCTTGTTGGGAAAGCTAATGCTGGTTTATCACTTGTAGCTGTAAAATGTAAGAAAATATCGATTGTCTCTCGTGGCGTTAAAACTCCTGAACGTGCAGCACCATCAGCAAACTCGTCCACGGACATTGTCGGAATACGAATTGAATGGAGAGCATCGCCAAGAACGGTTCGTTTGTTCTGTGGTGTTGGTGCAAGTTCACGTCGTGTACATTCAGCTTCAGCCCAACGGAGTGCAGCATCTAATACTCGCGTCTCACGGCAGTTGAGCGTCTCTCGAGACAAGACAGACTCTAGTGTCGATGCATCGATATCAACAAATCCATCACTTTTGAGCGCCATCTCAGCCTAAAAACATTTGGACTTACTTTTTCGAACGATTTACAACATAATATATTTTTTTAGACCTTCAAATTTAAAACTGAACTGAGAGATTCTAACTAAACACATCACAATTTCTTCTTAATAATTTAAAGTTTTTTCTAAACAAATCAATATATGTGACCATGAATGAGAAAATGGACTTAACGTATAATAAAAGTGGACATTGTAAGTTGTGCTTTGATTCATACTTGACAATATTCTGAATAGAATAAAACAAGTCAGAAATGTCTGTCTTTAATATTTTTAATAGCACACTTGGGTTAAATTAATAAAACACAAAACATACTACATAAAAATGAAATTAATTATAAAGAACTATAATTTTTTTTCACTTTCTTTATAGATGGTTGCTACTTCTTTTTTATCATCCTTTCCCGAAATGTACTAAACAAAGGTAACAAAAAAGGAAGCTTGTTTACCTTAAATGCATTTTTCTCCTAAGTCTGTTTTCATACTCATCCTCTTTTCTCATCTAGGATCGCATATGTTTTAACAGTTCATTTGTACCTCTTTGTTCTACTATTACATATATGATTTCGATTGTGTTTATATATATATATATATATGTACATATATATATATATATGTATGTATGTATGTATAGGTATACACACACACATGTAAATACATTCTTTAAGAATAAATCAATAAAAATGGTATACTATTTATCAATTAACAAAGTTAATCAAATAAATAGAAACACTTCATCATTTAAATAAACATAAGGAAACTGGATGATTAAAATATAATTAAAACTTATAAATAATTTAAGAAAAATGAAAGAAATCATATGAAAAATAAATTAAATTCTCAAATTTGGATTCCATTATTTATTAAATACGCATTTAATTCATAGAAATTATGTGACAAATTATACACCAAATAAAGTATGTATTAACTTTTTGTACATATACACACAGACATATTGGAATCTATGATTTTTTTAAAAAAATATATCATTTATATTGCTAACATTTATCGAATGGTATTCTTATATATGTGTTTGTGTATGTACATGTATATATATATATATATATATATATATATATATATATATATATACACACACACACACATATACACACAATGCTTTAGTTGTAAATGTGTCCTTAAACTCCAAATATTTATCTACATACACACATACATTTACATATATACATAATTTAAATCTGTAACAGTCTCAATTATTAATTTCTGCGTATAATCCTCAAAGCAAGAATGTACAGAAAGATTGTAGATTGTTTTGTACCATATCGCTCTGAGAATGATTAATGCATATAGGTAACAAATAAAAAAATCTATAATTGAACATTTCGAAGATAATTTTTTTGTAGTTTGCGGAGTGAAAAAAAAACTGGTGTATGAAAGTTAGTTTAACCATAGTGACAGAACAATAGTATGATGAAACTGATTTTTGAAAATAAAATAAAATGTAAAAATTAATTAACGATTTATTTTCTTGATTTTTAGTTCACGATCTATTTGTTCATCTTGACAACCATTTTTAAAGTATGTCACATTTGAAAATATTTTACATTTCTTCAAATCTCTTAAATTCATATATGAAATATTTCAAATTTTAATTTTAATACTCATTAATAATTCTGTAAATTATTTAGATTATTTTCACGATTTTATAACTTATGATTTTTACAGTCTATACTATAAATAATTCAATATAAACTATAGTTTCAATACTAATTTTTTGTTTGTTTCCTCTTAGATAGTTATTCATGAAAGAAAAAATAAAACGTAACATTAGACAATTAGCCAGCTTTTATGTAAATACACATAATAGCTATAGGAAACTTAATCACTATGTATAAATATAAATGTTACTATTGATGTATATTTAAAAGATCATC
>CM068318.1:29046102-29051102 GCA_034766995.1 Acanthacorydalis orientalis | reverse complement strand
TGTATTGTTATGAATTCCACAATTGTTATTTTTATTTCATCTTACAAATTCAAATATCGTACTCACAAAAAGAGAAATATTCTTCCCGTTGTAATATATAATATTGATAAATAATGTTGATAAATAAATAATATTATCACACACAGGTTTTTAAAATATGTTATTTTTCCGCTTTATTATATATGCATGGCAGTTATTTTTTTGTAAAAATATAAAATCCTGTATTAACATTTAATTTATTGTTTTTTTTTTATAAGATTTTTGATTATTTTTAAAACTTTTCTTTACAATACGAATATTTTTTTTTTAAATTGATAAAAGTATAACTAAGTATTAAAAAAGTAATATTTTCACAGCTTTTTTATGACTAATGCTAAATCGCGATTTCTGATTTTTTTTTATTTGAAATAAAATTCTATTCACCAATTTTATTTCGTATATTTTACGTTAAAATCTACGTAAAATTAATTATAAAATATTTTTTATTGATATGCTGTTTTCATTACAATTTAAAGTCACATTTTTATTTTCTATTCATCAATAAAAGTCAATTTTGAAAATTTAATGAAAAGGAATCGATATGTATATAAACAGGTACTATCATTTTCCTTTTTCTGTATACAAAAATATTAATTTGGGAGTAATTTTTTAATTTTTAAAAATTATTATGAATTACGAAAATTACTGTATGATTTAAAATGAAATTGTAAATAATAAAAGTATTAATTAATTTCAGTAATTATGATTTCTGAACTAAATTAATAATTAGAAAATGGTTGGTGATAAACTTAATATTAAGTAATTAATAATACTAGGTAGGAATATTTGTGGTTTTTGTCGTTTTTTTCTCAAAAGCGTTTTTTTCTCATAAAATAGATTAGATATTTAAAGCATTAAAATTTTTTTATAAAAAATAAAAATGTCAATATTAAATAATTATTAATTTTAAGTCATCTAGTACCGCATATATATTAAAAAAATCGGTGTCTTGTAAAATAATTGCATTTTTATTGCAATTAACTGAATGAGCATTTTGTTAAGAAATGTACCACCCGTTATTAACATTTGATTATTTATTCCTTTCGGATATGTTTTCATGCATATTTGATGTTACCAAAAGTCTAAATCTTCTTCTAACAGATCCTTTAAATTTCATGTGATACTTATATAGAACACTAATTATTTTTTATAAACATCAAATAGTGTATAATAGTTGACACATCATACAGAAAAAAATATATCACTGTTTGAAGATTAGACTAGATTATAAAAATAATACAAAAATCTTTGATTTCCAACCTGAAAAATGTACCAGTATTTCCGGAAGAGGGAAATACCGAAAGAAAGTTGGATCATTTTTTATATTATTTTATAAAAAACTATTTGCGTTTTTTGAGCTATTTTTGAATCAAACTTAAAATGAAAAAAAATACATTGAATGCAGCCAGACGCAACGAAAACCGATTAAATACAATACACATCCTAGTCTATTATCCAGGAAAAGGTAGAGAAATAGAAAAGAAAAAAAGAAAGAAATACGTTTCTTCAACGAATCCTTCTTCCGGAACCTGCATTGTACATTTTTTTAATTCATCACTAGTCTGATCAGACTTTAGATTCGACACATATGATAATTAAAAAAAAATAAAAAATACAAATCGCGAAAATGTCATACGAAGCCGTTATTCGCTAATTTCGAATGCGGCGGCAGTTTGCACATGAAGTGCTGGTCGTACGAGTTCTGGCGACCGTGGAGGTTCCGACAAACTCACCTGCGCGTCGATGACCTCCCAACAGCGTCGCATCAAATCGGGCTCTTCGAACAATCGCGACTGGCTCAGCAGCAGACAAGCATTTTTCGCTGTTAGACTCGTTTCCAAATATGTTACACATGCTCGCGCTAGATGTGGGACAATGTATTTTTTAGCTGCGTACAGTGTTGCAAGAACTGTATCCGCCTCGAGCTGGATCTCATCACAATATAAATATCTGAAACAAATAAAAATATATAGGAACGTAATTAATGTAATGGTTTATTATACTACATTCTTTTATGAAAATTTAAGTATTAAAAATGTTATAATCTAATAAACCTTTAAACTTTGAACAACTTTAAACTTTATATCCATTGGCAGTAAGTGTTCCAATTGATTATTATACAAAATATCATGGTTAATATAGCCCAAACGTATAATCCTATAGCTAAATTATTTTTATAAAAAATGTCAATAGATTCACAGCCGAAAATCTAGTGTTATCCGTAGTACAATTTGCATTTTTTTGTAATGATATTATACACTGAACTAAATAATATAATAATTTATATATATATATATATATATATATATATATATATATATATATATATTAACATAACTCATTGATTTGTACTTGTAAGGAATCCTTCTTTCCATTTCTAGCACTATGCGAATTATATATTACATTACATTATTATTAATGTTATTAAAAAATTATCAAAATAAACCAATTTTACGGTTCCTCAAATTTAAATTTGTACCAAAAATTTTCGTTCCATTTTTTTATTTAATTCTGCTTTTACATATAGTTACTAAAAAAAATATTTTTTCTTTTGATGTTTCATATCTTTCAAACTATTCTTATAAAAAAGGCTCGCAAAGAAAATTAACTGAATATAACAAATATTGTTTAAATACAGCAAGCAAATATATTATTATCAATTAAGAAGTTGTAAATTTAAAAAAATTAATAATATGATTTTGGATAAATTGATTACAAAAAATATCAATGGCACCTTTTATATATCAAATAAAATCAATTTAGCAAGAGTAAAAGTAAGATATTTTTTTCAATTTCAGTTGATCATCAAAATGACAACTCAGTCTTTTATAGTAAATAATATCTTTGGTACGGCTTGAATTACTTTTCTCTTACACATTATATGATAAAAGTACTTTCTTTTTTATTTTTAATCATTTTATAAAGCTCTTGAGATAGAATGATTTTATTAAGTTCTTGAGTAAATAAATAGAGTACTAAAATGTAATTTGAATTCGTATCAATCAATAGTTCAATATGTTCGAAATTTGAGGAACTGCTGCCTCTGCTATTCTATTTTACACATACTGATGTGAATGTACTGTATATCGGACTACACTTTAAAAGTTACTAAACATCGTCGTTTGAAAGGACATGATCTAGTTTTTAAAACTTCAGATATTCTTACGGATTTTACACCTGGGTTTTTGTTTTTGTATTTTATTTTAATAAAATCACATAATCGAGAACTAAATTTTCGCTAAATTCAATTCTCAGTGATCTTAATGATGTAATATCAAAATTTAATAATGTAAACTTTGATGATTTAATAATGTAAATATTTTATAGTTTTGGAACATAATTGCTTATTGTTTATTTGTATTATTTATATGCATTTTAATTGCTTATTAGTAATATCACCATCGAAATGCAAGAACGGAAAATCATTAATTTAATTTTTTATGTAGTTGTCTGGAACATGATTTTATTAATTTATTATGTATGTCCGATAATATTTTTAAGTAAAAACCAACAAATATACTTTCATTACTAACTACCTTTGGAAAAAAATCAACTAGTATTCAATAGTATCTCTTCTTTTTTCACCATATCTTAAAAGACTGTTAAGCGCTGCTTAAATATCAGTCAATAACATTGTTATATCAAGCTAATATTAAAATAAGACTACCAAAATATTTCTTTACATGTAAACTATTCTAATTAAATGTAAGTTATATTCTTAAAAACTATCATTTCTATAAAATAATAATTTCGAATACATAATTAAAAAATAAATATATGTATTTTCTTCTTATTCATTAAACTTTTAAACATTACCTGACTACAAATTATTATTTTTTTATAAACTTTTGTATATCGTATTTATGTGTAGTTATATAACTATTATTTTTTTCTCCCAAATACAAAACCGCGCACAATTGAATAATGTGAATATAAATGGCAAAAACTTACTACATGCTAATAAAATTTATTATTTAATTAATTTTACTGAAACCTACCGAAGAGTATAATTCGATTTAACAGTAATCTATTTTTGAATTGAAAAAAACACTGTACATTACTTCATTGCAAAAAAGTTTTAATCGGTATACAGTAACATTAAGGCAAACTAATCTCTGCAAGTTAATATATTTAGATAGATTCAAAACATACAACAAATATATAATCTATATATAAAATTCAATTAAAAGAAAATATTTAGTACTAAATAGACAACAGAACTTTTCAATAATATCCATCATTTTATTAAAAGTAGATAAAACCCATATTTCATTTCAACAAAATATATTGATACATCAATATATTGTTGCCAATCCTAATAGTAAATATTTTAAATATAAATATATGCAACTTAAATTGATATTTTTAAAATGTGAAACGTTGGCTAACATTTAATAAAAATAATTAATCACCAATATTAACCAAATGAGAACTATTGAAGTATAAACTTCTATTATCAGTCAATATGGATTTCACATACTACGAATGTTCAAAATGTCCACAGTAATTCACTATCTAAAAACATTTAGAATTTTCTCAGGTGACATCCATATTATTTAATAATTTTTTCCTAAAATATCTCTTATAAAAACACTTCAACAAAGTTCGATTTGAACTTTTAAATTATTATAAGTATAAAGAAGAAGATTTTTTAAAAAGGCGAAGTTTTATTTATCTTTCTAATTAAAAAATATTTTCTGTTCGTTAATAAATATAAATATACATCGAATCTGGAATCATATCTATACATCGTCAAAAAATAAAATTTGTGATCTTTTCTACTTTGAATTTAACGTATATCTGTTTCAAGAAAACTAAATATTTTTAACGATAAGTTAATTTATGTAAAATGCTTATCAGATCTGTAAAATTGTAAAATTACTTCATGTTTTTACAAGTATTATATAGTATAGCAAAATTTATATGTTACTTCATTTAAGCAGAAATAATACAACGCCTCA
>CM068318.1:28998602-29041102 GCA_034766995.1 Acanthacorydalis orientalis | reverse complement strand
AGGTTTTCGTTTACATACTCATACCACTTGTTGTATGGTATAATTTAACTAGTTTCTATAATTTTAATTTTTATTCCAGTATTCTGTACACTTTTTATTCACTTTAGTTATTTTTATTTTCTTTTGAATAACACAAATGAAAACAATTACTTAGCAGGTATAAAATCTATTCAGTCTATTTAAAAATGTGACGTTTTATTGCCTACTGACAGTATTTAAATATACCGCTTCATAGTCTGTACAAAAAAACGTCAATAAGATAAATACTTTGGAACAATTG
Organism: Acanthacorydalis orientalis; assembly: GCA_034766995.1. Taxonomy (NCBI): domain Eukaryota; kingdom Metazoa; phylum Arthropoda; class Insecta; order Megaloptera; family Corydalidae; genus Acanthacorydalis; species Acanthacorydalis orientalis. The sequence continues at coordinate 29,040,822 of CM068318.1, read as the reverse complement.
TAAGAACTCGTTAAACAAATACGCCAATTATTATGGTTTGTCTGACACAATATTACTAATGAAATGTGTATTATATGTAGAATATATTTAAAATCAACTTATAAACGCAAATTTTAACGTAGGATAGGCTAAGAACTTCGAATGGAATAGATCAGTTTGAATGTATTATTAAATTAATCTCTCTCTCTCTTTATATATATATATATATATATATATATATATATATATATATATATATATATATATATATATATATGCAAAGCTAAGTACTTTGAAATTGAAATATGGGACTTCTGTATAGTCATCAAATATATTAAAATAGTCAGATCAATATCAACGTAATAAAACTAAAAAATAAAGTACTAAAAACTTATCTTAAAAAAATTCAACGAAATCTGAATGTAATATTTCTTTCTTAAATCATTATATTGATTGATAATAAATAATATTGCAATGATCTAAATCATATAACTTCCCAGGGTATTAATATTGTTAATTCAAATGAAATCATCACTCTTAAACCCAAGTAGAAATACAAAGTACTTATATATATATATATATATATATATAGTAATTAACATCACTTTCTTCATCACTTAGGTATAACGAAATATTCAAACATTTTAATTTTATTTTCTTGTAAAAGTCTCTCTCTCTATCTATCTCTCTCTATATATATATACATATATCTATATATATATATATATATATATATATATATATATATATATATATATATATATATGATGTAAAAATTAATTCGTAAATACTCTGTTTTAAATTAAAATATGTTTTCGTCGTTTTAGGATTTTGAAGTATCAACGTTAACATTTGAAAACACTGTATCTTGACCAAGCAATTCGTATAACCTCACAAATCAATGAACACGATGGCGTCCGAAAAACAGCATATTAATTATTGCATACTTTTCGCATTTCAGTTGAAAAAATATAATGCCGAACCTCGGGAATTATTTATTCAGCTTTGGGGGAAGGTCCTGTGCCACATAAAACACAAAAAAATGCTAAAACAGTAGAAAAGGTTTGAAAATATATTACGACTTAATTGAATCAAAGCCACTATCTTTTTTTCGACAAGGGAATTCGTCAGTTCCTCAACAAATGGAACAAAGTTATACAAAAGGGATATTTTGATCATTGAAATGTATTCCATTTTTCCGTAAACATAATTTTCTATAAAAAAGGCACCGAATTAATAAGAATACCATATATATATATATATATATATATATATATATATATATATATATATATATATATATCTATATATATATATATATATATATATATGTATGTATGTATATATATGTATATATATATATATATGTATATATGTATATATATATATATATATATGTGTATGTGTGTGTGTGTACACATTTTTAATATATTATAAGATAGCTCATTAAAATATGATGAAGATAGTTCTAAAGATCATACCGTAATGGTATGACTATTAATTTATTTGAGATGGCGTAAAAACTTCTAAGATAAATTTTATAACAAATCAGGTACTTAGAATATTTTAAAAACATTGATTGGAATCTTTTAAAATAACTAAATAAAAAAGTAATATATTGCTTGAAAAAAAGTAACCTTTTAAATTTTTGTAATCTATCAAAATAATGTTGTTCTATTTCATAGAAAAAAATACAATTTAATTTGGATTATTACTATAACTTTTTCTATAGTATAAAATCATATAATTTCTATAATAGTAATTATTGATTTATAGAAATCATAAACCAAAAAAGTACTAAAAATTAGTATTTAATAAGAAATAATAACGATTTTGAAATATTTGTAAATTATATATATGTATACATACATACATACATATATATATATATATATATATATATATATATATATATATATATATATATATATATACATACACACATACTATTTTCGCACTTAGTGTTTTCTGAAAATGAACTTCAAACTCTTACTTACGTAATTCTTCATCCACCATTTTATTTTGATATTTTATTTTCTAAAATTAATTTGAGATCACTTCTAACATTTTTAAGAAAAATGTAATTGATTGGGCTCTGTCAGTAAATTTACAAAAAAGTGTGTTAATATTTTAATCATTATTACCATATTTCATTTACTTCTATTCATCAATTATTATTATTAATAATTATAATATTTGAAGCGATATATTTATTCCAATATCAATTATATATATATATATATATATATATATATATATATATATATATATATATATATATATATTATTTAAAACATTATTGTATTTAAACCAATTATTTATTTTTTTTATTAAAAAGTATTAATTAATGAATTATATTTTTCAAATAATAATTTAATTTATCACAATTAAATTGCATTGACTTAACAATGAAAAGTGAAAGGTGTGTTTGAAAGTATGTTCATTTAACTCACTAAATATAAATAAAAGTGTTATGATTTCATGACATTCATATCTTTATATTATTTCATGATTCATGAAACAATAAAGCTTCAAAGGTACGTGAGGTACTTTCTTAACTTTATTGTATTTTTTTTATGGAAGTACTTAAAAAATCATAAAATCGAATCATGTTTATAAACAAATCTATGAACATTTGTTTATAAATATTAATATATACTTTATTGATAGATTAATTCACCAGTCATTACTATCATTCATCCTTAAATGATCATAGATTTTTTTTATAACCATACGTTTGTCGACAAGGTTAACAATATTCTAAGACGAACAAAATTAATAAATGTGTAACGAAATTTTTCATTAAAATTTAATTCAGTTTGTAATAAAAATAATATTTATGTATATATATATATATATATATATATATATATATATGTATGTATGTATGTGTGTGTTTTGTGTGTGTGATTGTATGTGTATATATGTATAACAATTTTGAATTTAAACCGGTAAACAAAATGGTAAATTCAATGTTTATTTTGCACATAAAAATACACTTACGATATATACAAGATGGGTTTGAAGAGCAACCTGGTTCGATATTAGACAACAGCTTCAGTTTCGAAGTGAACTTTATTTTACGTCAAAGTCCTCTCAAAGCTCACCTCTCTTGACCCAACGGTTCTGCAGCTCCGTAATTCTCTTCCAAAGATGGGTTACTTCAAGGTCCTCAAAATAACTGTGACCTTTATCGCTTTTTCGTTCAACACAAATTACTTTCCAGCCAGAAAATTTTGAGTTTCTGGAACAGGCGGAAATCTGAAGTAGCCAAAACAAGCGAATATGGTGGATGCAAAAGGATTTCAAACTTCAATTCAGCCATTTTTTTCTGTACGACAACGCTTGAATGAGCCGATGCATTGTAATAGTGAAACAACACTTTTTTTAGCCATTCCAGTACATTTTTCTCCTATTGCAGCCTTCGACTTCTCTAATAATGTTGCGTAGTATTGACTAATCATTGTTTTTCGCTTCTGAAGATAATCTATCAAGATAAATTCCTTTCGCATTCCAGAAATCTGACGTCATCACCTTTCGAAGCAAGTGAACCGTCTTTGCCTTTTTCGGAGTCGTATCACCGCTTTTAATCCACTGTTTTGATTGCGTTTTCGATTCTGATGTGTAATGATGAATCCAAGTTCGATCCATGGCTACAAAATGCTGCATGAAATCAGTTGGATTCTTTTTAAACAGTTCCAGGATGTCGACTAAAGTTCGCGAACTCATTTTTGCTCTGCAGTGAGCAAACGCGATATTCATCTTGCGGACATTTTTTTCATATGCAATTCATTATGCAAAATGTAATGCTCAGTTGAGATGCTTATGACCTCTTCTATATCGTTCGCTTTCACTCGACGATTGTACAAAACCATATCATGGACTTTGTCGATGATTTCTGGCGTAATGGATTTGCGCAGTTCTTTTAAAATAGAAATTATCGTAACTTTTTGATCAGAGTATATATATATATATATATATATATATATATATATATATATACTATATATATATATATATATATATATATATACTATATATATATATATATGTATATATATATATATATATATTTATATATATATATATATATATATATATAAAGTTGTACATTAAAATAGAGCCGCCTAGTTTTTGAACAGTAAAACATTAATTTGAAACAATTCTTAACGGTAAAAATGCCATCTATTATTTAAATACTGTCATGCATTTACTACAAAAACGTAACTGCATTATTGCTTTCGTATCTTTTAGGAAATCACATACACTATCAAATTGATTTTTATCTTCGCCATTAAAATAGACAGCTAAAACTACCAGTTTTCTTACTGGGATTTTGAAAGTAGAAAAAAATCAAATTTGTATATTGGCAAGAGTGTTAATTAATTTTTTATTAATTTTAATTTATTGTTGTAAAATATTCAAATCCACAAAAAAGTTGGCTGTGGAAAACACTGCACGTTAGAAGTAAAAACAATTATTTTAACTTTGCATAAAGGCAAATCACTGGCAAATTACCAGAACAGTTAATCGAAAACTTAATACACCGAAGATTAAAAAAATCTATATCAACCCAGAAAAGCAATCACTCATAAAGACCAAAGAGTTATTCGTGATTCATAATCTCATAATTCTAAGTTAAATTAAAACTTGAATTAAGTATTTTATCAAAAACTGTTCACAGAAGGCTTGTTTAACGTAATTTGCATGATAAAATTGCAATGTGCCATTATTGAGAAACTATAACGTTCAATAGCATTTAAAATTTGAAAAAGATCGCTTGAGTTGAAGTATTGGCCAGAAGAAAATAAAAAGTGAAGAAACGTGTTATGGACTGACGAAACAAAAAAGGAATTTGTAAATGCTGGCAGATAAATCATACAAATACCACTCTCGAAATTATTTAGTCCACAGTACACAAAAAAATTGACGAAACATGGATGTGGAAGTATTAATTGTAAGGATCGTTTTCTTGGTATGATATTGATCCTGATACATTTGATTGATGGCAGTTTGGATCAGAATCTGTATATTAACATATTAAGGAATACGATAGTTTTTTATACGGAAGAAAACATGTCGATTAGATGGGTCTTACAGCAAGATAATGGCCACAAACATATATTCAGAACAGCAAAAAAGTACATCAAAGACATTGGCTTACTCGACACATTATAACGACCGAAATTTTCACGTAGTTTTCTAAGCGTTGCCGAAATTGAAGATTAATTTTCGTAACGTATTTTTACAAGAAGCACACGTTGTCGAATCGAATAGCATTCCATAATAAATTTTCCACATTCGCTTTCTTTAAATATCAATTTCCAACTAACACAAACTTACAAAATCAAAATGGCAACCAACAAAAGTTGTAAACCTACTTTTCAAATTTCCGAATAACTTTAATATAGGGCAATGCAAAATAAAAATGTATTTAGTAAAATATGTGACATGATTTTATAAAACTCTTTCTTGTAGTGTTTATTACACATATGGGTTTTTGTGTCAGTTATTACTTGATTGCTAAATGTATAAACAAACTCAATACGATTACACTTAATGCAATGGTCAATTAGAAATTATAGATTTCATACAAACATCCAAAACAAGCTAATAGATGACATGATAATATTTCTCCATCTATCTATATATTATCTCTCTCTCTCTCTGTATATATATATATATATATATATATATATATATATATATATATTAAATTGTATATATATTACAATACTAGAAGCTCTTTATATATTATATGTAATGTAATTTTGGCTTCAGTTTACGTCTCTAAAACTTATAATTTTGAATTGAATAAAGAGACTAATATCTACTTTGATCCTTTGATATACTTTGACTAATATTGACTTTGTTTATGCGAGTACATTTGGCCATCAAATAATAATTAATAACAAATAAGATAGCTTGTAAGAAATGAGTTTCAAAAAGGGTTTATAGAATCGTATTCATATTAATAAAAAAAATATTTACACTCTACGTTTACAATTAAAATTTGTATATTATTAACATATATATTATCTATATACGAGTATACAGACTATATACTGAATTCTATATATTACACTACTGGAAGCCCTTTATATATTATATACAATTGAAAGGCAATATTTTAGTAATGTGTTTTTGGCTTCAGTATATGCCTGCATGAAACATATAATTTTAAATTAATTAAATACACCAATATTGACTTTGTTTATACGAATACATTTGGTCATAAAGTAATAATTAATAATAAATAAGAGATTTTGTAAGAAATGAGTTTCAAAAAAAGTTTTATAGAATCTTATTTATATTAATAAAAAATATTTACACTCTATTTTTACTATTGAAACTTTTTTCTGTAACGTTTTTCTTAATTTTAAATTATACACTTCCTAGAAAAAATATTATCAGTTATTTTATTGACATATTAAATAAAAGAAAATATATATAAAACTATTAAGTAAAACATTTAATACTTAACAATATTGTCTGAAAATTAAATCTACTACAACAATCTGTAAAGAATACAGTCTTCTTAATTTTTTTTTTTTTGGTTAATGTTAATTACTTAAATATAATTTTCTACTTTTTATTTGCTTTAATTATGATTAGCTGTGCCGCAAGTATTACAGTTTATAAATATATTTATATATATATATATATATATATATATATATATATATACGAGGTCAGACAATTAAGTAATGCGACAAAATTCAAAAATCGAGTATATTTAAAAATTAAGGTACATCGCTGCGATCCCCTTCAAAGTAGTCCCCTCCCGCATCTATACACTTATTCCAGCGAGTTTTCCAGTTTTCGTAACAATTCTGGAACACTTCTTGTGGGACCTCTCCGAGTACCCTCGTCACAGATTCTTGGATATCTCCAACGGAGTCAAAATGTCGACCTTTGACGAATTTTTTCATATGGGGGAATAGGAAAAAGTCGCAGGGTGACATGTCCGGTGAATAGGGCGGTTATGGTAACGTTGCGATGCCTTTAGACGCCAAAAACTGAGAGACACTGAACGCACTGTGACAGGGAGCATTGTCGTGATGCAGAACCCAAGTCTTCGCGATCTCTGGACGCACTCTGAGCACCCTTTTTCGTAATTTTTCGAGCACATTGCGGTAGAATACTTGATTTACGGTTTGTCCAGGTGGTACGAACTCTTTGTGAACCACCCCTTTGCTGTCGAAGAAGCAAATCAACATGGTTTTCACTTTGGACTTGCTCATTCTCGCCTTCTTTGGCCTTGGTGCTCCAGGGAACAGCCACTGTTGGCTTTGTCGTTTAGTTTCGGGGTCATATTGAAAGAACCAACTTTCATCACCAGTAATAAATCGATCGAGAAGAGTAGGATCACTTTCAACCTGCTCGAGACAAATTTCTCTGTTCCATTTTCGTGACATGCACTACTCGCGCGTTGTTACAAAACACTAAACAGCTGGCGAAGAAATGATCGTACGAGGGTGGTCAAGGTCTCAATCGAGAGAGTAGGGATCTGCTATTACGGTGGCGGAGTTACAGGTTCGCAGTGGTACCACAGGCCGAGAAAAAAAATCGGTCGCATTACTTAATTGTCTGACCTCGTGTATATATATATATATATATATATATATATATATATATATATATATATATATATATATATGTAGTCATGGACCATAAAATAGTTGTGAGTTCAATAAATTTACGAGTATTCAATTATTCATGAGGATGGTGTCAAAAAGTTTTTCTTAGCATATGGTTGGTTCAATTTACCAAATTAAGAATATAATGACTGTCGATATTTACTTATAAATTTTCCAAACATTATGCTTCCGTAAGTTGATGACATTATGGTACTTCCTTAGGTCTTCTAGTAGGTTAATGACACAAAATATACATAAGAAAGCTAAGAAATGCTTTTCCGAAAACAATATAAAGTTATTAGTCTCGTCAGTGTAATCGTTGGACCTCACTATAACAGTGCATCTTTTGAAAGATGCGAAAATCGCTATTAAATACAATAAATTAAAAAATAGAAACAAGTAATGGAAAATAATTTGTAAAGCATAGTATAAAATACCATTTGTGCATTGCCGGGCTATAATTGAATCGAAACCGTGCAAATATGATGCTGGGCTTAAAAGTACGGGTTATTCGAACAAATATCTCGCTAAAAATCTTGCTTCAAAAATATATTAGCAAAATTAATTTATTTTATATTTTTAAAATTTGTAAAATCAGACTTATTTCAATGTCCAGCACATCTTCCTTTAAATTTGAAAAATTCGATAAAACAACTTTCTACTATGAAATAAATACTTTCTTACTTTATTATTACAAAATGTACAAAGTAGTGGAAAAATATTGACACACCTATATTATTGTCTACCACTGTATACATTAAAACGTTAGATCCCCGATTTTATGTTCACAGATTGTTAAGTTATTAAATATGAGATAAAATATGCATTTTCGATAAAGATCGTGCAACACATTAATTTTTCAGCCATTTACTGGTCATTTTTGGGAAAATTCGTTCGTGACAGAGAACATTAAAGTATATAAAAGCATTTTAATTAAATTTTATTTTTACAGATGAATTCTTTTTTCACTCCTCAAAACACACGAAATGTTTCCGATCAAAAATGTTCAATACATTATTTTGAATGTTGCTGATGTGTAATCGATGACAATGCCATCATCCTCAGAGCTCCGAAGTACATAAAAAATTTTATATCCATAGATTTTTCTATTCCTTAGCATTCTGTGGAAGATGACGCTGTTATCGAAATGCACAATTGCAACAATCAAAAATAATCAATAACAATTTATTGAATATCTTTGAAAACTTGTTTATTTATGAAAGTAAAATTTACCACAGTGTTAAAACTGTTTCTAGAAGTATGTTTAACAGTATTTTAAATTTTAATATATTAACAAAATTATAATAAATTATTTGATGTGCAATCCAATATTTCTTATTTGGACTTTATATACACTTAATATACAACATGCTCATACACATCAACGTGTTACAAACGCCAATGATCTCAACTACAATTCTTTTACTCGCTTTCTCTCTGTCTTTTTCATGAATCTGTATACAAACTCACATACACATTTAAAAATAAGTACATAGAACGGTCGATGAACACAAAACACAAAACAGATCGTACTAGACGACAATTGAACATTGGCGGGGTAGACTGGACAGTTTAAATGACTTTGATATCGTTATAAAAGGAAATACATTTTTGTTTCATTATTGCTCTTAATATAAGAATTTCGCTTCAGACACAAATAAATGGATGTAAAAAGTTTATACAACCGTTGTATATGATTTCCTCTTTGGTTTTAAGAACAGATGTGTACTGAAATCTGTAATAAGATGTTGTCGCTAATGAACATAAAATAACTTGACATTAAACATATTAATAAACTTAAAGAAATTTTCACATAACATATTATTTTAAAGAGTTTTAATTGGATTGAGTAGTAATAAATAGTTTACAGTTTTTTAAATAGATTTAATTTTAAGGAAACATTAAATAATTTGTTCTGTCGTAATTATTTTTCTTTAACAGATTTATTTTCTTATCATATTTTTTGTAATTAACTCTTGTAATGCGGAATGTTAAATTTACATTAAAATTTATGAAATTTTTAAAAATTATACTCTTCTTTTAAAAATTTTACACTGATCAGAACTGAAATTATATTGAATATAAGCAAAAACTTTTTAAAATATTATATTTTGTCTTCAAATATTTAACCTTATGATAATTATGACATGATATGAAAAAATATATTATTTTGATTAGATATAACAAGTAGTTTGCATCAAACTACATGTTAATATGACGTAATTATTGAAAAGTTAAATAAATGTATTATTCTGTTTAATTTTAATTTAAATGTGTATAATTATAATAAATGTGTTTTCATGTGATCTGTTCAACTGTAATTTATTTGAAAACCCGGATGTTTTTTGAATATTTTATTTTTAACTCAAATAAATATTATATATATATATATATATATATATATATATATATATATATATATATATATATTATGTATACATATATTCTGCCATTAATTGAGTTACGTAATTTATTGAAAGTCTCCGTGCCTATTAGCACGTACTTTAAAATTAATTTATTCATTTATGTGAAAAATAAAAATTATTCATTCAGCTTTATTTTTATTATCATATTTATTTATAATTAGTTTTTCTAAAAGTACAAACTTAACGAACTTATTTTTTTTTTGTTTTTTATAATATAAAACTTTTATTTAAAATCTCTATTTAATTTTCAAAAACGTAAATTTATTTTAGTATACAGTATGTATTTATTCATAACAACAATATTCACATTTTACAATTGTAGTCTAATCCAAATTGAAGTTTGAGTTGAAGTTTAATTTTAATACAAAGAATTTCGAATTATTTTTTCACTAAATACAAAATAACTTTTTATCACCGTTTTACAGTATTGTTTTCTAACTTGCAAGTTTAGAAAAAATAAAAAAGCATATATTGTGTTGAAGGTCTTGAGTTGTGATTTATGTTAATATAATATTGAGAGTTGGTGAATTTGTAAAGCTCCAAACAATAATATATATGATTTACTAGCAGGGAATTTATCATCTGTTTTTTTTAAAAAAAAACGTCGCCTTTTAAAAAATATAAAATGAAATTTATATCATGTGAAATAAGTTCTTTATATATAAAAATCTTACTTTATGTATAAAAACCTGATGTATTATAACAGTAAATTACTTATACTTTAAAAATAAAACGTTGTATAATCATATATATATATATATATATATATATATATATATATATATATATATATATATATATATATATATATATATATATATGTATATATTTGTATATGTATATATATATATATATATACATAAATATATTTATATATTTGTATATATATATATATACATATATTTGTATACATATATATATATATATATATATATATATATATATATATATCACATTTCATCTCCCTTCGCCTGAAAACAGTTATCCACTGTTCCCTTCATCAAACATGATAAAAAAGGGGTTCTTATCTAAATTTCTATCATCTTTCATATCCCATTTTATTACCCTCAGTATTTAATGTGTTATTTTTTAAATCTTGCCAAGGTTTTAAATGACAAAATTTCATATGATGGTATGTTTTGAAATGACAAGTCCAAATAGTTGTATGGCTCAGTGATGTGACTGAACTTTTGAAGAATTTGAACTTGAGTATGATTCCTTTCGAAGAAAATGAAAATATTTATTTTTTGCAAAATTTTGAATTGTATATGCCCAGTATGGCTTGAATATAATTTTACATATGAGTGAATTCTCATTCAATCTATTTAACAAGAACTGATTTTCATTTTTATTTTCTCTTAATTGGCAGCGTTTGTTTAACTAACTGGTTATAAAATGATTACGCCTGCTTAAAAAATCAAATTCGATAACACAGACTCCTGAATCTAAATTATCGTGTATTACAAAATTTTAATTTTATTTTTTTTCTCAGCACAAATACAAAAGAAAAGAATGGTGTCAAAATGCAAGATTTCTATTTAAACTTTATCTTACGTCTCTATTTAAAATATAATATCATCAATATTATTTCTATAATTCTTAACTTTTAATTTTACAGTTATGACTTTTGCGTAAGTTAAATAGATACTAAACTTTAGTGAAATTACTTCTACAATGGATAATCCATTAAACAATTCAGATAATTTTATAAACTGACGCTTTTTTGCTCAAATTATGTCTCATTTGTTTCAAAAATTTCAGAAATTTTCAAAAAATGTTATCATTTTAAAAATATTTCACCTCACAGTGCATGGTAATGTTTATATGCGCATCGTTGTGCATATTTGTATGTATCTTTGCGTTGAAAAAGGGGTATGCCATAAACGCATGACTATTCGAATAGGAATCATTTATGTGGCAAGTGATAGCATAATCATCTTGAACTTGTTTCAACAATTTGGTGTTGTTTTAATCATGCACTGTAGAGTTAATGTTGAAATAATATCAATGACAATTTCCTCAATCAAAATTATTTATTTATTAAAATATTTTTATTTGATTCGAGTTTTTTTTCATTCATATATATATATATATATATATATATATATATATATATATATATATATATATATATGTATATAAGTATGTATGTATGAAATGTCATGTAGTTCTAGGTTAATAAAATATAAATATTATAGTATGCCATCAATATTAATAATGAAAAGCAGTTTAAGTAGTTAAACCAAGTGATTATTGAATTGATCTGAACAATCTTAGCTCGAAATACTTTTTATATAAAACAAATTTAATAAATTTTGAAATAAACATAACTTCTTTTTTCTACAGAAGTAATATGTTTAACGATTCACGTGTAATAAAAGAAGTTTAAAAATGTATCTAAAAGATATTATATTTTATGATTTTTTTATGGATTTATTTTACAAATATTCTTTATGTTCACATTTTTATAATCTTATCAAAGTTTAATATTTTTTATATTAATTAATCAATAAATATTGTACAAATAATATTAGTATTATCTACAAACAGAAAAAAAATATTAAATCCACTTTTCATTATTATTTTCAAAATTGCTACATGTAAAAATTTTTATCCAAACATAACATTCATTTGACGAAACCGTTATTCATGCAGAGAAACAATAATTTCAGTTAATTAAACAATTTAAAATATAGTAACCTTGTAACATTTGGCTATGAAGTCATAAAATATGTATTTACGTCGTCGAGTATAGCTGTAAGGCGAAAATGAACATTTTATTGATTGCAGAGTCGTGTTTCTAATATTATTCCTAACTAGATTTAAATATGATCTATGAATAGAGTTTCTACTGCTGTTGAACTGGTTTCATTATAGTCAACATTGTTTGAAAACAGCAATAGACTATAAACGGCTGTATAAGTGAAGGTTAATAGTATGATAATATCGTTACTGATTGTTTTATGCATTGAAGGTTTATTGTTCACTTTTCAACGGAAATATTTTTTAAGTAGAAAATCAATAGTTAACTTTTCTTTTATAAACAATTTTTATAGTACTGTTTAATTAGTCAGATATAAAACAGAAACGAATGTGAAGAAATACCAAATGTTGGTAATGTATTACGCGTTATTTATTTCAAAATAATTATGAATTTCGTAACAGAAACGCAATGAAAATTAAATTTTTTTGTAATTTGTTAAAATATACATAAAGAATAATTGCTTATTAAAATGTTCTTAGCATTTTAATACATTTTATTTTTCTTACTTTAATAAAAAGATTGCTAGCACATATTTTTTTAGAATAATTTTAATTTTAGACTTTTTAAACTTTTTCTGAAGAATGTATTGAAATTCAAGATAACTTAAACTATCTTTAATCAGAATAGACAATAAATCATTAAGGTGTAGCTTTAAATAGAAACCAAATAAAAAAATAATTTTCAAATCCAATGCTAGTTCAATCAAAAGTGCTACTAAGTAGTAATTGGAACATTTATATTTATTTTATTTATAAACGACCTTCTGAATGAAAGTTATTCAAATATATTAGGAGATTGCAAAGCCGCTATTTTTTTGTATTTTTTGTGCATTTACTTCATAACAAAATGTGTGAATACATTAATCAAAATATTTTCCCTCGGAAGCTATGACTTTTTCCCACTTTTCTGGCAGAAGTAGAATTCCGCGACGAAATAATGGTCTATCTTTTGAGCCAATCCATACTACTTACAATCCATACAATATCTACTTCTTTTTTTCTATCATACACACATATATTCATATATATATATATATATATATATATATATATATATATATATATATATATATATATATATATATATATATATATATATATATATATATATATATATATATATATATATAAACAATGAATTATTTTTAAAACACTCTTAACTGTATCCATAATAAAAATTTTATCAAATTTGTCATTAAATTTATTATTTCATTGTATTTGGTAATTTATTATCAAATATGTTTAGATATATATTGAATATATTATAATAATATATTATAATATATATTATATTATATATTATAATAACTAGCTACAAATATATTTTTGCTGGCCATATAAATATGCAAGTTGGTTCAAATTTATTTATTCATAATCTCTGAATTTTATAATGGTTTTTGAATAATTTGAGCAATACTTATAGTTTACTACTTAAATCGTTTTTAAGCATGTGTAGTAAATAATACGTAATTAATTAACTGATAGTAAAAGTAGTTTTAATATATATATATATATATATATATGTTATTTTTGTAAAAACAAAAACACAATTACCTGTTTTAAATAGAAGTATCTAAAAAAATGAAAATAAGTTTTTCTTGTGATAATTTGTATAACTTCAACCTTTTTTCATCTTCTTACCATTCAGAGAGCTAATGATCTCTTTTGCTTTGCAAGTAGTTTACTTTTCCTTTAAAATGGTTTAAGAAAAAAAAATACTTCAGTAGAGAATGTACTATGAATTTAAATTGTTTATAAAATGTTATGTTCCTTGAGACAGAATTTATTTTCAATATTGATTAAATTCCGACCTTGTTATACTCGTAAGTAATTGAAATATAAAATATTTTGAGTATTTTATTTAACGAATGTTATTTTTTTTAATGTTTTCGAATGTCATTTTTTACCTGTTTCGTAATTCATTAGAGGATCTTCTCACATAAAAATGGTCGCTTTTCTGAATCAATAGTAAATATAAACGACAACTTTAAACGCTAATATAATGTAATTATGCTACTTAGTACTGATCTTATTTACATGTTTATCAATGAAATTTCCGTATCCAAATTATAAAGATTTTATTTTTCATATATATTGTTTTTTCATCAAGTTTACGGAATATATTCATCTCATTAAATTTATATATCATACTTGTTCATTGTAACATTTTAACTTGTTGCAATCTAGTACATATTACGAAAATTAAACGCAACAGACATAATTTGTATATTTTAGGTATTAGTATATATATATATATCTGTGTGTATGTATTCGAGATTATTTGTTAACAAATATAAATATATATAGTTGTATGTCAACACATGTGTGCAATAAATTTTAGCACAAGTATTTAAATACCTTATATTTCGATTTTTATATTAACATAAAAAATGCGTATTTAGTGTGTATATAATATATATGTTTAATTACAAAGTTCACAGAAATATAACAGCTGAGTGTATAGTTTATTTTCATAAATTTTATGTGACGTACTCGTACATCCAATATATTTTCAATCTGTATTTATTATAAAATAAATGGTGGCTAAGTAAATGACAATATAAAACTAAACGTATTTAGGTATTTTTTTTATTAGTTATATATAAATTTCATAGTTGGATTGAGACAAAATGATAAATAATTTTATTTTAATTTTTTGAAAAGTATAGTTTTTATTAATCATATTTCGGTTAAAAATTGTTATATTTTTATTATCTCACAGATATTTAATGTATGAAACCATTGTGGAATGAAAAAAAAACTTTTGTTTGGAATTTGCAGAACACAAAAATTAAAATGTAAGGAAAAGAATGTATAAAAGAGTTCTAATATTAAAAACAAAAATCATGTTGTAGTAGATATTGCATTAAAAAATTATAATGTGATAAAAAATAATATTTATGAACACTCTTCTTCTTAGCGTAAAACTGAGTCTTTAAAAAATATTCCTAATTTTGTATCTCATTACAAGGAAAATTTTATTGAAACAAGTATATAAGCTAATTGTAAAAAGGGTTTGAGTCATAACAGTTATATTATCTTTTAAAGAATCAAAACTTTCGTAAAGTATCATTAGCATCCTTACTATGGAATTGATTAGCTAATTTTCAATGTTTTTTTTTTTAAACAAAATATATGCTTTAATATTATTTCCATTTACAATAGATAGAATTTTTCAATAAATCAATCACATACTTTTAAATATATAAATTTATATTTATGTCAATATCGAATAAAATATTGCTACCTTTTGTAATAGTTTGATCAAATTCTTTAAAGTTGATACAATGAATATCCATAAACTGATAAAAATAGAAAGATATAAGAAGCTTGATGTCAATAACCAATATTTTGTTTTTTTATCCTTATTTTTTACTGAAAACTTAATGGTTTCCGTCCAAAAATCATGTATCTATACTTATTATCAGTATTTCTTCATTAAACTGTAAATTACCTTCCATGTCTTAAAGACGCAGATGTCGTTTATAATATATTTGCCTTATATTGGAGTAGTTTTTCTAATTATTTGTTAAAAAAATGACGATACGATGTATTTAAATATAATTCATTATCAAATTTTATTATAATTTAAATAAATGTTTGCCATTAACTCTTAATGAATTTTTTTTAGTAAATCTAATAATAATAATTTTGACAAATAAATCAATAAAGAAAAAAAAAATAATAATCAGGATAAAAGTTCATTTTAATAATCATTTTTTAAATAATTAGTAAAAAAAAATTCAGCTGCAGTGAATAAAAATAATTTTATTTTACACGAGAATATTAAATGTCATATTTGTTCATTACACAATTTAAAACCATTATAATTTACTTAATATTATCAATACATTGAAAAAAGAAAATTAAAATAAACTGAAAATGTCTCTTTTTTATCATGTGTATTATATAAATCTAACTTGCATTTAGTATAAAGTTATGTTTAGTTTATTGTTTCTTTTTTTAATTTTTCTAAAATAAATTTTAAACAAATCACTTTATTCACATTTCTAATGAAATACATTTTTTGAAATGTAAATGAAAAATAGAGTTTATAAAAAAATTTAAAAATATTTGGTTATTTTTGAAGTGTAGTCTAGTTTTAAAAGAGTACTTTTTCGTGAAAAATTTATCATCAATATATAATATCAACTCAATTAAAAGTACAAAATTTGATAAAAATGATAGTGACCCATATTTACAACTTTATTCATTTTAGTTTTTTTAATTCATTTTTAACAGGATTATGAACGATAAGTAGGTTTAAATTTATTTTATCATTGCCTACGCTATAAGGATAAAGTTATTTGTGAGAATTAAATTAACTAATAATTGAATTGTTAAGAATAAAATTTATAGTGGTCTATAATAATATAGTGATTTTCAAAAAGGACACATCTATTTATTATTTTATTATATCGTTATATAATAAAAAAATAAGTAATCGACATATCATAACATGTGTGTAAACAGTAGATGTCTTGACAAACAAATTTAACAAGCTCTAGTAAATACAATGATTTATGTCTTTTGTTTCTTAACTGTATAGAATGTTAATAAACATAAATGTAATGTGCATTAAAATCAAATATTCAGTGACAATAGTTTCATATAGAAATAATATAAATTGAGTGATGACGAATGATTTATTCATCTTCAAATGTTTTTGTTAGTACTTTTTGCTTATTACCATTTATTTTGGTACAAAATCGTAGTAATACATCACTCAGAAGGTAGAAAGTTTAGGGTTCGATTTTTCGAATTATAAATACAACCAATTCAGTGTTGACGAAAAATCAATAAAAAATAAGTTAAAATTCTTGTCTGTTTTTACATATAATTTTATATGAATCCTTTTATATATCTTCTTAGTCCAATCAATTTTCCTAAAAAAAAAACACTAGTTTCTTTGTAAAAGGCATTTGTTTATTTATACTTATGCACGCGTTTGTCTATTTATACTTACTTATGTGTGTGTGTGTGTATGGATATACTGACAAAAATAGTAACATTATATGTCTTGATCCGTAAAAACTGTGTCAAAATACATGTATCCGTTATAAAATAAAAACAAATACATCTTAAAAAATTCGGATTACGACTGTTTCGCTTCGATAGTACAGTATTTCAAACATTCATTTTTTTCTGTATGAAGTTAGCGATGCACTTTTCCTACCAGCAATCTAACTCGGTCATTACGCGAAGGTCATTGTATTATAGTGCGTTGAATATTCTATGATTAGTAATACAAGCCGGATATTATTGTATTTAGTTGCTAATCTAAATTGAAGTTCTCCTTGATTTTGCCAATCGTACTTCCCACATCCTCTAATCAATCGATGTCTTTTTATTTCCTTACAACTATTTTTTCAGGTTTTAAATTATTCGAAGGTCTTGCGTTTAGAAACGTTTAAACACATACATTTTATCAATATTATATAGGTTAAGATCTCTTCCGTGGACGAAAGTTCATTCAACTTTATTAAAGTCTTAGAACTATTATAAAATGTTTTACTACTTTATAAACATAACACTTCTTATTACAAAAATCACTGATATATATATATATATATATATATATATATATATATGCATGTATGTATTTATGTATATAAACTACAAGGAATTAAACTAATAGTGTTAAAAACGTGTAATGAATTAATTTACATCTGTAATAAAAATATTTACACACTACTTTTACACACTAATTTTATATAGTTGACAATTATTTCTAATACGAACATTTTATTAGCATTTATTGTATTTTCTGTTGACAAAAATTATGTATGAAATGTTGCGTATGAATATTTCTATTGACATTGTTTTTTAACAATGTCGATGCAGTAAAGAAATAAATAACTAGAGACTTAAAATAATATATTTTTGTAAATAATAAGTTGTTTTTACAATTAGTCTTTTAAAAAATGTTTTTAATAGAAGTTAAAATATGAAGAATTTTATTGATTTATTCCATTTTCATTAAATTTAAAATTTTATCATTTATTATAATCAAATTTACTTCTAAATTTTTCATATATTATCAAAACTATCGATTTACGATATCTGAGAAAAAATATATTAAACAGATTTAAATTAAAAATTTCATCCAGTAATGTTAGTATCTTTGTCGTATTAAATTGAAACTTATTTTTCATCCTGTGGAACCAGATGACCTAAAGCTTTCCTGGAGTACCGAGGATTGATGACCGCATCATTAAAAATTTGATCTCGTATCATCATTTACGTTAAATAGTGTAACATTTTTAGTAACCTCCCAAATATCTTCTCGTACTTGTCAACGAATGTCCACTAGGATGTCCACAAAGGTATTCTTATTCATGAAAAAATCAGTCAGGTCGTTATTATCAATGTAATCACGAAAACAACTAAAAGTTTAGAAAATAGACATATATATATATATATATATATATATATATATAATTTGAAACCTGTGCAAAAACTTAGACGTAGTTAAAAATTTCTTAGTATATTATAGTGAATTTCACGAATATATGTCACCTATGTTGAACACAAGAAAAACACTCCTTGTTGATGTTATGGATTTGGCTTGATACGTTTGTAAGCAATCTTGTTTATCAAAATTACTTATTTTTTTAAAAAAAAATTAAGTACGAATCGATAAACGTATCTGTATTTTATGTAGGTAATAGCACTTTGAATGAAACAAGTAATCAATTAAAAAATATTAAAAAAAAATTATAAAAAGTATTATATTAAATTGTGTAGTCACTTTAAAATATTCTGAAGGATTTATGGAAATATTTTTATGTATCTAACAAATATTGAACAAGTTCATTACTAAAAAGTGAAAATAAAGAATACTTTTCTTTTATATTTCAATAGATAAAACGAGTGTATGCGTTTAAATAACTATATAATTTTATTGTCAGTGACTAAAAATGTTATTTTTAATTGATTATACAAACCTTGATTATTCAAAACAGCGACAAAATTATTCACTTCGAATTATCACTTCAGCATATTATACGAGTATATATATATATATATATATATATATATATATATATATATATATATATATATATATATATATATATATATGTTCAAAATTCAAACTTAGACCACAAGGATTGATTATATGATTGAAATAACAATTCAAATAAGTAAATAATTTTTTTCTAATTTCATTTTTGTACTTTCAAAAATTACCTTTCTAATTCTCCATACTTACATACAGTAATTAGTATAACTTTAATTTTTAATAGAAGATAAAAAAACTCAAATAATATTACAAGGAAAAGTACTTATAAATTCAAGAAATATTATTCGACAATCATATCCTGCAATTAATTGTCAACTACTTATATTTTTCACTTCTAATACTTTATTTGATCTTCCTTTTTATATAATTTAAGAATATAATTCAATTATTTTTGTAGTTATAATGATAATCTTATTGACAGTAAATCATTACTATATCTTTTTTTATTACAATTTTTTTTATGAAACCTTCATTTTTATATTGTTTTCATGTAATCATTGTCACTTTTATATTCAACAAAATAAAATATAAAGTAATAAATTCGATTTGTTCATTTGCTATTTACATGGTGTAAAAGTAAATAACATTTCATATTTCTTTTCTTATTGTTTTTAATAAATATAGAAATATTTGTTATTTTTTTATTTAAATATACATAAATATATAAAGTATCAATTACTTTTTTACACACACAAACACACACACACATACACACACACATATATATGTATATACATACACATACATATATATATATATATATATATATATATATATATATATATATATATATATATAATCATATTGGCAGTTAATGAAATAAAACTAGCTCACATACTTTCAATGAATGAGAAATATAAATGAAGCTAATCATTTTAAGAAATCATTCCACAATTTTTAATACTCTTTGATACAATTGTAAATACATATTGTAACAAAATAGAAATAACTGATGGTTTTAAATGTGTAAAATAGTGCATTACTAATATAGAAGCCCCTACATCTTTTGAAAATACTGCAACATTTAGTCGAAACAATAGTAATGAAAAATGATTTATAATATGTACCATAAATGTTTACAAGCAGCAATTTTCTAAAATCAATATTTTATTTTCTTTACTTACACTTTTGTTATAACTAATATTCATGTTGTGTTTTTAAGGTTCCTATTCTTGTTATTTTCTACATTCGGCATTAAAAATTTTGTTTTTCAAAAATATGAATTAGAGTTGGCATCTCTCGTTAACGTGTGAAAGTTTAGTATTACTTAAATTTTAATTGTTATCAAAGAATAAACTCAAACTAATATATCTAAATATAAGTTAAAAATCGAAAATCGTTATAAATACCACAAATATAAATCGTAAATATTTATTTACACGGGAATATTTTGTGAGACACTAACATCAACAGACATTGAAGTTAGATCTCCATTTATAGACCCATATGTACACATACGACGCACGAAACAACGTGCAGAGCCATTATTTAATCATTTTCCCCGAAATTAATGATTATGGCCGAAGAGTTAATAATACGTTTGGCATTCCAGTACTTTTAAATATGAGTTTCAACTTTAATGTTATATTGAAACTTTATGATGAATGTTTCTAACACTTAATTAACTTATTCCTTAATACTTTTTAAAGTAAATATAAATAATAAATATAAAAATAAAATGAATGCTCATGACTGTATGAAAAATATGAACATAAATGTTACTGCAATATTCACTACTATGTTTTATAATTTAAAATATTTCTTTAACTTAATCTAGACCGAAAAATGCAAATACATGTTATTAAATTATCAATAAACTGTATATATAAATGCCATATGATTATATTTTCAAAATTAATGAGAAGAAGTATCATTAAAAGTTATAAATTATTAACTATTTTTCTCAT
Organism: Acanthacorydalis orientalis; assembly: GCA_034766995.1. Lineage (NCBI taxonomy): Eukaryota > Metazoa > Arthropoda > Insecta > Megaloptera > Corydalidae > Acanthacorydalis > Acanthacorydalis orientalis. Next base: position 29,019,083 of record CM068318.1, on the reverse strand, counting down.
TGATTATTATTAACTTAAAAATATACATACAAAATGTAATAACATTATTTGTATTTTACCACAATATCTTTTTTATTTTCCCTTTTTCATTTCTGTACTTCATAAATAATTACTTGACTCTAGAAGAGTACTTTAATTTTTATAATTCCGTATTTTTTACTTATATGTTATATAGCTATTAAATTCTACTAATCTTAACTTCTCGTCAGCTAAATTATTTTTTATCGATGACATCCGACGTGATTGTTAATATGGGAAATATTTTTAATATCTATGTATATAGTTGCATATGTATATATATATATATATATATTTATATATATATATATGTATATATATGCGCATGTGTGTATATTATCTTTACTGTTTGATGATCTAGTTCTAGATAAATTTATCTTCTAATTTTTCAACTTGAAAAATGTGTCTCTTTTCATCTATATTCATAAATCTCTTTCTGGATGTCTTTATATATACGAGTATAAAGGCAAAGAAAGCATTGAAAATATGAAACAGGTAATAAAAAATTTAAATATATATATTTAATAAAAATATGTTCGTTATTTACCAAAATTTATTATAAAACATGATTATTCATTTTTATAAACGTCTAAAGATATAATTAGCAATTCTTTGAGAAATAATTTGACATTCGATTGTATGTAATTTTACTGACAAATTAACTGTAGACGTAACACTAGATTTAAAATGAAAGATAGATTATAAAAGTATTCACTATTAAAATATTGTCTATTTATCAAAATACTTTTTTTATTTGCGGCTCTAAAATATTTTCATCTTAAGAATAAAGTAAATAGAATTAAAATACTCATAATACTCGTACTGACAAAGTTTATTGTTTCCAAAACAAGAATAAACACAAGTTCTTTTAATTCTAGAATGGAATCAAATATATATATATATATATATATATATATATATATATATATATATATGTGTGGATGTGTGTATGTATGTATACATGTATAAAATATGTGTTCTATGTTATATAAATAAGTGAGGGAGAAAACCTAGTTTAAAAATAAAATTTACATCCAATATCTCAATATTATTTTTACTAAATATCCAACAATTAATGATCTGTCATAACATGGTTGCTAATAGTCATTTGTAACAAATTTCTGAAGCAATTGATGTTTTAATTAGCATACTTTGCTACACTGTTTATTATTTAAGTACCTTTTGTAATAATACATCCATACATGCACACACATACATACGCGTACATTCATACAGACATATATATATATATATATATATATATATATATATATATATATATATATATATGTGTATGGGTGTGTGTGTATGTATATGATTTTAACGCAATTTAAATAAATTATTATTATCTTACGCATTTAGAATTTCAAAGTTTGACCTTCTTGAATATACGCACACAGATACGTATACACGCATATGTTAATATATATTTTCTAGCAGAGAACAAACTATTTTACTCCAAAAAAATATACATTTTCAAAAATTGATTATCAGTTTGTTCCATTTTCTTAATTAAGAAATATATAAACTCAAGAAATATATAGACTCCATTTCTATACCAATATATTCTGAAGATAATTTTATTATCATTAAAATGGTATTCATGTATCAAAATTAGTTAATGTGTACTTTCCATAAACCTATTATTAGACAAGTAAACGCATTAATTCCCAGCATTATGTAGATGTAACTATAACACTTTTTTTAATCCAACTTTTTCTAGTGTTTCAATTATTATTTTTTCTTTAAAATAAAGCTTCTTGAAGATTCTGCAATATATTTTTAATTTATTGAGTTGTTATTTGTATTTTATCGTAGTTGCTCAGAAAAAAATGTTTAAAAAATAGAATGAATGTTGCCTCTGTACAACGCTAGAGATTAATGAATAAAAAAAGGTATTGTACGTACGGTTAATTATATGAACGTGAATTTGGTCTCATTATCAAAATGTAATTGTAATACATACTATTATAATATAATGTTTAAATTAAATTAAGTGTAGTATTAAATTACATTTTTAATTCGAATTGTTTCTTTTACTCGTCATATTTAGCAATAATAATACGATTAAAAACTTATTTAATATCATTAAATTAAACTTAATAATAATAATTTACCGCCTATAAAAGGACTAACATTTTTTTCCAGCCGACTGTAATATGTAAAAGATTGATTTCTGAAATGTGTGTAAATGATAAATGATATAAATGTTATTTAGTTGTTGTAATATTATTCTATAGGATATTTCATAGTTGATAACATTTTTATCAAGATAGATGATTAGTAAAAGAAATCAAAAAAAGTTTAAATTTTTATTTCACAAATGAATGAACATTCTCAATATTATAAAAATTCAATAATTATTATTGTTTGTTTTGATGTCCTAATGGAAATGTTGATGGCAATGTAATCATCTTCGGTACGTAGACATAAAAATCCCATTATTTTGGTATTTAAATTAAAAAATATAAATAAATGAAAAAAACAACAACCACTAGTGAGCATCTTAATAAATAAATGATTATAAATTTATGTAGTCTGTTTCAGACAATATCCTAAAATATTAAAAGTGTTAAACTACTGTTTCAAAATGAATTAAAATATCAAAACTATTATAAGTTAAGTCAACAGTTTATAAATTTTAAATTCGACTTTCTTGAACATTTTTTTATAATTGAACTTTGGATTATTATAATATTGACATTTAGGTCAAACATTTGTTTGTATATTATATATATATATATATATATATATATATATATATATATATATATAAATTAAGAGAAAATATAAAAAAACAAATATCTTATTCTATTGCAAAAACTTTAATTTTTTGTTAATACACTGATTGATTGACAGTTTCACTAATATATTTTTAATCATTTGTATCATTGATTTTTTATATTTTTATTTCATATATATATATATATATATATATATATATATATGGGGGGAGGATCTATGTGTATGTTCTTACATTGAATTTAAACTAACCTTTTAAAGTGTTTTTTTTTTTGTTTTTAAAAAGTATAGATTATAACCTTGCATCTATATATTCATTTGATATTGCAATCTACACTGGCATCTATATATTCTATGATTCACTTAAATATACCAAACCTTTTCCTTTGAAAGTCATTGATTAAAACCATAAAATATATTTTTTGAACATTAACTACTTTTAATTCTTTGCGGACGGGGTCGTCTGGCGGACGAGCGATATCAGCACGCAGCCAAGAAAATATACATGTTTAACGTTTACGTTATAAAAACTAAAAACTTTATTTAAATTCAACAAAATTTGTTCTTACTTGTAAAAAAATATGTGACTATATATATATATATATATATATATATATATATATATATATATATATATATATATATATATGACTATGACTATATATATTACTATATATATATATATATATATATATATATATATATGACTATATTAACAGATTTGTAGTTTTACGAGGTCAGACAATTAAGTAATGCGACAAAATTCAAAAATCGAGTATATTTAAAAATTAAGGTACATCGCTGCGATCCCCTTCAAAGTAGTCCCCTCCCGCATCTATACAATTATTCCAGCGAGTTTTCCAGTTTTCGTAACAATTCTGGAACACTTTTTGTGGGACCTCTCCGAGTACCCTCGTCACAGATTCTTGGATATCTTCAACGGAGTCAAAATGTCGACCTTTGACGAATTTTTTCATATGGGGGAATAGGAAAAAGTCGCAGGGTGACATGTCCGGTGAATAGGGCGGTTGTGGTAACGTTGCGATGCCTTTAGTCGCCAAAAACTGAGAGACACTGAACGCACTGTGACAGGGAGCATTGTCGTCATGCAGAACCCAAGTCTTCGCGATCTCTGAACGCACTCTGAGCACCCTTTTTCGTAATTTTTCGAGCACATTGCGGTAGAATGCTTGATTTACGGTTTGTCCAGGTGGTACGAACTCTTTGTGAACCACCCCTTTGCTGTCGAAGAAGCAAATCAACATGATTTTCACTTTGGACTTGCTCATTCTCGCCTTCTTTGGCCTTGGTGCTCCAGGGGACAGCCACTGTTGGCTTTGTCGTTTAGTTTCGGGGTCATATTGAAAGAACCAACTTTCATCACCAGTAATAACTCGATCGAGAAGAGTAGGATCACTTTCAACCTGCTCGAGACAATCTTGAGCAAATTTCTCTGTTCCATTTTCGTGACATGCACAACTCGCGCGTTGTTACAAAACACTAAACAGCTGGCGAAGAAATGATCGTACGAGGGTGGTCAAGGTCTCAATCGAGAGAGTAGGGATCTGCTATTACGGTGGCGGAGTTACAGGTTCGCAGTGTTACCACAGGCGGAGAAAAAAAATCGGTCGCATTACTTAATTGTCTGACCTCGTACAAGGCCGGTTTTGCCGAGTATGTATCACAATAATATCGTGGTTCATGACTTCCACCTTTGATTTTTCAATTGGAGCATACCACGTAGTCTACTTCTCTAGATCTTTTAGGCATCGTATGTATATATATATATATATATATATATATATATATATATATATATGTATATAAATATATGTGTGTATATATATATGTGTGTATATATATATGTATATATATATATATATATATATATATATGCATATATATATATATATATATATATATATATATATATATATATGTAAGTGATTTCTATTTTCATATTTAAAAAATTATGAGTGTGGATAAACTTTTCGTATAGGATTGATACTTTGCCTGGCAGTTTCAGTAAAAGACTGATGAGAAAGAGGAATGCGCTCTGCGACGCTTAATTATGATACTTCTAAGAAATATATCGAGAAGATCCGACTTGTTTTTTAAGAGTAACAACACATTTTGACACTGAGTTTATTAGGCTCATCCCTCAGGACAATAGATACACATATATGCCGACACGCGTCCTCCAAGGGTTAATAATAAATAGTGTATATATATATATATATATATATATATATATATATATATATATATATATATATATATATACCTATTAAATTAATTTTTCATTTCAAGAATATTTCATTTCTTAATTTTCATATGTAAGAGATATCCCAATTTGCAGTCTACATATCTGATTCACTTACTATCAGTCACATACCACTCAATTATTTCAAAATATTCAGAGTACATTTTAGACTTACATTTTTTAGAAAAGTTGAATAAAAAGTACAAACAGAATGTTAACATTACATTGTTCTTTTTACAAATATTACAATATATTGAATTTTTTTTAACTATGCTTATGCTACATTGGAATTACTGTATTTTATATTCACTTTATTCCGCCTTTTTATTTTTTTCAGTATTCACTTATTCAAGTATTCACTTGCAACATAATGTACACATAATTTCACTTGACCCACTCCTAAATAAACATCTCTAATGTATAGTATGAAGAATTGAATATACTTTTGGTATCATCGTTATAGCAACAAAAAAATATTTGTTAAAAACTGTTTAAATTAAAAGGCATATGTTAATTTTTTCATCAAAGAAAAATTAATTAAAAATATCACTTTTCACTTAGACATTTGGTAACAGAAAGTGTTTACATTTAAATATTTCATTCGAAAACAAATGTTATCTTTCTATTACATTTAATTAAGATATTTTAAAAAGTAATTTTAAAGATTTTTAATTCATGGAAAATCGTTTAATTTTCTCACCTACACTTTCAATTTAATTTAAATATTTTTCTAAAATTGTAGGTATTTTATTCTAGAAAGATAAAACAAGTTTTAATTATTACCTTATAACCATATGTTCAAGTAGCGAATAAACCGGAATAATAATTGAATTTTAAATACCACTAGACAAATCAAAGCAGTTATTTTACTTCTTTTAAATAATACTTATAGACAACTTTTTGAATAATATTTCAGAATTTAGGTCTGTATATATACATATACCTATACATATATCTATACATATATATATATATATATATATATATATATATGTATGTATGTATATATATATATATATATATACACACATATGTATATATATTTATGTATGCATGTATGTATGTGTGTGTGTGTGCGAGTGTGTGCGAGTGAGTGAACGAATGTATATGTCAGTGAGGTAATGAGTGTATATGCGAGAGTGTGTGAGTGAGTGAGTATATATGTGAGTGAGAATGTGCGCGAGTGAGTGAACGAGTGTATATGTGAGTGAGGTAATGAGTGTATATATATAGTGAGATTGTGTGCGAGTGAGTGAGTGAGTGGATGTGTGTGTGTGTGAGTGAGTGAGTGTGTGTGTGTGTGAGTGAGTAACTGAGTGTGTGTGAGTGAGTGAGTGAGTATGTGTCTGTGCGAGTGTGTGTGTGAGTGATGTATATGTATGTGATATATATATATATATATATATATATATATATATATATATATACATATATATGGATGGATGGATGGATGGATGTGTGTCTATCGCATGTATGCAAAATTAATTTTCGTAACATTGTGAAACTTTGTCGTATGTCAAATAGAATACCTAAACATTATTTATAATAGAATAAATAATTAGTTGCGTATTTGTCGATCTGGCATTGTAAGAGAATACTTATGTCGCTATTGGTCTGAATATAAGCATGTTAAAAAAAAAAAACATCATTTAGCAACAAAGTATCCAACCGAACGCAAATGTTATCGACACAAGGCCATCGAAGTTACAGTTTAACTAGAGGTGCACATTAAGTACACATTTTTGTGACTTTCCTCGCCGAGAGGAGAGACTTCATGCGTTTTTCACTGAAGAACACATACAAACAAATCATATGATGTAATATGAAACAGTTGGTTTTTTTTTTTGATTTGAGTTATGATTGTTTGTAATTTGAATAATTAAAAATATTTTCTTGTTAATGATCACAAGAAAATAAATTACTTAATGAATTGTGTTAACAGTTTTTGAAATACAATAAAGTTTAATGAATGTCGTTAATTAATAAAATATTAGTTTTAACCATTTAATTATGTATGGTTTTTTACGATAAAATTAAGTTTTAAATGTATTTATTAATATCTTTGTTAGATAGATCATCATTACTGTAAAATAATAAAAATTCTAAAAAGAGCTCGATATTTTAAAAATAATTAATAATATATACTTTTTGGAATCAATCAGTGTTCATTATTTAGAAATAAGTCATATTGAAAGTTATTATCTGAAAAAATTTAAATACAAATAATGTAGGATATATGCATATATGTACAAAATTATTTACATAAATTGTACTAAATAGACAGTATTAACGATGGATGTAAAAACTATGAAATAACATACTTAATTCACATTAATATTCTTCATATTTTGATTGGAGTCTGATGAAATCATTCGTAATAGTGTTATCAATGCTGTAATTCAATAGAGTCACAATCTTACGTTTTTCGATTTAGAAAGTAATTGTGGGGATTAATTATATTGCATTTCTTCGAGTATAAATAGACCATTTCGGCATAATAATATTTAAATAATTAAACAGGAACAATTTATAATTTAATATTTTTTTATATTAAAAGTATACTTAAAATGTAAATAAATAAATAAATTTATTGATAATTATTTATAATAAAGTTATATATCGTTTATGACTGGAAAACATAATGAAAAAATAAACATAATGTGTAATAATAATTTATCTAAATTCAGTTTGTCACTATCTCTACTTCCATATTGATGATAATATATATAATGCAACATAATTGTTTAGTTATATATTTATTTTTCAAAATAAAAACGATTAATTTGAATAAAAAAATGAATTAATAATTAACTCATTTACATGAAAAAATATTTTTACATATTAAAAAGATTTATTAAAATATCAAACTAATGTTTCCTAATGACAATTTAATTTGATTTGTTTCGAGGGAAAACATAATTGCTTAATCTACGTTAACTCAACAGCACTGCGATATATATATATATATATATATATATATATATATAATGTGATAAATAAAATGTAATACAGAAGATAGAAAAAAATAATAATATGATCAGATTATAGATTTATCTCTGATATATTATGTACTAATCAAGGATAAAAATGACTGTTTATACAAATAATATATGTTTAATTAAATATAGAGCATTTTCGTAACCGTTAATCATTTTCACTTATTTTTTAACTTTCTACTTAAGGAAAATCCTAAAATGCTGATGAATTTATTTACGTTAAATGCTGGTTAAAATTATAAAGTATCATTTTTTCAAATTTTAAATATGTAAACAAGTTATAATAAATTCCGAATTGGTTTGATATTAGCGCATATTAAGTATTTTTTAAGTACAGTCTATTTACATCAATCAACACATCCAGTCAATTATCATCGATATTTATCTTAACGATGAAGCAAAGAGTGAACACCCTAATTGTAAAAGATGTCTCCTGCAGACTTGACCATCAGTTTAGTTCTTCTTAAACGCCCTGATCGGTTTTAAAAGCATATATCGCGACGTTACCTCTTCAGTTTAGTTAACAGATGAATGTCTAATATTACTAAATCAGAACTATATATATATATATATATATATATATATATATATATATATATATATATATATATATATATATATATATATATATATATATATATATACACATTATAATAATATTAATAATAATTCCATGTCATTGACTGTTTTACTCTGAGTTGTAATGGAGTACATACGTTTTGTCTTCCCGCTCCTCGACGAATTGCTAAACAATATATGCAATGTCGCCGTCTTCAAATAATATTTTTAAAATCGGAAGTTTGACTCTGCTTTACCGATAAGTTCCTCGCAAACATAACGACTACATCACAATATATGTCTGTATCAAACCTACAGCTGGCGAAGAAATGATCGTACGAGGGTGGTCAAGGTCTCAATCGAGAGAGTAGGGATCTGCTATTACGGTGGCGGAGTTACAGGTTCTCAGTGTTACCACAGGCCGAGAAAAAAAATCGGTCGCATTACTTAATTGTCTGACCTCGTATGTTCAAAATTAGAAAATAAAATCCATCAAAGATACATACACACACAAACATATCTATATATATATATATATATATATATATATATGAGTTGAGGACTGTGCTCTTTAATCTAGTGATCGAAGAGTTTCAAAATTAAACATGTAAAGAACTAGAGTTACTGCAAAAACTAATTAAGTAATTTACTGCAGTGTATTTAAATATACATATCTGCATATATATATATATATATATATATATATATATATATATATATATATATATATGTATATATATATATATATATATATATATATATGTACATATATGTATATATATATATATATATATATATATAAATAGTTAAGTAATTAGTTAATTATTAAAAATTGCAGTAACTCAAGATCCTTGCATCACAATAATTTTTTAAACCCTTTCAATCAAAGTACTATTTCATACTCTTCTATTTGATTCTAATTTAGTTTATAATGAATTATAAAGACTACAATTTAATTCACGTAATAAAAACTAAGTAAAGCTCTAAATTACAATAGTTTTTATCTTAAGATATATATTTTAATACAGTAAAATACATTGTAATTTAAAATGTTTCTTTTACTTTTATTGATTGTATTTGAAAGGAATCTTAGAACTCAAATTAAACAATTCAGTATACTCGATTTCGCCATTGCTGAAATGGATAAAGTTGAACATCGTGCAGTAATAAAGATTTTTTTATCAAAAAAGGCTTAACGCCAACAGAAATCTTTAACAAGATAAAGATGTACTATGTGATAGTGCACCTTCGTATAAAACTGTAAAGAAGTGGGCAGCTGAATTTAATGTGGCCGTACAAGTTCAGAAAATAACCCTCGTCGTCCTAAAACTACAACGACAGAAAAAATCATCCACAAATTGCTAAGGTTATAGGTATACCAGAGGAACGCATGTATCACGTCCTAACTGAAGAGTTATGAAAATGCGTTTGCTGATAATTGATCATAAACGCATTCGAGTACAAATTTACCAATACCGTTTGGATCGATTTAAGAGGGATACAATTGACTTTATCCGATGATTTGTGACACAGATGAGACTTGGATTCACCATTACACTCCAGAGTCAAAACAAAAATCAAAGCAGGCGAAAAAATGGTGATAGAAGAAGCATAGTGATTCTCCGCCACCAAAAAAAGCAAAATCAGTTTTATTTGTTGGAAAAGTTATGACTACAATTTTTCGGGATGCTAAGGGGATCCTGCTAATTGACTACCTTGCTGAGGGTCAAACGATAACGGGAGAGTATTGTGCTAAACTTTTGGATCGACTCAATCAAACAATTCGTGAGAAAAGACCAGGTTTATCAAAGAAAAAAAAATATTTTGTATCAGGAAATGCACGTCCCCATACAAGTGTTGTATCCGTAGAAAAACTTGCTGAATTGATGTACGACTTGCTACCCCATTCAGCCTATTCTTCATATTTGGACCCCTCACACTTCCATCTGTTCCCAAAACTTAATAATTTCCTTGGTGGTAGGCGACTTTCGTCAGATGAATAACTAGTAGCAACAGTGAATCGGTATTTTGAAGACCTCCAAGAAAATAATTTCTGGGACGGCATAAAAGCACATTGAATGGATGAAGTGCATTAAAGTACAGAGGAACCATGTTGAAAAATAAAAGTAATTTAAAAATACAAGTTATATTCTTTCAAAGTTAGGTCGCAAACTTTTCAAATTGCCCTCGTATATATGCACCGTCTGTACATGTATGTATATACGATAAATAATTATTTAATTATTTTTAATAGTATAAATAATTTATATTAATAATTATTAGTTGTATTTTTAATAACTTTTAATAGTTTTATAGTAACAGTTATATAAATGTATACATGCAATATATATTTACTCATATACATATATATATATATATATATATATATATATATATATATATATATCATTCAAAAATTCAAAAAAGAGCATTGAAAAAAGAGAAACCAACATTATAAAAAAATATATAATCTTAATGACATATTGAAAATAATTTCATAGAACTAATTTTCATTGAAAGTATTGACACTTTTATAAGACATGTATTACCGAATACCACCGGAAGAGTTTACTTGGAATTTAATATCTAATTTGAAACTTGTTTTATGTCTCACCGTTATATTTTTTCTTTCTTGCTTGGAACGACTAAAATATAATGACAGTACAGTAATATTATGTGGGCTCTGTTTTATGTTATACTCGACCTAGAAATTCGTCTACAGGTACAGTAACCAAAACACTTGACATCATTTCATGTAGCCGATGAAACATGAATGAATTATAGTTTGATCTTGTAATAGCTCCATATACTTTACTGAACACCTTTCTCATAACCCAAACTCTCACATTATCGGTCTATTAGAATTACATGATCTTGTTAACCATGAATTCGGACATTACACTCAGGTACATAGATGAACTAAGCATTGATACATATGGAAACACACAAATATATATATATATATATATATATATATATATATATATATATGTGTGTGTGTGTGTGTGTATGTGTATATACATAGGTGTAATATGTGTGTATTACAAATTAGTACAATTAGTTATCCGCAAGAAAAAAATATAGCTAATGACATAAATAACTGATAACTATAAATTGAGTATACTGTCTCAGATTACATTCCTGTGCAAACTTTCGATAAAAGCCAATGGATATTTTCATATTCAAAACAAATTAAACTTATAAAATTTAGCTATTATGTTTTAAATCATGTTTTCTAATATATAAGTTATTATTTATTATAAATAAGTTTTAAAATAGTCTTAAATTTTAAAATTGTCAAAGTAATGTTTGTTTTGTAAATGGTAAAGCATCATATTACAATTTGTATTTTTTGGTCATTTTACAATACATATCAGTATATATTACTAAATTATTTATTTAACCAACGTTGTTTAACACAAATTGAAACATTTTTTGTCGATTAGGAGAAATAAGAAAAAATAACCCTCTATTTCATTATTTAACATATATATATATATATATATACATATATATGCGTGATTGTGTGTGTGTGCGTATATGTGTATGTATGTATAATGTATGTATGTATGTATGTGTGTGTACGTGAGTGTGTGTGTACGTGAGTGTGTGCGTGCGTGCGTGCATGAGTAGGTATATATATATATATATATATATATATATATATATATATATATATATATATATATATAATATGAATAAACATGTTTCAAAAACGTTTAAAAAAACGAAATAAATCATAGTGAATAGCGTAACTAAAAGTGATTTAACTTGGGCTTTCACATGAAAGTATTAAAAAAATGTAAAAATAAAAAAATCGTATTATTATTTTCTCTATTATTTTAGTTCAATTCAATACAAATATGTACGAAAAATTATATCGTTCAAATGACCGTCGCCAGCTTATGTGGTATGACATAATGCACTTACAATTTTCTATTACATCGCACAACGCAGGCTCTATGTCGTTTATTTTGTGTCGTATTTCCTGTTTCAACTCTGCAATTGTATTCGGTTTTTTCTCGTAGACTCTTCTCTTCAAAAAATCAAAAAAAAATATCTTCAGGAATTAAATCTCATGATCACGGTGGCCAATTAATGCCACCGTTTCGTCAAATCACGCGGCCTGATAATTTTGTGCGCAGTGGCGCGATTGTTTCTGCTGCTGTGTGACTGGTGGCACCATCTTGTTGAAACCAGAGAGCCTCGATGTCCATATCTTCTAATTGATTCCACAAAAAGTTTGCTATAATGCTCCGATAACGAACGGCATTGACTGTAATAACGTTTTCATCCATCATCTTCAAAAAATAAAGACCAATTACGCCTTCAGACTACAAGCCACGCCAAACAATCACTTATCGAGGATGCATTTGCTTCTCGTAAATCTCTGTTGGATGTTCCAATCCCAAAATGCAGCAATTTTGCTTGTTTACGAATCCATTACGGTGAAAATTCGCCTCATCAGTAAAGACGATTTTCTTTGAAATATCCATTCATTTTTCACGCATTCATTCCGAAAACTCACAGCGCTGTTGATAGCCTCTAGGCATTAAATCTTGTGTTGTTTCAGAACACTTGTTATGTTGACTCAGAAAACTTAAATAATAATCAGTATTCACCGTTTGACCTTCTGGTATGAATTCCTTATTGACGATTTGTTTCAAATAGAAGAAAACTGTGAGCAATGTCTTGATTCGGCTGTTCTTGGAATGAATCGTGTGTCTAGCGTGTGTTATTTAAAATGTTCCAAAATTCCAAAGTTTATGAAACTAATAATAAAATAATTCCTTCAAAAATAATTTTTCCTAAAATATAATTTAATTCATTTTCTCAGTGGTTTTGGTTCTGGTGAATCACTTGTGTACTTGTATTTATCTACCATGACTACAACCATGGACCAGGACTTTTATTTTTCAATAATTTTTATTAATATTAATATATTTATAATTTTATTATTAGTACTTACTACGACTTACAGTTTAACTCAATTTAAGATAGTTTCATTTATGCTTATTACTATTTTTGTACTATTTTTTAGTTGATCATTATTTCAACAGTATAAATAAGATTAAGAAAACAAACTCGTTTTTACATTCAATATCTACAAAACTTATCAATATGTATTCTTAATCTAATATCTAAATAGAAAATACTTATAAAAAACATTAAACGTGTTTACAATTAATCATCGTATCATATTTACTACATATATAAAAAAAGAAAAAAATAATAAAATAATATATAAAAAACATAACTATATTAGAATATTCATTAATGAACACTTTAAAATTTTTCTTGTACACTCTACACTAAGAATTTTTCTTTATTAAGTATATTAATTTTCTACAAATATGTATATATATATATATATATATATATATATATATATATATATATATATATATATATATATATATTTTAACGACTTCACAATTTATTTAACTTTTTTCAATTCTGGTATTTTTAAGTAACGAGCAAAGCTAACCCTAAAATATTATACAAAAATAGTATGTAAAAAATTAACATATTTTCTTAATAAAACAATGACTAGGTCAAATAAATTTAACAAAAGAAAATAAAACATTAAAAAATCCCTCATTTTAAAGTATAAGTTTCTCTGTCATTAAGTCAAGTATGTTTGTAAATACTATATATATATACATATATACGAGGTCAGACAATTAAGTAATGCGACCGATTTTTTTTCTCGGCCTGTGGTAACACTGCGAACCTGTAACTCCGCCACCGTAATAGCAGATCCCTACTCTCTCGATTGAGACCTTGACCACCCTCGTACGATCATTTCTTCGCCAGCTGTTTAGTGTTTTGTAACAACGCGCGAGTAGTGCATGTCACGAAGCCCACCGAATGAACATCGCTCAAGATTGTCTCGAGCAGGTTGAAAGTGATCCTACTCTTCTCGATCGATTTATTACTGGTGATGAAAGTTGGTTCTTTCAATATGACCCCGAAACTAAACGACAAAGCCAACAGTGGCTGTCCCCTGGAGCACCAAGGCCAAAGAAGGCGAGAATGAGCAAGTCCAAAATGAAAACCATGTTGATTTGCTTCTTCGACAGCAAAGGGGTGGTTCACAAAGAGTTCGTACCACCTGGCCAACCCGAAATCAAGTATTCTACCGCAATGTGCTCGAAAAATTACGAAAAAGGGTGCTCAGAGTGCGTCCAGAGATCGCGAAGACTTGGGTTCTGCATCACGACAATGCTCCCTGTCGCAGTGCGTTCAGTGTCTCTCAGTTTTTGGCGTCTAAAGGCATCGCAACGTTACCACAACCGCCCTATTCACCGGACATGTCACCCTGCGACTTTTTCCTATTCCCCCATATGAAAAAATTCGTCAAAGGTCGACATTTTGACTCCGTTGAAGATATCCAAGAATCTGTGACGAGGGTACTCGGAGAGGTCCCACAAGAAGTGTTCCAGAATTGTTACGAAAACTGGAAAACTCGCTGGAATAAGTGTATAGATGCGGGAGGGGACTACTTTGAAGGAGATCGCAGCGATGTACCTTAATTTTTAAATATACTCGATTTTTGAATTTTGTCGCATTACTTAATTGTCTGACCTCGTGTATGTATATATATATATATATATATATATATATATATATATATATATATATAAGCTAAAGAAAGAAAATACTTAACATTCCATGAACTAGTGAACTGTTCACAATATAAAACATCAGACGATAAGTAAATATTATTAAGATGATCGTCCACAATGTCATTCAACGTGCGTACAAATTTATAATTATTCATAAATCTTGAATAAATTTGAGAGTTTTATAATACAAATAAGAGGCGAGTGTTTAAACTACGTGCGAATTTGAATATGTATATTCTATTTCAATAATAGGACAATGTCCTCTAGGCCACAATTCTCATCTCAAATAAACTATGACCTCGCAAAAATCTACGCAATTAATATTCGAACCTTGCTATGTATACATAAACAAATCATGTATTGGACATAGAAGGTAATTTTAAATAATGTTTATACATACGTTTAGTTCTTTTTTAAAACAAATCACATGCTTATTTATTGTTTATTTCTATATAATACAAATTATTGTAGAGATATTCAGTTTTATATTTTTCATAAATTATTATCTAATTGTTGGCCTAAACAAGAATAATATTTTTTTACTTTATGCAACATCACGTATATTGTCTAAAAGTAGATAATTATCAACCAGCATTACATAAACTAAATTTCAAATTTAATTCGATAGTACTGAAAAGTAATTACATATTTTGCAAGAATATTTCAATAATTCTTTGAAGCTACGAGCAGAAATAATGAAATATTATATTCTTCCTTCTTATATAAGTTTATTTGCAGTATATATATATATATATATATATATATATATATATATATATATATATATATATATATATATATGTATGTGTGCATGTGTACATGTGTGCATGTGCGTGTGTGTGTGTATGTATTTATATTAACATAATTTATATTTCATTTCATGGTTAATGAAGCATTTCTGATATAGTGAAGTAAATTATTTTTTATAAATTCAGTAATAAAATATTATTCTTTGTATGTTTAGTTCATTGAATATTTTATAAATATTTCTTTTAGAAAAATTTTTTTCGCGTTCAATTAAGTTTTATTGTTAATATATTTCTTTTTATTATTTTTTACTATTTTCCTTCAAATCTCAAATAAATATAAAAAAAATGTTCACCAATCTTTACAAATCTAAAGATCTGTTTTTGTTTAGAAGATCTGAAAAAGTATTTAGAAAATTATTGTATAATTTTATAAATAATGGCTAAGAATTTGAAAATTTCATTTATGTTGTTTTTATTTTTTATTATTTATAAATATATCAAAAACCTGTGATTGAGGTTTTCCCATATCCATACTCATATAGCTATTTAATCGTTTATGACTATCGGTATAGACACTCACCCATTGTACAATTTGATTCTCAGATATGGAGTACAATATGGGTGATTTTCGGCATTTTACTAATACCAATAATAATGTAACTTACAAGCTCTGAATTTATTTGGTTAACAACTAAATTTGGCATTTAAGAAAAAATATACAAAATCGCTACAGTAAACACAATAAAAAATATATAACTTACGAATTTCCATTTAAATCCCCTTTTTAATTATTATATGCATTAAACAAAATATAATATAAATAAAAAAACTGGTCCAGTTTTCATGAAATTAAGTTCATATAGAATTCATATAAAAAAATCTATATTTATTTATAAACCAATATTACATCATTTTCTTACAACGCGCCAAAAACATAAGAGCAAATAGTAACCACAAAATTATTATATTGGTGATATTGCCACTTAAATCATTTTGAAATTAACTCGAAACTCAGTTTAGTAGTGATCATATATTGCGATATTGTACTATTTTCAACGTTCGCAATGAATTAGAATGTAATTTGATATATAATTGTTCACAATCGTGCATCGACTGTACAATTATAAAAATTGTACCTAACAATACAATTATACTAGCCAATAATGTGTGTGTATATATATATATATATATATATATATATATATATATATATATATTGTGTGTATATATATATATATATATATATATATATATTGTATCAGTTTTATAACCATTTTCATACACTATATATTGTTACTCAGAAAACATACACATGCACACACTATATATTTTATTTATATATATATATATATATATATATATATATATATATATATATATATATATATATATATATAACGTTTTCAATGTACATAAGTATTATTTTTAAAAAGAGTATATTTTTGGTAAAAGATTAGTAACTTAATTACCAAAATTATTTAAAAACTATTACAGCAAAACAGATGCATCATGTTGACTGCGGACCAACTATTGTGTTTTTTAAGTGATTTAATTACATAATTTAGTTTAAATCGCACATTAATTTTATACCAAAGTTGCTTATATCTTTGGAAACTGAATTTGCTATTTTTTGAACATATACCTAGTTGCAAAAAACGTTGTTTGAAAAGCTCTGTTTTTAAATGAACTTTAATTATTACACGGCAAAATTATTGCACGTATATATATATATATATATATATTTATATATATATATATATATGTTGTAGGCAAAGTCCGACTTTGCCCGGCCGCCGTCAGTCAAAGTCCGAAGTAGAACCTCTACTCTACTGTATACCTGTGCATGACCTGGTCAAAAAAGGGTGAGGTTGAAGGTGAAGGTGAGGATGAGAGTGAAGGTGATCTAATTTTAACTTTATAAATCAAGGTATATATTGACTAATCAAATTCGAACTTTAACTGACAGCGGCTGGGAAAAGTCGGACTTTTCCTGGTCGTCGAACTTTGCCGACAACATTTTGAACTTGATCGTGTTCATTACTGTTTTGTGATGTTATACTAATTACTTGACCAAGATATATAATGTCTTTAAATGTTAAATTTGGCACTTCAGATGTCTAAAACGACGAGAAAATATTTTAATTTAACAGAATCATGATTGATTCAATTTAAAACCACCTAATTTTCTTTACACATAATATATATATATATATATATATATATATATATATATATATATATATATATATATATATACTCTTAATGCTGCTCTTTACCACATGTATATAATACATTTTCGAATATTTTGATCACATCTATTTTTAGTTTATCTTTAGACCTTTTTAACGATTCGGAAATCTTATCCCATATTTTTTATGTACAACTATTGTTTCCGAAATATTTACTATTTCATTTATTTAATGTTGTTACCATGTCTATATTTTCTTTCTCTTGATATACATATACTCGTATGTATATATATATATATATATATATATATATATATATATATATATATATGCACTTAGATATGTGTCATAAAATAAAAGCCAGCGTGTACAAATTAATGAATGTAAAATTTTGTTGAATTAGTACTGGAAATTTGAGAATACATGTAAAATACAGAAATAATGGATTTGGAATCCTCTGACATGAGCAAACTTTAAAGTGTCCACTATAATGTGCCATTAATGTATACAATCACGTAAAAAGTCTATGAAAGAATAATCTGAAGAAATAAGAATCATCAGGTAAGCGTTTGTAAGCCAGCGAGATAAAAATGATATATTTACAAATTCGAATATGCTTCGTACGAAAATAACTTCTTTTCCAGTATTAAGTTTTATAAATAATTTCAGATAAAAATTGCAGAAGACCTAGAATTTGTTAACAAAAATATTTGAAGTAAAGCTACACTCACTACATTCGCTTGATAATGCCGTTTAACTTTTATTTGTAAGATTACCTAAAAGATGGAGTATACGAGTATACTAAATATGGAGTATACTAAAAGCCCACAAACTTTTGAGAATTAACGTAAGCTATTACACAAAAAATTGCAACAATCTCATGTAATTAGTGGATATTAAAATTTTATTTCTTCAATAATGTTAGAGCAGTTCACAAATTCAGCGTTGAATATTTTGTACAATTAAAATGAATCTACCATATATCTAAACTTTTTATCTATTGAGATAAAATGTAAATTCAAATCTGAGCTCTCGGAATATATCATTAAAAAATGTCTAGAATATTTAATATAATTTAAACTTGTTTCTATTCGTATATTATTCAAATGTTAAATAAGTAAATGGAATTAAAGTTATTGTTTTCAAGATGTAAAACTTAAAATTTATGTTAGTTTTTAATACGATTATTTTATTTTTTAACAGAAAACATGGCGTTTTTTTATAAATTTTCTTTTCTAAAACATTACTAGATACATTACTTACTAGAGTTCTATCTTAGTATCTGTAATGTTTGTATATATTG
Source organism: Acanthacorydalis orientalis (assembly GCA_034766995.1). Classification (NCBI taxonomy): domain Eukaryota; kingdom Metazoa; phylum Arthropoda; class Insecta; order Megaloptera; family Corydalidae; genus Acanthacorydalis; species Acanthacorydalis orientalis. Next base: position 28,999,636 of record CM068318.1, on the reverse strand, counting down.
TTATTTTGATTGATATGTTTTAACATGTTTAAATAGCCTTTTTTTATGTAAATAGGATCTAAATTATATAATTTAATAATTTATGTAATTGTTTTAAAAAATATTAGTTTTTAAACTATGATATTGAATTATAAGAATAATGTAAAACGCATATTATTAATTATTCAAAATGGTTAGAGATACAATATCAGAAAAAATATCCAAAATTCGAAATTTACCAATATCTTTCCATTTTTAATAATAAAAGAAATTGGAAGCGTCATGATATTGAGTGTTAAAATTAATAATCATACATATTTTCATCAACTTCTAATTCCATATGTTCTTAATAGAAAATAATTTCTTAAAATAACATTGCTGTCGAATTATTAAAGGATATATATATATATATATATATATATATATATATATATATATATATATATATATATATACATGTACATATACATATATTGAAAGATACTAATATATTTTCAACTAATTCTCTCTACTTGATGTTATTTCGATTAGTGTTCTTTTTTACAAAATAATTTGCATTCATTACAAATCCCAAGAAAATCCGGTTTTTAAAGATACTTAAAATTCGTAAAATGTTCTTTTTTTAAAAAAAAAACTCAATATAAAATCTTTTGATGCGTTCATAATTTTATCGCATGGCCTTCAATATTAAATTCTTTTACCTGCTATAAGAATTGACTAGAAATGTATGGAAAATAAGAAAATATTTATCGTATAAAAAATGCTTTTTCAGCATAAACAATTATATTTCTGCATATTTTTTGTTTGGATTTGAAAGTATGTCTGTTCTCAATATCTAGTGTATTACAAAACAGACATGATTTCCTAACCTGTATGCCTTTAGACTATCTTTATTTTTATGTAAAGATACTTTTACACTAAACATATGTTTTTGAAAAATATATATAAAAAATTAAAAAAGTCGACAGTTTTTTTAAATACATATTGTAGATATATATATATATATATATATATATATATATATATATATATATATATATATATTTATAATGTAA
>CM068318.1:28978602-28993602 GCA_034766995.1 Acanthacorydalis orientalis | reverse complement strand
CAAAAAGGATGTGTAAGCTGTGTGTGCATACTAAACATACATTGGTAATCAAATTCGTATTTATTACTTACATGAAAACAATATGATAACATTGTTATTAAATATGATTCCATAGCGCACAATAAATATTTTCGCTGAAATTCTAATAGGGTTAATACTATTAAAACAGTTGTATAAGTATTTTATGTAGGTTTATAGTCTAAAATTACTCAAAAATATTGATTAAGTACAAATACATCAAATGTCATGTTTTAAATTTCATGTTCAAATTTTTGAAACAATCAAGTGTGCACAAAACGGTTTCACATCGGTCACATCTTGTACCTAGACGTCGGTCTCTTTCATTTGCTTTACAAACTACACACTGTGCTCATTGACCATGATCTGATGGTATTCTCTCCAGAAAATGCAGAACATGATTTTTTTTGTCAGGAAAAAACGAACCTACCAATGAATCAAAAAATATCGCTGGATACAAAATTTTAAATTTCTTTTTCGATGCAAGTGAAGAACATAGTCTCGATATTTTTTATACACTTTCTTCGAATGATGAACTTTTGGAAAAAAATATTATTTATTCCAATTCTCCAGTTCATAATTTTTATAGGTTTTCAAATGAAAACCCCGTGATTTTTCTGATTTTTGGACCGTAATTTTTTTTAATAAAAGAAAGAGTTATAAAATTTAGTCTCATTAGAAAAAGATTAGTGACCTTTAAATATATCGTTCAAAAGATTCTGAGTTTATAGTTTCTTGGAAAACATCAATGGATTCCTAGATCCGCGCCCTGCTTCAAAGGGTAGCCGGACGTGGATCTAGGAAAAGAGTTCAATTATTTTTCCCTGAAGATAAGAACAATTTCAAGTTCAGTTGTTATAATTCTTTATATTACACAGAGTCATTTAAGTTTGCACACAAACGTTTATCTTGTTTAAATGAACTTTAATTACGTTTATTCTGGACAGCTTGTATAAATGTGTGTTTGATATATATATATATATATATATATATATATATATATATATATATATATATATATATATATATATATATATCAATAAACTTTTAAACTTTGTGTTATATCTTTATTTTGTTCTTTACCGTTTCTGATATGATCCGACGAGAAAACAATTAATTTTTATCATAAAAATCACAATTGCCTACAAGAGAACCTATCTAAAATATACATCTCAACTAATGTTGAGTTCAGCAGACGTTATGTTTTAGGAAAACATTAAATTTACTAATTCTTTTTATATCGTTCATAAGTAAAAAAATAAAAAAAGCATGTATAATATTCTTTTTCGCATATCATTTATGGATACTTACACCTAGTCTGCCATTCGTTCAGCACCTCACACAGCATAGTAGATTCGTAGTCGTCGTCTTCGTTGAACTCGTCCGACGAAAATAGATTTACTAGAGAGACCACCCGTCGTCTCGCACCCTCATGTGCCCCGCTTATGATGAGATCGGCGCACTTGTACGCCAAGTACCACACGTCGGAACGTGTCATTAACCAGCGTAAAATGTAACGCGTCAGTTGGGTGACACTTTTACGAGACGCGTGCGACGTCGCCCTACCAGTATTACTTACAGAAACGTCCATTCGGCGTTCAACACGGTAATATGTTTCAAATTACCGTATTCGTTTATCCCTCAATTCGTCAGCCGACGATGATTGTATGCTAATGTTGGCTGGTTGATTACATATTTATTATCAGTCACGCTTGTTGACTCCCAGTGTTCTGGAAAAACAAATATAAAATGAACAAGAAATCATTTATATTATAATTAATTTATTGTAAACAAATCATTACATATGTAAAACTGTAACAGATCTTATGTATGTTTTACATTATAATGCATGAAATTCCAAACTTTTTATGACAAAATCAGATCATTCGTACAAATTCTCTAAGATAAATTTTGTTATTTCTTCTCCAAAAACTCTAAATTTCTAAAAAAATAATAATAGAATACGTTTACCACTCGTATCGGAGTTTTAAAGTTTTTACCTTTAAGGAGTTTTCTACGGTTTTAAAAAAGTGATAATCTCTTAATTATAAATTGCTAAATACTAATATTTGCAATATTTTATTACTATTAATGGCAAACAAAAATACTTGTAATAGTGTCAAATTTTACATGTTAATTTTATTGAATTGTTAATAATTTTATTTTTATATATTCCAAATTTAGAAACATATAATAACAAATTAACTAACAGATAATTTAATAAATTGCTAATATTAATTTTAAATTCAGAGTTGTCCCGACACGGCACTTTTATCGTTCCGGTAATAATCTAGGATGTTATCTGCTTACACACTTGCCGTGTTTTTCATTGTTTGTTAGTTTTATATGATACATTTTTTTATGTTTTTACTGTGACAGTATTTGCAAAGTTTATCCCAAAATATCGAAATTAAAGATAGATAATGACATGCGCTAACTAGTTGTCATATCGTTACCCAAAGATAATTTTAATTAGTAGAACGAATATATCTGAGTGCGATTGCTAAGACTTAAGTGAACAAATAAACGCATAAAATTATTTAATATTTTACAAGCCAAATAACCACCATTATTTCCGTTTTTTATATCGTTAGTATATTTCTTTGCTACTTTGAGTCCCTTTAAATCACTCGTATAGTGATCTTGTACAACTACTTTCAGCTTTTAATCAATATACAGATGCCTTGTTATATACTCATAGTATGTAGCTTGATGTAAACTTATAGTATATAACAAACTACTTGAAGATAGCTCAGTAGTCGAAACTAACTACTCAAAAGCCGAGCTTAATACTGTGTGTTATTTAACATAACCGATATTATTAAATATAGACTGATATTAGAATAAATTTCAACCATTAAAATTTATTCACTAATCACATGTCTTTTTAAATTCTATATACAGTTGTTAGCTCTACTCCGCTATTAGAATATATCAGCCAGAGTCGTTAGTTTTGTGTTTGACACATACATCATATGCTACTTAAGTAATACAGTATCAAAAGTCATCAAAAATCCTATTGAAAATGATAAAAATATTAAATATTTTCATAATGCCGCAATAAATAAGAATAATGTCAAGTCCAAAAATCACAATACGAAAATTAATTTTAATTGCGGTGTTTTGTTAACTTTTGTTTTAACTCATTAATACATGTTATGTACTCATTAGTATATAATTAAAAAAATAATTATAAGACGTGTATATATATATATATATATATATATATACGTGTGTATTTGTATTTGGATAGACAAATAGATATATTAAAAATAGACTAGAAATTTACCGTCAATTAATGAAGTATCCAAAAAAATTGCTTGCAGTGAAGCTGAGTTTCACTGAAAGATTTAAAATTTTGTTGTCAAATTATATTTCGTGTGAAGAGAAATGTATTTTATCAAAATATTCTATCCGTACATTTGTGTACCTGATCTATAGAAATGAAAGGTGAATCCAGAATGACAGAATAACTCAGTGTCTTTAAACATAAAAAGAAACGGTACAAACATAGATTATATTAGAATTGGAAAAAGGTGCTGAAACAAACAAAAATTAGGAACACAATAAGAATATAGATTTTGTACGGGAATACTGAGACATATTGTAAAAAAATAAAATGATATGTGCAAAATAGACATTTTAATTGCTAAGAAATATAAAAGAGACATATGAAACTTAATATAAAAAGGCAATAAATAAATTGAAATGCAAATATTCCAAACTTTTGAAAATGTCTTAAAAAGGAGGGTATTTAATAATTTAAATTGAAAGAAATTATTAGTCTACCATCCAGCAGTATATCGTCTGTCTGATATATATATATATATATATATATATATATATATATATATATATATATTATATATGTATAAATATAATCAAAATTATCCACAAAAAACTTTATAAAATAACACGTTGCAAAAAGAAATCTATTTGAAAGAATGTTCTCGGCATACTAGCATATATATATATATATATATATATATATATATATATATATATATATATATATATATATTCTGCATTGAAGAACCAGGGCATAGAGGGCACATATATCGAGCTGCTAGATAACATCTATAAAAAAGCAACGATGTCGGTGAAGCTACATGAAGAAACGAGAAAGATAAAAATCGAGAAAGGTGTAAGACAGGGAGATGCAATTTCTCCGAAATTGTTTACTGCGGCCTTGGAAGAAGTATTCAAATCGCTCGACTGGGAGGATAAAGGAATCGAAATAAAGGCGAAAGATTAAGCCATCTCAGGTTTGCCGATGATATAGTTACTTTCACAAATACTCCGGAAGAGTTGCAAAAGAGGATAGAAGAACTAAACGATGCCAGTCAAAAAATCGGCCTCAACATGAATCATACGAAGACAAAAGTACTGTTCAATGCGTTTGTTTGTCCGAAGAAAATTGAAATAAAAGGAACGGAAATAGAAGAAGTTACGAAATATGTCTATCTAGGCCAACTTATCAACAGAGATGGATCATTCACTGAAGAAGTAAACAGGAGAATAAAAATGGGATGGAGCTCTTTTGGACGAAACGCCTCGATATTTAAATCAACAATCCCACTCTGTTTAAAGAAAAAAGTATTCTATCAGTGTGTACTACCGGTCCTTACCTACAGCAGCGAAACATGGGTGCTTAACGCCAAAATAGTTCAGACTCCAAACAACACAACGAAGTATGGAACGATGCATGTTGGGAATCACAAGAAGAGATAGAAAGAGAATAGAATGGATACGAAAACAAACAGGAGTCACAGATATAATAAGAAGAGTAAAGAGTCTGAAATGGAAATGGGCGGGACATATCGCAAGAAGGGAGGACAACCGATGGACAAGAGAAATTATTGATTGGGAACCAAGGAATATGAAAAGACCCAGAAAGAGACCAATGAACAGATGGGATAAGGATATTAATAACTTTCTTGGAAAACTGTGAAAAAGAGAAGCACTGAATCGAACAAAATGGAAAATCATGGAAGAGGCCTTTATCCAGCAGTGGATTAACAGTGGCTGGTGATGATGATGATGATGATGACATATATATATATATATATATATATATATATATATATATATATATATATATAACTATGACAACGACTTATTTATATGAGACGTGGCTTCTGTGATACCCTAATATGTTTATTGTTTAATTCGGTTACATATACATTCTTATAATTGACAAGTAAGGGAGCGCAGCAAGCCCACGGGTTGGTGAGCCCAACGAGGAGGGAGGAAGCCCCGTAGTGTATATATATATATATATATATATATATATATATATATATATATATAAATAAAGATCGAAAAAAATTGATTCCTAAATATCTCAATTTAAAATCAGAACAAAAGTATACTTAGTCGTTTTAATCCAATAGCATGAATGGATGTGTAAAGAAGGAATAATAAGCAGAAGTAAATTAAACTTGAATCAAATTGTCTTTAAAAATTCAAGAAACCTGTTTATATAATATATGAATTAATTCCAAAATTTACCGTTCTACTCTATTGTGTTTTTATGTACCACGCTTCATTTTAAATGTCACAATATTGATTCGACTATAGTATATCTTTTACAACAGGTAGTTTTTCCATGTTGTTAAGTTTATATTTTTAATCCGGTGAATAGTAACCAAAGTCATTGCCTAATAACTCCATTATGTCGAAATTTGGTAAAAAACAATTAAATTATATATTAGCATAATTTTCAAAGCAATATGAAACCAAATAATTTACATTACAGATTGATATCAATAGACAATACAAGCACAAAAGAACGTAATTAAATATTATAGTAGGCAATATTATTATAATATTATTCAGGCAATATTTCAAAATATCTAAGAGTAAACGTACATCCATTCTGTTGAATAAAAGAACACCAGCGGAGCATAGCTGTGCTATGCTGCATTCTTTTAAACGTAAAACTACGTCTAGGGCTGCATAGTAAATGAAAGCCATAAGTATTGTAGATTATACATTTATTTTGTTTCGTTATTGTTAGTTACAGTTTCTACAGGTATAGATGGAATGAATTCTTCGGAATTGATTCAGGGAAGGACATAGTTCTACATCAAAAATGATAATTATGACATGTTAGTGAAAAATCACTTGTAATTTTTTTCAACATTCTTTTCAATAACTATTTTTTAAATTTTTAATACCCTATTAGGTCAATAAAATCACATATAAAAAATGGCCATCCACAACCAACGGAAGTCATATTACTAAATGACACATATGCGACCATATGTATAAAAGACCGATTAAAAAATTGTGAATTTGCATGAAAAATTTTAATGTTTTCTGAATAGTATCTTAACCTCGTACTTTCCAATTGCCACTTATTTCGATTTTTATAATGTTTTTAGGTTACGAACAATATTATGGAAAATATTTTAAAATGAACATTTAAAAATTGTATAAATTCTAAATAAATTTTAAAAGCGTAACCTAAAAATATTAATATAAAAAATTCATTACGTAGTTGCATCTAAAATCTAATCAGAGATTTTAAAAGATTTTTAGTTTTTAGTAGAATATAGAAGCAATTTATTTTTGAACTAACTGTTAACATTCTGATATTTTTTCAGTGGTATAAACTCATGTTTCTTGTCCTTGATCCGTTTCATCTACCAACATCTTCAGGTGGATACACAGTATCCACCTGAAGACGTCGATAGATGAAACGGTATTGGAAAAAATCAAATAGTGATCTCAAGGACAAGAAACAACTTCAAATCCAAGTACACAGGTATGAAACAAATTGCAATGAATAAAAATATAATTAATATAAAATTTATAAAAATGACATTATCAAACAATCTAATAATCAACAGTTTACATAATTAGACATGAATTTTAGCAGTTAGCATTTTTTCCAATATATTTTTGTTGACATACTTTAAAAATGTTTGTTTAATTTCAAAATAACTACCGATACACACATTGTAATATACATATATATATATATATATATATATATATATATATATATATATATGTATATATATGTATATATATGTATATATATAAGAATAATTTTCTACCTATATTGTCCATATCTACTTTTCTTGTCGTATATATTCATTGTCATTACTGTTAATTAGATATTTACTACACAATACAATTTTGAATATAAATAGATATTAGAGTGTCTAATTGAATGTAACAAAAGGGAAAAAAATAATCTTTTGCAGTTTCCAAACTATTTTAGCTCAAATTGGTACAAAACAATAAAATGTATACAAATAAATTATAAAAAATAACTTCTTGTATAATAAGAGTTATTTATATAATTATACTTGTTCTATCTGATTTTACATGATTAAAAAATCAGTATTTATGTAAAAAGTTATATTTTTAAAAAACAAAATAAATATTGTAAATAAAAATAATTACAAAAAATAACTTTGAATAACAGCCAATACAAGTGTTTTGTCAAATGTCAATAAATATTTTCTTTATTTTCAATAGCAATCTTTAGATATTCAAATTAGTTGTGTCAGATTTAAAAATAATACTGAATATACATGAATTGTTTGCTTCACTGTTCATTTTTATACTAATATAATCAATTTAAATATTTTTTGAAATAAGAGAAAGGAACATACTTAATTACATCACATGTTGCTTTGTGATTTTTATTTTGAAACAATTAATTACAGAATTGTATCATATATTTTTCAGATATTTTTTGGTCGACAAACTTTTTCATGTAATTTGATATATATATATATACATACATACATACATACATACATACAATGTTCACTGTTGTGTAAATTCATTTAGAATATAACTGATTTGTAAATTTTTCATAATGATAACATAATTTTAAATAAATGACTTTCTAAAAACTTTATAAAATAAATTAAAAAATAAAAATACCAGATAAGGTACGATTATGATAGGCGAATTACTTGTACTGATTTCTATTTGGGACACTTTTTATATTTGTATTAAAATTCTTATTTTATTACTAAAGATTTTATTATAGAAAAAATGACATTAAAGATTACATTGCATTCAATCTCGAAAAACGCTGTTAAATATAAACGTTTGTCTCAATAATCTCTCATTTTAATTAGATTTAAGTTCATAAAAACAAGTAAAATGTTTTAAGTTTTACTTATTGATGGGGCGTACATTGTAAATAAAAATTTTAAAAAACAAACTTAATGCATTTTACTTCTTAAAAATAGAACGTAAAATTATTTTCTGGTAACTGTTTTATTAATGCTTAATTTAGTAATGATTTTATTCTAATTAAAAAGTAAGTTCTATCCTTTTTCTTGTCAATACATCCTTAAAATACCCTGGTAAGAAACACTCGCCACTTAATACATTTATCTTACAGAAGAACTTTTTCGTAATATTTCACAACACAGTTTTTTCCACGATTTCTCATGAATTAAAAGAAATAGATTTTAACTTCAATTTCAGTTTAAGAATATATCTACACAATCTCTGAGTTACTACCAATGAATGGCCAAAAGATATTGATTATTGAACACTTTATTTACAAATAAAAGAATGTTTTGATATTATCTATAACTTATTATTAATATTCTTATAAATTCTGGTATAATATATGAAAAAAAAATTATAAAATCACGTTTGAAGTTTATACTCACGGAGACTCTTATAAATATTAATAAAAATGTGACTTAAAATTATCTTGTTTAGTAAATAATTTCTCATTTTTTTCATATTTAATTTTTTTTAATACTATCTTTATTTTATGTTCTTTAAATAGATATTTTTTATTATTTTTTAACTCTGAATTGCGAGTACAACATAGCAACAATCACAACATCTCAAACATATTACTGCTTAGTGATCTAACTTAATTAGAAAAAAATACAATAAACCCAATGTTAATAATACGTATCACTCTAAAAAAAATGTAAGAAATAAACTAGAAGAAATAATAAAATCAAAATAAGTGTATTTGTGTAATAAATCTTTCAATAAGGCTAACATTTAGGTACAACTACTATGAAATATTGTTCAGTAATCATGAAGTGGATATTTAGAAACATTTGTTTATCAAAGTAACAAATTGTTAACAAAATATAAGAAATCGTAATTAATATTGATTTTAATTTAATGGCATTGCATTTAGTGCTAATGTAAGTAAATAAATCTGGTTCACGGCAATAAAATAAATTTGCAAATGGAATGCAAGGTTAAAATATGCGTTTGTTTTATATTTCCTAGTGTTTATCATTGTAATAGCACATAATAAAAAATATAAAATATTTATGATATTTCGTTCGTGTCTATATGCATGTTCATTTCAAATTTATTTCACTAATACATAAACTGATTGAACAGAAAACTTATTTTCCATAATTATTTTTTATGACCATTTAATTCGTTCAATATGTACACACTCATTTGTCTTCATATACACATAAATGTATATATTGTTTAAATAAACTTGGATTGTGCCTTATTCTGATCATTTTATAATAATGAAATATTACAATTAATACATACTTTTGCATAGCATATATATATATATATATATATATATATATATATATATATATATATATGTATATATGTGTGTATGTGTGTGTGTTTGTGTGTGTATGTGTGTATATGCGCATTTGTGCATTTGTGCATGTGTGTATGTATGTATATGTGTGCGTGCGTGTATGGGTGCCTATACTCCAATCCAGGTAAACCTCGTTTAGTATTGCCACAATTAACGCTATTTCGACAATAGCGCCCCATGACTTTATAAATCTTAAAATCTAATCAAATATAAAAATGAATATTACTTTTTATATTGGATTCAATCTTTTACATAGTGTTAAGATTTGAATATTATTTTTAAAAAACTGATTGAATTATTAAAATAAAATCAAATGAACAAATAATTGTGCTCAACCTATAATTTTTGTTTAATTTGTGATTTAAAGTTTATTAATATTCTATCGAAAATTTTATGTATACACTATCTGAAATATATGGTGTTTTATGGAAGCCTCTTAACGACCAATTGCTACAATTTCAAGAATGCATACTAATGCTAAACGAGGATTTGTTGTATATATATATATATATATATATATATATATATATATATATAAACGTGTATTTATTTTATTATTCATCAAACGTTCGCAAATTAAATGTCCGCAATTCTACACTACGCTTACCCTACAAATAACTTCTAAATACGTACTACATTCACCGGTCATTTTCAATATCATATACATGTTACACTTCAATTTGTAAGAACTGCTACATTTTATAATGTTGATTAAAACACGTGTCAAATATTTCATAAATACTAATATATATATATATATATATATATATATATATATATATATATATATATATATATATATATATATATATATATATATATATATATATATATATTAATCAGGGCAATAGGTTGGTCATTACTTGTTTGTTATTTATAGTTTATATGTATGTGTAAATTATGTATATATATATATATATATTTATTAAAATGCAGAATTTGAAATACCGATACTTTTATTAGGAAATATAATTTTGGAATGTCTCTCAAAAGAAAGATCGTTTAGTTCAAATTTAATTACGTTTGATATTATTTACATCATTTGATAAGTTGAGAAAATATTCCCGCGTATATATCAATGATGAATCTATGAGAGAATGGAATTATAACTCCCTTAAGAATCTTCATATAATATTTATATTTGTTTTGTTCATTAAGGTCAAATATTATATTTTCAATATATCTGTCTATCTATCTTTCTCTGTATATATTATACATATATATATATATATATATATATATATATATATATATATATATACTTTTTAATAAGAAAAAAAAACGATGGCCTATTCAAATCAAAACAAAACATGAACAATGTTCTTTAGAAAACCTACATAAGTTCATTACCACTTCTAATAATACTAATAATAATGCAATATCCGGTATTCAGTCACACAAACAATGAATGGATATACTCGGAATACTTTTATATCTCGGTGCATACAATTAACATACTTAGGCACACGCACATATGTATATATAATTATATATATATATATATATATATATATATATATATGTATATATATATATATATATCAGGTTAATAATTAATAATTTCAAGTCAAAAACCTAATCTTTGTTATAGGAAACATTTATGAATTTAAACTTTTCGCGATAATGATTTTTAGAAATATTATTTTCAAGTAAACAGTCTGTTTCGTAGAAATTTCTACATAAATAGTCACGTAAACTCATTGTTTAATAGTTCACACTTTGAGCAGAGGTAACACAATATCAATGTTTGACAAATATGAGAAAACAAATTCATAATTACCAAGAAATTGTTTGTTACAAAGGACAAAGTAGACTGAAACTTATATGTATATATATATATATATATATATATGTATATGTATATGTATATGTATATGTATATGTATATGTATATATACACTTACAGAATACCCCGATTTACGATGGGGTTACGTTCCGAAAAATTGTGATTAAACTTGAAACGACTTAAATTGGATCAAATTGTACATAGGAATATACCAAGCAAAATTTAAGTCACAATTTGAAATAATGTATGTACATACGGATGTGTATATTTTATGGCACTGATGTAAATGCACGTTCAGATGTAGCAAATTTGATTTTTTTTATTTCCATTAAGTGACGTAGGTGTGAAACAAAGTCGTTAATATCGAATCGAGGTGTACATTTTTTTACGATTTAAGCCTAAACCGACTTAAAAGGAAGCGTCTTAAATCGTGGTATTCCTATATATATATATATATATATATATATATATATATATATATATATATATATATATATATATATATGAATAATACAAACTCAAATACTTTAATATTTAATTTTCATTCACAAAAAAAATTCAATTAAAGCAATCTACTACGTTCTCTAAAATGTAACGATATATTCATCCTGTTAATTGCTTTTGATGATACATTGATGATCTGAACTCAAAAAACGGCAGTACATAGAGGGTGGTTTGATGAGTAACTTGAGACGTTTACTCGCTGAGGGACAGAGACAGCTGTATGAAACTGTTAAGAAGAATCCAACGGATTTCATGCAGCATTTTGCGACCATGGATGAAACATGGATTCACTATTACACACCAGCATCGAAAACATAATTAAAGTAGACTCTGAACGCGGTGAAATGATTCCGAAGAAGGTTGAATGTAAAGGTGTAGTCGTTGACGATTCACTCGGATGGAATGATGATGATGTCAGTTTTCTGGGATGCGAAAGGAATTCTCTTAATCAACTATCTTCAAGTGAAAGTGAAAAACTCATTCTTAAGTGAAAAACAGTTATTGGTGAAAACTACGCAGTACTTTTTGAGAAATTGAAGACAGCGATCGTGGGAAAATTTCCCGGAATAACCAAGAAAAAAGTGTTGTTTTGCCATGACAATGCACCGACTCATTCAAGCATTATCGCCGAGAAAAAAATGACCAAATTGAAATTTGAAATCCTTCCGCATCCACCGTATCTCCTGATTTAGCTCACTCGGACTTCTATTTGTGTTTTCAACTCATTCAATCTTTTCAGTTTGTGCCTTTAATTCTGTTCATAAAACACTCATTTATTTCATCACTTTTTCACTTTATCAATTATAGCGAAAGTTTATTTGTTATGTTGTTCATTCCATGTTATTCATTCATTGACAGTTTTTTTGCTTATATATTTGATATTGTATGTCCACGTGTGCATTATTACTGTACTTGAACTATTGTAACAAAATCAGTCGTATGACCAGTGAATCAATTACTACGTAAATTCATATAAAAAGAATCTTAAACTATTATACATATAATAATAACAATTATTTATAACTGAAATGATTATTATAAGTTATTTGGTAACAAAATGGGAAAGTTATCATCTGAAAATCCAAACAAACAGAAACTAACATTTTTTGCGCCCCATTTTATTAAAGAATTGTTACAATCATTATCCAAAAATTCTCTGAAGAACCTGATACATATTCCTTTATATTTGTTTTTAAAATCCTAATGCCATATACTTGATACCACCGTTTATTTCAGAACCATCTCTCAGTAAGTCTCATATGTCTTAACAGTAATTTTAATCTTTGTAATTAATTAATTCATATTAGATATAAAGAAATACTACTTTTTATCAATAAGAATCATATTTTTAAGTAGAGCATAATTCCAAACAAGTGAAAATTAATTCTAGTAACTATATATATATATAGTGATATAAAAATAATTATATATTTATTAAATAAATTAGTTTCGTTACATACCTCATCACTACAAATTCATACGTGAAAAAATCCTACTTTTACTGTATACTAATAGTACACTCGACAATGTAATTGCAACTTCTGTGATGTATATGCATATATGAATATATATATATATATATATATATATATATATATATTCATATAGAGAATAATACATTACCACATTATCACATAATTACTCTGAATTTTCATAAAAAGTACGCATGTTCAAATAACATCGCCTAATGTTAGATCCATTATGAAATATCATTCATTTCATAAATTGCATGCTATCATACGTTTGACTATAAAAAACACTCATGGTTTATTTTATAAAATAGATTATAATTAATTATGTTTGTTAATAGTTCTAATAATATTAGCTTGTTTAGAACTGCATTTATAATGTACTCGTATATACACTACTACTGGGAATCAATTTTATTCACATGTCTAACATTTATTTTTAACATTGCTTGTACTTGATATCCAATACTCAGTTCACAGAATAGATCATTAAAAATATGCTGACTATTTTTTTGGTAGATGCAATATTTTTATTTCAACATTTGTACAAATTGTTATTAATATTGATATTATATTATAAAAGATAGATTTACGTTTGTGTATTTATATATTAATGTGTATTTTTTTTTAATTTCACAAATGAGCTAAATATATAGCTTTGTTTAATAAACATAATATTAAAAAAGGAACATGTAGACAATCGTAATTCAATAATTGTAATGTATGTAGTTATAATGTATATATAAAACAATAATTTATATTTCCAATACTTAATTCAGCAAAAGTAGATACTTTTGCTGAATATATATCACGTTACTCTATTCAATGCAGATACATTGATAATTGAGAGTAACGTGATTTACTAGTTTCTTGATCTACTTTATTTGACTAATCGAATAAACTCAAAATGTCCTCTGACACGGGCCTACTTATTTGCACCCATATACTTTCAATGTTAACGAAAGTTTGTCATTTGACTTTGACCTTTTGTATGTCGCGTATACGTAAACGTAATTAAACATCATTACAGCATAATTGTGGTGTTTCTATTTCAGTTCAGTTAAGAAACTCAATAAAAATGTTTGGTTTCAAATATTTATGTATTGTATATCAGGGTTAGTACTGTAAAAGTCCGCTTTCCCTTTCGCTTTTCGAGCATACAGTTATTAAAATCTTGGACGTGATGTATTTCCAAAACGAACAAATCAACCACATACTTGCATTAAACCTGTTTTATATAAATTATCTGTCAGAATTACAATAACAATTTGTTTCGAATAATAAATGTACTGTACATTTCTCTCTCTCTCTCTCTCTCTCTCTCTATATATATATATATATATATATATATATATATATATATATATAATAAACAAAATATAACAATGCGAATTCTCACTTTTATCAATATTACTACTATGTAATTCAATTATTTTTAATCCAATCATAACATCTTGGTCCTATCAGAATGAGGTCTGTATATAGTTTTTTCCAAGCCTATTTCTCATAAGGCTCCACTTTAGACTCTAATCAGTCATTGACAATTATATAGCACGAACTGAAATATTTGCTCATTCGAAAAATCCAATATTATCTTTTGCAAGAAAACATTTTTCTTCTAGAATTGATAAATTTATTTATGA
>CM068318.1:28968602-28973602 GCA_034766995.1 Acanthacorydalis orientalis | reverse complement strand
TATCGAACAAAACTGGTCCTCGAATAACTTTATTCTTGTGTAATTGACAGTAACCTCCATTTTTATAACACGTAAAAAATAACTATTCTGCACATTCTCGAATACAAAATTATCAATATATTTTCCTCTTTTATTATATTGGATCCTTATACTAATTAGAGCCTAAAATGTAATTATATGTTAAAATAAGGACTGTATTTATTTAGTTTCTAGGAACATATGCATGCTTTATTTAAATTTTTGATTTATTTATATACTTTATACCATACTTGACGATCGTATTATCTTATATAGAAAAGATAATGTCTTGATTTACCTTTTACTGATATGACGTACAAATGTTATAACAATGAAATAAAAATATAATCGATCAGGTAGTTCTCACGATAACCAAATTCAAATATATACATATAGTTCATATCCGTAAATACAATAAGCATTTCTGCTCTTGGTCTATTAACGAAAATGTTAAAAATATATTAAACAATAATTAATTTAATTGAATTAATTGATACAAATATCAAAATGTGGAAATAAACATTAATAGATATCTCATTTTTATTACCAAAGAATTCTCTATTGAATTTCATAATAACAAATCGAAATAAAAAAAATCTTCCAGCATAAACATTGGTAACTGAACATTTGACTTATAGAATCCCATAAAATTTGTTTAATTAACATAGTTGCTTTAACCATTCATAGTTATATATATATATATATATATATATATATATATATATATATATATATGTACATATATATATATATATATATATATATATATATATGTACATATACATATATTTAATCCAGCTCAAACATTGTTTGAGATTCAATTATTTTACGATCACTTTTTATAATTAGTCAAACGTCTGTTCAATTGAAATATCATATTTTGCTTCTGAGATTTGTTTTTTTAATTTCCAAGTGATGCCTTTTTTTATATTAGAGAATTTATATATATATATATATATATATATATATATATATATATATATATATATACATTTTATATCTCAAAATATAAAGTTTTCCATTCTTTAATATATGAAAAATGTATATATTTTTTAACCTGAAACAATCACTCAAACATAAAAAAATATGTAAACAAAAAAATAGTCACCTTCTTAAAACTTTGCGATTTTTGTTTCAAATTGAAAAATAGTACAGTAAACTATGTTTCAGTAATATTTTGTATTGAAGAAAATATAAACACACTACGAATGACAACCATGCGATTCAGATACCTCAACAAATGTAAAAAATGTATACAGTCGAAAACGAATAATCAATAACAAAAAAAAAAAATAAACACTACACTAAAACATCAAAACAAACAAAATCAAATGTACACATGCATGATCAAGTATTAAATATTACAAGCGTTCATTTTATTTTACGTTTTTCATTTAAATTATTTAAAATAGTAAACACGTTTCTTATAATTTACCGCACCTGTTGATTACCGTGTGTCTACATCGATATCCACGCGGTCACTGATTACGATTGATTGAAAAGAATTCAAGCGTCTTAAGTCGCTGCTACTAAGCTAAGCACGTATTACTTAAACACGGCAGACGGGGGACAATACCATATACGTGTATTGTACACGATTGTTCTTTTACACTTGTGTGTTTTTAAAATAATATTTCATCGGCGTAGTACATTCATGTCTTATAATACAAATTAATGTTGTTTCATATTCAGTTACTGCTAAATCTTAATAGAATGCTGCTGTATAATATATTTGATACACTATATCCTTTAATTAATTTATATTAACATCATTTATTAAGATGGTACATTTGATTTGGACAGACATGTGATTATTTTTTTCGACAGTTCAATTCATTCCTTTTCCATGAATTTTCAAATAACAATCATTATCGTTTTCAAGTAACATATTTTAAAGGGAGGGAGCGAGAGTTAGCGAGCAAAGGGTCTCCTCCGGGAGTCGGCGAGCGAAACGAGTAGAGGACAGATCTCCCTGGTTATAAAAAACAATATTTTTTAAAATTACTTTAATATTAAAGTATTGATTATTATTTATGATATTATTACTTTATATAATAAATAACAATATTTGTAAATTTAATCGAAAAATAAAACTAAATTCTGTATTCACATGTATGACTCTTGTTATTTATGTTACGATTTACTTTACTATTTACATAGTATAGGTATTTGTGATTTTTAAGTTTACGCTTTTTGTCGGTGTGCATTCAGTACATTCATAAAGAACGTCCATCTTCCAATAAAAAAATTGAACATGTGGATAAAAATGATTGTACTGTTTTATCTAATTTAATAAAATATATGTTTTAAACAATAATTAATATAGTAACTCATTATAGTAGTCATGATTATTTATAAAGTATAAAAAAATAGTAATGAATACATTACTATTTTTTGTGTTAAGGTTTAAAATATTAAACCTTAACACTCTAACTGCCATACGACTCGCTGGTCGTCGTATGGATCTGAAACTGATTCAGCCGTACGACGGCCGACCGTCGTAAACATGTAATTTGGTTAGAGCAATTTAAAATTATTTTGGCTTCATATTTAACTTTTTTAAATACTAGTATTGGCCTCCAAAATATGTTTAGAGAGTAATGACGACAGGTAGAAGTGGTAACGGCCTATTTCGAAACAAAAAATTCGTTATTTGTATAGGTGTATAAATCAATGGTAAAAAGTTAAAAACAATTAAAATATTGTAGAAAATTAATTTATTTATTATTGCCTTTAGTTTAAAATACTTTAAAAGTTACATTGTAAAACAGAAATAAAAAAAATTCAAACCGAAAGATAACACATATTCGAAAAAAATTATAAAATGGAGCTAATAAATATGGAAGTGATACGTAATTTATTAATGATTTTTTACAAAACAATTTGCATTATGTGTAAAATTTCTTACCAAGCCATTCGACGGCCTGTAATCGCTTATTTATTTTTACTTATATTTATTGTATTAAATATTCTAAATCCTTTCCCATATTTACAACTTAAATAAAAGCTTGAATAATAAAGGTATTTCTTTGGGCCCATAGACTTGCAAATATCAATAAGCATGCGCCACTTAGAGTGTTAAATTATAATAATAAAGTTTATAGACTTATAATAAAGTTTATAAATAAAAATACAAACCTTCATAACATACAAGTTTTACTAGTTATTAATCGATTTTTCTGTCACATATGAAAAAACCGAGATTCTGTAGTTTGTAAGATTTTTGAAAAGTTATTTACTGCTGTACTATTGTTGAAGATTTTTTCCCTTAGTAATTTGTTCAAACGCCTTGTACATTGGAGATGCTTTCCTTGTCCATACTTCAATATTACGTCTTATTTATGTCACATCGTGGCCAAATTTGAATTCATACAAAAAATTATACACACTTATTTTCCTCGCATATCTTTAGGACTTTCAAAAAGAATAAATCTTAAATAACAATAAATAAGAGAACAGTCAGTTATTATTTTTGCTTTAACCTAATATTTTTTTAATAATAACCCGAACAATGGCGTACTTGAAATTTTATAGTCAAACTTGACTAAACATATTCTGACGTTTTATTTTTTAAATAACTGTGTTTTATATATTTGATAAACACTTTTAGTCTTATTTGAGTAATCATAAAAGTAATCATAGCCTTATAGTTTAAAAATGTATTTTATAAGAAATAGAATTCCAAATCAGAAAAAAAATTCACTTCACTAAAATATTTCTAACGTATTATTACTCACATATCTTTTTAATTTATAATTAACATTGCAATAATTTACTCGTTAACGAAATATACTGTTTATGAATAATTATTCGAAAAAAGCTGTCTTGTACATTAATATTGTGCAAATACAACGTTATTGATTCAAATATGCGGGTGATTTCAATGCATGTCATTATTTTGCATGAAAAAATTAATTCAAGTATGTGTGTATGTTTATATTGTATAAATTATTGTACTTCTTTATATGAATTTATTTCTTTTTTGAGCTCGACATTTAATATTCCGATACAGGCACATACACATATTATTAAAATCATTATATCCTTTAAGATATTGATATTGAAGAAATTGATATTTATATTAATTCATCTATGATTTGATGACATCGTAGAATAATCGCTCTTTTTCTATATAACATTTATTTAGAATTGTCTCTCTTACTTATTTTATTACCAATAAAACTATCACTTTCGATCGAGAATTATAATAATTAAATAATTTATATTAGTAATATTTCAATCATCCACCATCAATCAACGTATGCAGTACTATAATAGAATTTTCTCTAAAACTTATTTTCAATTAAACTATCACTTTTAATGGAAAATTATTATAATTAAAAAATTTATATTAATAATCAATGTATGTAGTACGATCCAAAACAGGTATTCAAAAACAAGGAATGCATTTTTTTGCATCTTTTATATTTTCAAAATTATACTTGAAACATAATGCAAAACATAAATCGCTATCTCATTAATTTTTCTATTATTATATCTGTAGTTATTCGGACTTATAAAAATTTTATTGTAAAAGGCTAATCTTAAAACTGTTTTGTAACCAATTAGAAATATCTTTATTCAATATTATTTCGCAATTGTATCAATCCTATACAAAACTCGTAGTTTTTTTTAAATCACTCTTGTGATTACATCATATTAAGTTTAAAAAAAAGCTTCAAAAACAAAAAAAAATTATTTGCAGCAAATTTATTCATTGATAATTAAAGTATATGTACAGATATGTTATTTTATTTCAGATCCCTGCTTGTATATTTTACGTTTCGCAAATCGTTTAGAGCTGGGGGATAAAACTCAGGAAGTCTCAACTACTGCTTTACGACTTGTACAAAGAATGAAACGTGATTCTATCCATTCTGGACGTCGGCCATCCGGTCTTTGTGGTGCAGGTGAGTAGATCTTAATTCACAGTTATAAATAATATTAAGAAACTATCTAACAATTCAACTTTTTTACTATCT
>CM068318.1:28746102-28963602 GCA_034766995.1 Acanthacorydalis orientalis | reverse complement strand
AGAATTTTCTAGTTGAGTTCAGTTAGTTTGTGCCGTATTGCCATTGCTGTATGCGGTCTAGTGTTGTAATGATGCAGTATTACCCCTTTACAATTGATAAAATATCCTCTACACTTTCTGACTTATCTGAATTTGTGCAGATGTTGAAGCACTGTTGATTGTGACATCTCCATCTTTTTTACTAACTCACATGTGATAATTCTCAGGTCAATATCTTGTTTGATAATAAAAGTATACTGAAAGCTTTCGTGATAGCCGTTTGTCTTCAAGTCTTAAATTTTCTAAATTAAATTTTTTGAATCAACTTTGATATGTCCTGACAGACAAATACACTGTTTCCCATATACAGTTTTTAATATTTTTTTCAGCTTCAATTACACTATGTTTTTTTTTAATTCGTACATTGCTTAATGCATCTGATCACAAATCATGGTAAACACATTATTTGGTATTCAGTACTAACCTTACTTAAAATGTCTTACTACAGCCTATTTAAAACATAATTACCTGAAAAAAACATACACTATTAAAAAAAATAGGTGGGAAATATTATTTTTAATAAATCGTTGAAGACAATACTAGAAAAAACAAGATTTTATAACTCAACTTCATATTTCTTTAATATACACAAACGTGAACCATATATTAAAAATATAAAAGTTGTTCCTGAATCGCCTGTATCAATAATTATTTTTTATATTTTTACTGAAATAGAACAAGAAGATACACGAAAATTCATCGATCAATCTACTCTTGGTATAATCCGTACTTGCCTGTCGGGTTCTGACAATGAAGATGATTTCTATAATGAAGAAAATATCAGTATTAATGAACCAATAATTCAACCAAGTATTTCTAGTGGTCTAGGTAAGTAACATAGTTAATCCAGCAAAAAATCATGTATAATTTTTTTATATGTGATCTCACTTGAGACACAGAAAATGTCTACAGTAAATTTTGAATATATGAATAAAATAATAATTTAAATGAATGAATGAATTAAAGCACTAAGGAAAATCATAAAATGATTAGCGACCATTAATTACTAGTAAAGAACCTGTACCCTCCAACAACATGCCAATTGAAGTGGTGTTAGTTCTGTTTGAAAAGTACAAGCAGACCTTCAGTGTATGTCATGCAATATGATTGTGTCTATGTACCTAATTACTCATTTAAATGATACAATGAGGGAGATCATAATTATAATTGTACTTCTTTTAGAATTTTTATGGCCTTTCTTTCCTTGATTATACATAAAAATATACTTATAGATTTTATTTCATTTCATTATTTCAGTATATCATACAACAAAAGGTATTTCAAGTGTTAATTGATGCATAAAACAAATTATAATTTGAATCATTCATATACATATGTACACTTTAATTCCATTCATTATTAAGTGTCTGTTAAAGTATATAGTGTAGTGAGCATTTGTAAGTGTATATCTATAAAAATGTAATCTATGTAGAGTGTGTAGTTTTTAAAGAAGACAGACTAGATAAAATACATGTACACTTTGAGAGAGAAATTTTGTAGCAGATATGTATATAAATGTGTGTTATCCAGATATTATTAATAATGATTGAATTTTGAAGAGAATTACATTTTACATGTATAAATTACCATATGAAGTAGGAAAACCCTATTCTTAAATGATATGTCTTTAAAGTCTTATTTTCTTTATCATCAATGATAGTTCACAAATAAAATCAGAAGTTATAATATTTTAGAAAATTATTAATTTCTCACACCATGTAATAACTGTCATATTTAATAATAATTCAAATTTCATTCCGTGTAACATAAACTATATCATTGCACATATTTGTAGACATATTTTATATAGATTATTTCTCATTTTTTTCATAAAAATAATCATTTAAACAATGTGTAACATTTATTTATTTCTTTTTTTTAAGGACCTGACATGATAAGTCTAGGCTTAGTTGATAACATTGATTCTAAAAGCAATTTTCAAACAGATTTATCTAAAATTGAAGAAAACAGTGATGTTAAACTTGATGATCTTGATGAAGATGAAATTGACTCATATATCATGTCGGAGTCTGAATCAAAGCGTAAGGATGGATTATGGAACGCTCTTAATGCAGAATATTTGAGAAAACGACAAGGTAATTTTTTTATTTTATTTTATTATTATTTGAAGCTTTGTTTTTATTCTTTTATTTGTTATTCTTCTTTTTTGTTATTACATACTAAATAGTATTAAACAAAACCTAAAATGAACATCAACAAACAGTGGACATGAATAAATACTGTAATAAACTTCAAGATTATTATATTATCATTGAAATTTCTATTATTTTATATGAATAAGATTTACTAATAAAATATACTAAATTATGTCTTTACAATATATAAATACATATATGATATATATATATATATATATATATATATATATATATATATATATATATATATATATTTCACACACATACATGCACACCAAGGTTTACATAAATTTAAGTTTAATATTAAGGAATATATTTAATTACTGATCTTCAAATTATTATTATAATTTTTTTTATAGAACGTCTTGAAATGTTAGCAAAAGAGAAAAAAGAAGGAAAACCAGAAAAAAAGAAACAAAAAACAACAAAAAAACGACAGACAGGTGGTCCAGCAAATTCTGCTGGGGAAGCAATCGAAAAAATGTTACAAGAGAAAAAGTTATCATCAAAAATAAACTATGAGGTATTAAAAAGTCTCAATGCGAGTAATGAACATAGCGAGCCTTCGATTGATGAAAGACCAATGTCATCTCGCTCATCTGATTCTGGTATCTCTCTTCTTAGTGAAAAACGGTATGGTTGGTTAAGTTGTAGACATATTTATTTCAAACATACTTATAAAAGACATATATATATATATATATATATATATATATATAGCTGGTATAAATAAATCACTGCCTCAAAACAGCAGAAAATGTTCTTATTAAAATATTAAACAATTTCTCAATATTAATTTTGATTATGTATATTTCTGTAATGATACTGTCTTCTTCAAATTACAAGTACTTCTATTTTGAAGATGAACTGCCTTCAAAATACACAAGTCAATTGAAATAAACAATGATCGGCTATTAAACAATTTGATAAAAGAAATTGTAGTTTTCCAAATGACTTTTTTTCACCTAACACCACACAAAATTTTCTGATCAAGTGTTCAATAAATCATTTGATCATTTTTGATGGATGCTTACAATAGTGATTTATTGAAAATTTCTAATTTATTTCCAGTATTATAAATTAACATAAACTAAATGTAGTACATTAAATTTGAATCATATCAATTTCTCTTTAGGACACTGTCTGAGCATGAACTTATTTCACCTGCCCCAAAACGACTACATCTTTCCTCTAAACAAAAGATCAAAGGTAATGAATCACGAATCAAAACTGAAAAAACCACTATTAAAACTGAAAATACTACTAATGTAAAAGAATTAGGTAAATTTGAGTGTTTTGTATTGATAAACTATCTAACATTTTTTAAAAAAAATCAAATATAATTTTTTAGAATCAGAATCTACATCCTCTTCTTTAGCGATAAACAATACAATTGAAGACGATGAAGACTATGAATATGATGACGAAGATGAGCCAGCGCTTACAACTACTGAATTAGGAGTACGAGAAATGTTACGTGACTACAGAAGAGATACTGAAGAAGATGATGGATTTGGTGGATATGATGATGAAGATGAAGTTTATTAATATTTACATGTATCCTATCAACATAAACCTGTTAAAATTGTAAACCATTATATAAATGATTATTCATATATTAAAATGAAATTTAATTATTATCCTTTTCATTCTTTAGTTTTTTATCAGTTTATATAAAGGTAAATGAATTCAGTTTTTCAATATTTTTCTTATTCATGTTTTAATTAGATAATAAATGTCTAGTTATATTAATTTCAATAAGTTTATTAAAAAATCATACATCACTTACCTTTTTGTAAAATATAACTAATATTAATTAGTTATATTAAAAGTTTATTTAAAAAAATTATAGTTATATTTTTATTAAATATTAATTTTTATCGTTCAAATAATTTCCTTTGTATTTTATCGAAAAATATTCTTTTCATTGAACTAACTTTCATTAACTACAAAATATTAAATTAATACAGTATGTTTCATTATAGAAACCTTAGTATTCATTTAATATTGTAAATAATCATTAATATTTACAATAATAATACAAAAAAGTTATTTTAAACTTTTATTATTCATAACAATTACAATATAAATATATTTATGTATAGTTACTTACATTTATAAAAAAATACATGTTGGTAGATAATCTTTTTATAACTTAAATAATATCTATATAACTTAATGGACGGATATATATAAATATATACATACACAAGAATAGAAAAATATGTTCTGAGATAAGGAAATGTGTACAATTTGGCAACTTTGAAATACATACAATAGAAAAGTAAATATCTACAATACTGATGCATTACTATATGAGATTTCTTTCAACGCATTGATGGTGAAGTTGTGCTCATAAATCTGAAAAAATAGAAAATGTGAAAAGGTAATAGATAAATCATTGCATAGAATTTTTTGTTTCAACAAGCTTACAACTATGACAACAAATAAGCAATAGAAAAGCTGGTGTGAGAAATTATAAATAAATAAACAACACTGAAGTTATTGAAAAGAAAATACTCAAAATGAATTGTGAATATTAAGTATACAGATCAAATATATTATTGTTGACATTCTAAAAGTGTATCATTCACATTTCAATTTTAGTTTAAAAAATTAAGACATAACTTTTATTATATTCTATGTATCAAATTAATATAATTTCATTTCTATGAAATGACTAAACAGAGTACATTTTGACATTTGTAACAACACGAAATATCTGCATGTTATATATATATATATATATACATATACATACAAACACACGCACACAATATATATATATATATATATACTATTATGTATTGTTCAGCATTTGTCACGTGCATATTTAAACAGAAAGAATATCATTTAAAACATTTAAATATAATTTACCTTGGAGATTAAACAACCAACAAAATTAAATGTATCTACAAAATCAATACTTAAGAAAAAATAATAAAATATTTTTAACTCATTAAGTATATTTGTCATGTTTAATGTGTTAATGATGTTGAAAATATTCTTAAATTATTTTATTTAAATCACATTAGTATGTATATGAGTAACGGTCATTCAAATAAACTATACATTAAAATTATTTCATCAACGATTTGCTTAAAATGCTGCAACAGTTGTTCATATATGGTTAAAAAAGTATCCACAATGTCTCTCAAACATTAGATGACAACCTAGTGTTAGGAACAGCAATTTTACAATGTCTAATTTTTTACATAATACTTAACAAATACTCATTTGTGAAAATAACAGGAAAAATAATGAAACTTTTAGCCTAGAAAGAAATTGATGAAGTGGAGAAGAAAGACATAATTTTTAAGATTTTTTTAAATGAGTTTGTTCTATTTTTTTAGGTTTTCTATTTAAATATTTTAAAAAATGTATTGATACTGGTACAAAGAGAAATACGGTGGATGTGTACGTGTACACGTGTATGTATGTTTGTTTTATGTATATCGAACCTAATATTTTATCTTTAATGATATTGAGTTAAATTTATATTATTTAACTTTTGATATTAAGTAAAATATGGAAATAATAGAATTAATTAACATTATTATTATATAATTAATTATTAGAAATCTTATTTTTTCTACTTAGTATTATAATACCGAATTCTTGACATTAACATTTATTTCAATAGTAACATTACAGCCTAAAATAAAATATGTTACAAATATACATATAAACAACAATTGTTAATTGTTAGAGGAAAAAATTTACAGTTAAGTTGTATACAGATATATATATATATATATACATATACGTATATATATATATATATATATATATATATATATATATATATATATATATATATATAAATTAAAATATTTTGTGCTTCCTTTTTACAATAACAAAATAATTGTCATTATTACTTTACTTGCTTTACAGCAAAGTATGCATACAGCAAATCATGCATAGATCTAAAAAATTTACTGAGTAATTAGAGCAATGTACATTTACTGCGTTCAATATTGATAGTAATACAAGCAACTTACAAAGACATATAAAAATTGACATTGATCACTATGTATTTTTAACCATATAGTAAAAAAATTGAGCATATGAAACCATTTTAATGACTGTGTATTAATAATAGGTTTTTAAGCACAAATAATTACGAGTATGCCTGGAAGCTAATTTTTATCGAGTTTATTTCAACTATGGTAACTCTTAATACAGCTGATTATTACATTAATTATTCTCATTTTTTTAAGATTATCTCGTTTAAATAAATGAAGCATGATTTTCATTTATAGTTTAATTCTTACTCATTGTCTCCTGTTGTAATTCAATTTTATATGTTGGGTTATCATACGATGCTTGTGAAACACGCTGTGCTGGTGTAGTAATAGCTGCTTTATGTTGACCATACCTTCGGACTAATACTAATAAAAGTATTAAAGTAGCTAAAATGGCAAGAGCTGCTACTATTGCTACAACTACTAAAGGCCCATAGTAGTCACCTTCATGACCTTCTTGCATTTGAGTTACACCGGAAGATTTAACTGTAAGTACAAAATGAATATAATAACACAAAACTTAATTATTTAATGCTGACAATTTCGAATATATGAATGCTTAGTGCTGTTGAGTCTCTTATTTACTCTATATTATCTCTTATTTACAGTCAAATCTTCAATATTTCTTATTATAGAATCAAAAATATGTGCATACTTGTAAGTACAACAATATACACAAAATGACTATCAGTGACTTATTAACTAAATTAAAAATTAACACTAACGCCTTGGTCAAATCATAGCAACAAGCATCTAAACTAATTTTTATCCCTTATTTAAAATGATATACCTTGCTCTGAAGCATGATCAAGATGTTGAGGAATACCTTCCTTTGTCATAAAATCTTGCACATTACTTGTTTTTATTCTACCATTAGTGAGATAAACTTCTAACCACAGATGGTAATGAGTTGCAGGTTTTAAATCTCTTATTATAGTTTTTGCAGGTGAGTCTCTTTTAGCAATTTTAAATGTACTGAAATCTTCTTTTCCATGTTCACTTTGATAAATTGCACGATAAATATTCACATACTTGTCTTCAGGGTATGGTACACCTGACCAATACACTTCAACACTTGTTGATTTTACTTGTCGAACTTCAAGTGTAACATTAAATCCGTATACATCTATACATTTCAGAATATATTAATATCAAATCGAAGTTTACAAAAATTACTTGTTTATTTATTGATTACAAAAAGACATACCGATTTCTTGTATTGTAGTTACATGTAACATTTTGTCTGATTTCAGTTCTGTTTGTTGACCATGAAACGGAATAAAATAAATACCAATTTCATAATCTGTTTCCGGTTTTAAATTTTCTAATGTATAGCTTGTCACAACACGATGAATAAGAGGTGTTGCAGCATATACCTGTAAATAACAAATTATAATTTCAAGAATATTAAAGATATTAACAGTTACAAACCATTCCATGAACTTCCTTATAACGGATTTGAACACCATCTATGAATTGCAGTTCATCATTTGTGAATTTTCTCCATACTAAAGTTACCCACGTAGAATTAACTTCTCCAATACTCATATTTGGCTCGATAGGTATTATAGATGGAAGAGTTGTTTGCGTGTTATTTTGTTTAGAAGGCGGTGTCCTCACAGTATAAATACGACTGCTCGGTGTATTATGTAAATCTCTTAACATTATAGTTATTTTAATTCGATATTCTGTGTCTGGTTCGAGACCTGGTAACTCAAATTCAAGTTGAGGTGTTGCAATTAAATCATTTGGAGGTGCAAATACTTGCAAATTCCATGCAGTTGGATCATCACTCCTAATTAAACACATAAATTGAAAATAATATATAAGTAGTATAGATACTTAATTTTCGTACAACTAATACTTTGAAATAATTAACAAATTATTTTCAAAACAGCTTACGTTTTACTTGTGTAACGTAATTCTACACGACCATGTAGACCAACCAATATCGGTGGTACTGTGAAAACTAATCTTATTGTATTTTCATTTAAGGCTTCTAGATCCAAAATTGTAATTTCATCTAAAATTTAATAAAAAAGAACATAATAAACATTATATGAAGTTTATTAATAACAAAAATTGATAAAAAAAATGTATTTACCTTTTGGTTGATTAAATGCTGGATGAAGTGGAAAATGTTGAAAACCAGGATTGAATGCTGAAATTTAAAATAATTATTTTGTACATACATACATATAAATGTCAGTACACAGAAAAAATTACAAATTTGTATAATAACAATTTTTACAATTGGTTTTGTGAATAATGCATATAAGAAAATGTTTCATGGACAGAAAAAGCATAGCATCTCCTTGATACATTTTTTAAAATAAATTATTTCAGAAAATGCAACATTTCACATAAAATTGTTTTATTTCATTAAATATTTTCACACTGGAGTTGAAATGAAAACGATTTTACATGGACTTAAAAAAGAAGAAGTTAATAGATTATTTTTACCAACCTGCTGTTTGTGTCAGGTTGATATTTGTTGCCTGTGGAGGAAGTTGTAAATCTGAATTGGAATAGTAATGGTCATTTACAGGAGGAGAGGATAAAGGATGTGGATATTGTTGGGGAAATTGTGGTCTAGTCCCAACATGAATTTGTTGCAAAAATTTATCTGTATTTAATTGATTATTAGGATTAATGTTTGGACCAAATTGTGGATGTATAAATGGCTGTCCAGGAGGTGTTATATATTGCTCATTTACAGGAATATTTTGTACTTTAATTACAGATCCAGGTGGAGCTGAATTTATTAAATCAGGATGTTGTTGATGAATTAAGTGTATTATTTCTTCAGGAGTCAAAATGTCTTGAATAGGAGGTTTCGTTCGTTTTGGTATATCTGCTGGGAAATGATTTTGTGGGCTGGCTGGTTCAGGGAATGGACGTATATTCACAGGAAAGTTTTCAAAAATAGGTTTATTTTTTTTACCACCCAATTCAAAATGTTCTGATTCAGGATTGTTTATTGGATATGTACTATCTGGATGCTGACCTTGATTATCAGGTAATGGATAAATATCAGTTGGTGTTTTTTTATTGGAAACATTTGAATATGGTGAAACATTTACTGGTGTATTTTTTCCAGGTTTAATAGATTGCGGTTTTGGATAATGAGGTAAACTTGACTTAATTGGATTTGACCAAGAATTTTCAGGGAAAATAGAATATTTGTCAACTCCTTTAGAAGGAATATTCTGATAATTTGGAGCTAGTGGGCCTAAGTAAGGTAATTTAATATCTTCAGTTTTGTTTTTAACGTCTGGAGTCTGATATTTTACTGATGAATTATTTTCATTAATACCAGATTTATTCAGATGTGAAAATATTGTAGGAACTGATACTGTTGAGATATTTGAAACTGTATAAGATACAAATGGCTTTGAAGGTTTGTCTGTCTTTCCCGGTTTTGTCATTATTTTGGATGATTCAGTTGTGGATGACTTTGAAAGTAATTTAGGAAGTGTTTCATAAGGCTCATTTGACGATACTGGTGTAATTGGTGTAGGCAACAAAAAACCACCACTATTATCCGACTGATTCAAATGAACGTCCAATGGTCTGTCTTGTCCTGTCCCCTTTGTCGTAACATCTGAAAAAAATATAGTCAGTCTGTCATAGTCATTGAAAAGTATTCACCTTAAAGTTGATAGTAATGATAGTGACAACAATTGTTCCATGTTAGTTTATCATGCCAAGCAGGTCATACAAATATTATATGAAAATATTAAAAATATGAAATAAAGATCAAATAGATATTTTTACAATAAGGTTATATTTTTAATTTTGAAATTGAACTTAAAATTAAATTATCAAAAAAAGATTCTTTTTTAATACGTACTTTAGTCATTTGTATATTGTAAGATTATAATTTGGATATTAATCCATTTTATTTATTTTTGTTATTGAATATCCACAAAATAAAAAAAAATATATGCTGCATTGCATATCATTACCTTCTGTTGTAGTTGGTCCACACATCCAATATAAACAACAATCATCATCCTCATGATGTTTTAATACAGCTTCATTGAGTTTACATGGTAAGTCATTGGGTGGCTCTGCAGTAACAGGAGGACAAGCATTTTGACATTCTACTTTTCCCATTTCACAATAACAGCGGTGATGACATCCAGTTACATTTGATGGTATCTGTAAATAAATATATATATGAATAAATAAATATATATATATATATATATATATATATATATGTAAAAAAATATGTATGTAATAAATATGCAAAAAAGAACCATTTTAAAGATCTAATTTAAACATGACCTGTCAAAGAAATTGCATAGATAATAAAACTATTCTATGTAAAAGCATCTGACAAGGGGAGGATACACTCTCGGAAATTAAGTTTGAGACCAAACTTCCTGTATAGGTAGGGTACCCCAAAGATTTTAATATAGTAACGTACTAGCTCGCACTATCCAGCTATTTTCGAGAAAAAAGGCTCCAAAGTTTCCGCATCTTATACGAGAAAGATTTTCTATTGTAGTCAATTAGCCTGTTAGCTAGGCGGTATCATGCCTGCTTTACGTGTCTGAGATTTCAGTTTCGGTTCTCGATCTATGCAGTTTTTTTTTCTTCACCTGAATAATTATTTAATACATTTAATGCATTTTATTAAAAAAAGTATTTAAATAAAAATGAAATAACATTTTCTTGTAAAGTTTTTCAAAAAATGCTCTTTTTTAAATTTTTACAATTTTATTTCAAAAAATAATTTTTTCACGAAAGTTTTATAATTTTTTATATTATTTTGCAAATATATTCGTATATTGAAGTATTCACGTGGTATATGATCCTGTTAAAGTGATCACATGGTATATCCATGAAATGATTTTATACCTTTCTCTATACACAATATTCCGTGGAATATACCACATGAATACTTTAATATACAAATATGTTGGCAAAATAATGCAAAAATTAAAAAAAATTGTGAAATAATTATTTTCTGAAATAAAATTGTAAAAATTTAAAAAAGAGCATTTTTCGAAAAAAAATTGCAAGAAAAACTTATTTCATCTTTATTTAAATATTTTTTTTAAATAAAATGCATTAAATAATTATTCAGGTGAAGAAAAAAAACTGCACGGACTGAGAGTCGAACCTGAAGCCTCGGACACATCAAGCCGGCACGCTACCACCAAGCTATCAAGCTAGTTGACTACGGCAGAAAATCATTCTCTCATAAACCGCTGCAAAAACCTTGGATCCTTTTTTCTTGAAAATGGATGGATGGTGCGAGCTAGTACATTACTATATTAATACCTTTGAGATACCCTACCACTATAGGAAATTTGGTCCTAAACTCAATTTCCGAGAGCATATCCTCTCCTTGTAAGAGAAGAAAATAATTAAGAATGCTTAAAAGTGATCTTGAATTTTTTGGAAAAATCAAGAAAAATCATCTTTGAAAATTATTGCTAAAAATAAATTATTGAGGTTATTAAAAAAAGAAATAAAAATGAGATCAAAATGAAAGTTTAAATTTTTTTATGCAGAATATTCCCTCTACTTTTGATTACAACTGACAATTATTTTTGAATGATATCAAAAATTTTTTAAATTTTTTGTGATATGGTGTCCCATTTTTCAAGAATTATGGATTTTAGCTCCCAAAGTAGACTGTCGACTTCTAGCACGTGTTTTTAAATTCGATTCTTCGATCAAATTAAAGTCTGGGCTCTTGGAGCACTACACCATACAGCTTACACATTGGCCACTATATTGTGTCAATGTTGTTCTGCAATCATCATCAAAATGCGGTTGAAGTTAAAAATTTTCTGTGAGAGACTTAGGGCGTGAACATGAGAAAGGAGACAATACGGTGAAGACTCAAAGAAGCTTTCTTGATGCTTCACAAGCTAGCCAGTGGGTCACAGCTCATTGAAATGCCCGATTACAATTCGTCCAGGTATACGTCAACTGGAGATTTTTTTTCTCGACTTAGGTACTTTTATACTGTTGAGTATTGGGTACATTTGCACTTAGCATACTGATTATTATATACAAGATACTTTATCTATGCTGATGGTGTCGTTTTATATGAATAGCAACGCAGATGTCGACTGTGTATTGTAGTGTACGCATGTGGTAGCGCTAGAATTTAAAGTGAATGTATTTTTAGTATATAAATAAATATTGTTGTAATATATAAAATGTTAATTATTATTCATCCTCATTAATCCCAAAAGGCAATTCTAACATGGTAGCAGAGCATGGTTAATAAAAAAGTTAATGAAAAAGGTTAATAAAAAGTTAATGAAAAAGGTTAATAAAAAAGTTAATGAGAAAGGTTAATAAAAAAGTTAATGAAAAAGACAAAATAAAGAACGTGAATTTGAGACAACAAAAGCGAGGAACATAGGCAAAATGGCGTACATGAAAATTGATGAAATGATACCAATTTTTGATGGATCGGAATATGTAAATTGGAAGAAAAGAATACTGAAGTTTCTAGAATATAAAGAGTGTTTAGTTGTGGCTGAAAGAGAGAAAACTGACACAGATAATATTAAGGACTGGAAATTGAAAGACATTAAAGCAATAAATTACATATACAGTGCAATTTCCAATAAACAGAATATATTGGAGATCTGAACTCTACGTACAAAATATTAAAAAAGTTTGACGAAATGTATTTAAGAGAATCGACGGCTCTATAGATTGTATGTAGAAATGAATTAGAAAGAATTAAGTTACAAGATTTCGCAGAAGTGACAACATTCTTCGATGAATTCGAAAAAGCAGCAAACGGACTCAAAGCTGCAGGAGCACAAGTTACGGAACAAGAAAAATTAAGATATATGTTGAAGGCACTACCACAAAGATATATCCACTTGGGAGATTTAATTGATGTGCTCCCAGAAGAAGAAAAAACCGTCGAATATTTGAAAAGTAAAATAAAACTGAAGGCTTTAGAAGAGAAAAATCAAAGTGAAAAGAGTGAAGAAAATACAAACAAGTCAAATGCATTCATGTCAAAGACAAAAGGAAATTGCTACAATTGTGGAAAACCCGGACATTTACAAAAGGATTGTTATCAAAGGAAATCTACCAGACAACAAGGACGCGTCGGATACAGTCAAGGTTGGTCACGAGGTCAAGGCAATCAACGAGGAAACTTCAGGGGCAGAGGCAGAGGCAGCTACGGAGGTGCGGCCAATTCATCATCGAGTTATCAAGGTAACCAGAGGACATCATCACAAGGTCCAGGTAGCGTATTCAAGGCAGAAGCAAATACAGCTGAGGTAATTTGTAATACAAGCTCAGGTAAAAATCAAATAGACTGGATTTTGGATAGTGGGTGTACGGACCATATAGTAAATGATGAAAAATTGTTGACAGAATATATAGTTCTGAAAGAACCAACTGATGTAAGGTTAGGTGATGGGAGAATTTTGAAAGCGACTAAATTAGGTAAAATAGTAACAGATTTTGAAGTTTTTAATGATAAAAGTGAGGTAACTGTAAATAATGTATTTTTTGTAAAAGAAATGAAGCAAAATTTGTTAAGTTACCTAAGAATTACAGAGAAAAATAAAATAGTTTCACATGGAGAAATTTCAAAAATTTATGATCCAAATAGAGGATTAATTGCAATAGCTAGAAAGAAAGGAAATATATATAATATGACAAGCTTTATTAAAAATTATGACCAGAGTAAAGAAGTAAATTCTAGTATAGTTAAAAATGACTACAATGGAAATATGACATTAAAAGAAAAATGGCACCGTACACTAGGACATGTAAATTTTAAGTACTTAAATATCTTATGTAAAAATGAATTGTTGGAAGGATTACCTAAAGAAATTGAATCTGAATATATGAAATGTGCCACCTGTATAAAAAGTAAAATGCATAATTTGCCATTCGAAAATAATAGGAGACATGCTAAAGAAGTTTTAGAAACAGTACATACAGACTTGAATGGACCACACAGTACAGTGGGATATAGAGGTGAAAGATATTTTTTGACATTTATAGATGATTACAGTAAATATACTAGAATCTATACACTGACATCAAAGTCTGCAGTTTATAATTGTTTTATTGATTATGTTAATGTAGTTGAAAATCTGACAGGAAAAAGAATCAAAAATTTGAAATGCGACAATGGCAAAGAATATTTAAATGGAAATATTTACAAATTCATAAGAGAAAAGGGTATTCGAATAATTCCATGTCCACCTTATGTTCATGAGTTAAATGGTGTTGCAGAAAGGTATAATAGATCAATTATGAATATATCTAGGTGTTTATTATCTGAAGCACAAGTTGATAAAAAGTATTGGCCAGAAGTAGTTCAAGCTGCAGCTTATTTAAAAAATAGATATTTAGCTAACACATATAAACAGAAGACACCTTATGAAATATTTTTTAATCAAAGACCAAGTGCAAAGAATTTGAGAATGTATGGAAGTCGAATTTATGTTAAGAGTACCAGAACAGTTGAGAAAATCTAAATGGGATAACAAAGCTAAATTGGGAGTATTATTAGGCTATAACAGAAGTAGGATACAAAGTACTTGTAGATAATAGAATAATTAATGCAAGACATGTAGATGTAGTAGAAGAAAATATTAAGATTATAAATTTCAAAGATAATGCAAGTAATGATAATACTAGTGATAATGGTAGCTTAGCAAGTGATGTTGAATCTTGCCAAAGCATACAGTCTGAAGATAATGATGAGTATGATATTAAAAATACTAAAAGTAATAAAACTGTGAAAACAGAACTTAGGAGATCAACTAGAGAAAAACGCCCAAATAAAAAGTATACTGAAGATTTTGTAACAAATTATGTTTATGTAAATTATTGTGATGCGACAGTACCTTGTAACTTTGAGGAAGCGATTAATAGTAATGAGTCTAAGAATTGGATCAAAGCTATGGACAATGAAATGGAAAGTTTAAAGAAAAATAAGACTTGGAAACTAGTTGAGAAACCCAAAGATAAAAAAGTTATTGAAGTCAAATGGATTTATAGAAAGAAGAATAAAAATGCTTACAAAGCTAGGTTAGTAGTTAGAGGTTTCCAACAAGAAGATTATATTGATAATATTTATTCACCAGTAGTTAAAATGCAAACGTTGAAAACATTATTGGTTTATTGTTGTCAAAATGGATTTATTATTGAACAAATGGATGTTGAAACAGCATTCCTTAATGGAAAAATAATTACAGAAGTTTATGTTAATCAACCAAAGGGTTATGAAGACGGTTCAGAAAAGGTATTAGTATTATTAAAGGCTTTGTATGGATTAAGAGAAAGCCCGAGATCTTGGTACGAATGTTTTAATGAATTTATGGAAGAATTAGGTTTTAAACGTAGTGACTATGATTATTGTTTGTATACAAAATTTGAAAATAATGAATGTATTTATATTTTACTATTTGTTGATGATATGCTAATATGCAGCAAAATAGAAAATTAATTGTTGAAATTAAACAAAAACTGTCACAGCGTTTCAAGATGAAAAATATGGGAAAAGCTAGTTGCTATATTGGAATAGATATCGACTATGATGAAAAGAAAAATGAAATGACATTAAGTCAGACAAATTATATTGAGTCTCTAGCAAAGAAATATAATCTAGAAAATGTAAAATTATATAACACGCCAATGGAAGTAAATCCTAAGTTAGAACCAGTTGAGAAAATGAATAATTATTTACAATATAGAAATTTGATTGGAGAACTTTTGTACATTAGTACAGGCACAAGGCCAGACATAGCGTTTAGTGTAAATTATCTAAGTCGATTTCAAAGTAGCTATGATCAAACACATTATAAATATGCTCTAAGGGTTTTAAAGTATTTATATCTGACTAAAAATGTGAAGTTAAACTATAATAAAGTAAAAGAATCAGAAATATTGGATTGTTATGTTGATGCTGATTGGGCAGGGGATATTGTAGACAGAAAATCTACTTCAGGTTATGTGATTAGATTTTATGGAAATGTAATACACTGGAAAACACATAAGCAAAATTCTGTTGTAAAATCATCCACTTTTGCCGAGTATGTTGCATTGTCAGAGGCTGTAACAGATGTGAATTTTATACGTAAAATGTTAATAGAAACTTTTAATATTGATATAAATGAACCAGTTAAAATATATGAGGATAATTCAGGTGCGTTAACTATTGCAAAGTGTGGAAATTTTTCAAAAAATACAAAGCATATTGAAGTTCAGTATCATTATGTAAATGAAAATTATGAAAAGAAAATTGTTGATGTAATTAAAGTTGAATCAGAAAACAATGTTGCTGATATATTGACTAAATCGTTATGTAAAGCCAAGTTTATTAAATTTAGGGAAATGTTGAAATTAAAGGAGTAAAAAGTATCAAAATGCAAATGTAAGGAAGTGTATTGAGTATTGGGTACATTTGCACTTAGCATACTGATTATTATATACAAGATACTTTATCTATGCTGACGGTGTCGACAACTGCGTTGCTATTCATAGAATAGCAACGCAGTTGTCGACTGTGTATTGTAGTGTACGCATGTGGTAGCGCAAGAATTTAAAGTGAATGTATTATTAGTATATAAATAAATATTGTTGTAATATATAAAATGTTAATCATTATTCATCCTCATTAATCCCAAAAGGCAATTCTAACATACACAGAATAGTCTCATTATCTATACAATTTCTTTGATAGTTGACGATGTTTAAATTAATTTTTTTTAACTAGTTCAGTTTTTTTACATGCCAGTGTATTAAATTTATTTCCAAAATGTTAGAATATTCTATATAATAATAATAATATAAATATTTTTAAATATTAAATATACATATATTAAAAATAATAATTTTTTTAATATTATTTCTATTTTCATACTTACCTCTGCAAAATTTTGATATTTAACGCCCTCATGCATACATGAGCCGTCACGAACACAACGTACTTTTTCAGCACAACAATTTGGAGCTTTTGGTGTAAAATTCGCAGGTACAGGTTCCCAATCAAGACAATGTGGATCAAGTACATCAAGACCAAAATTTGTAGGACACTCAAATTTTACACACATTACTCCTGTTATTTCACACATACAATAAGCTGTACATTCATCATGAAATTCTTGACCTATAAAAAAATATATATATACATATATATATATATATATATATATATATGCATATATACTCATACTAATACAAATTCATAATTACGAATTTTATTTTTTAAAATAAAAAAACTAATTCAAAAGTAATTTTATAAAAAAAATACAAAATTTAAAATTTATTTTATATTTATTACCAATATTATATGTTACATCCTTATAAACACATTTTCCGTCAGTTATATTTTCTTTAATTTCAGTTTGTTCTGGGGATTTCACTCCAGGAATGTTCACTTCGAGTACATTTGAATGACTTCCTATTTTTATATAGTATATATGACCTGCTTCTAGACCATTAACAATATTTTCGGGTAAAAGTTTCTGTGATCTCCATAATCTTCTGTCTTCACTGATTTCTACGTTATCAATCGATGTATTAATATTGGTAGCTTCAATAGATAAACGTATAGTAGTTTGATTCATATTTTCAAATGTTATCTTTATCAATGGTTCTGATGACATTGTATCTTTATTAAATGCATCCTGATCATTTAAAGTAACATCACATAGTACAATTTTACAACAAGAATCATTAGGATCATCCACAGTTACACATGCTTCAGACGATTTTTGACTTATTGGTGGGCATCTGAAAGCAGCATAATTATTTAAATTCATATGTAAAGACAAGGTTATAACTAAAAACGATAAGTATATTTATGATAAAATAATAATTAATAAAAAAAGAAAAGTATACCTTGATTTGCACTTGACTTTTCCAGAATATTCACATGTACAAACATTTGCACAACCTTCATTGAATGTTTCACCTCGGTGATAAGTTTTATTGTTAAATGAACACAGTTCCAGTGGTTCCGTTTCTAAAATATAAAACAATCTTTAATTTTAATCATTTTAATTATTATAATAACTGTTTTTTTTACAAATGAATTTTTCATTCACTCCACAAACCGCAAAAAAATAATTTTTATTATTAAGCATGTGCATTTTGATGGCGATCTCATTATCCCCAGAGCACTAAAATCAGATTTTTCTACTTTAAGAATTGAGTGATTAAAAATTCATTTCTAAAAATGAATTTAGTTACAAAGGTAAAACCATAGTGTAACAATTTTTATTTATTACGTAATACATGATACTATCTAAATTTGATTTTTTTATTTTTTGAAATACAATTCATACAATTCCTTCGAAAAACATTTTTTTAATAATTTAAATTAATTAAATTCAATATTTTATTTCTAATCATATCAAATAAAGCAAACTTGATAGTGGTAACTAACATCAAATTTAATTACTTCCTGTATCGATTTTCTGTATGTGTATAATGTTGTAGTAAAACATTTAAATTTGTGTATTTTAACAGTTGTTAAGGTTGCTAGCCAATGACTATTTTTGTTATGACAACAATGACAATGTAATTGTCGTGCTGATCTTTTTCGTATTAGTGATACATTCACTCGGTTGTTCTCATGTTATGTAGATGCTATATATTTAATAAATTGTTCCATGTTAATGAATGTGTTCAGTTAATTTATACACCTGCAATTCATCAACATGGTAGCAGAGCGTGGTTCCTCGTGAGTGGACTTGTTTGGTTACAAAAGTGAACATTGACAAAAAATAAAAAACGCAGAATTAATGCGTGGTAGTCTCATTTGTTCACTGGAAAAATTCTTTTCTGTTTTGTAACGGCATAAACATGGAATTCCACGGAATTGAAAAGTTGCGAGGTGCTGAAAACTGGAGCATCTGGAAATTCGCGGTAAAGAATTTGCTGCGTGGAACCGAGGGAGCATACGAGGTCTGCAACGTCGAGTTGCAAAAGCCGAAACCGTTGGTGGCTGGTGCGTCTGCTGCTAAACAAGATGCGTACGAGATGAATTTGAAAGCGTGGGATAAGGCAGATCGCGCTGCGTGTCAAATCATCGTGAGAACTTTGGAGTCTAAGGTAATAGCGTTATTGGTGACATGTGAAACAGCGAGAGAAATGTGGCGCAAGCTGCATGCTGTGTATGAACAGCAAACAAAACAAGCTGCTCACACTGTTCAACCTGAATTCTTTAGTTTTAACAAGAATCCAGCCGATGATATTGTAAGGCACATAGCTAAGTACGAAGGATTAATTTTGCGCATGCAGCAGTTGAACGTGAAGCCGGATGAGTCGTCGCTGGTTGTCAAGTTGTTGGATTCACTTCCGGATGATTACGAAAGTCTACAGCAGGCTTGGTGGGCGTGACCTGAAAATCAACAAACGCTCGACAACTTGGTGGGAGTGCTGACCTCTGATGAAAAACGTCGAAAACAACGAGCTGAAAAACAGGAAGAGTTGGTGGCATTGCTGACGAGTAAAGTCAAAATCCAAGAGAAGAGCAGCAACAAAAATAACACCCGGCCAAAGAAATCAACTGATTCGAATGTTGGAAACAATAAGGGCCCGGTTTTTAGATGTTATTGCTGTAATGGCATTGGTCATATCCGTCGTAACTGCAAAAAGGGGGAGCAACCCCGCTCAGGACCGTCGGAGGATGAATCGAAGGACGAGGCGTTTATCTGCGAGGCTCTCAGTACGGAAATCGACGATTTGTGGATTGCGGATTCTGGCGCAACGGATCATGTAACACATCACAGAGAGTGGTTTTCCTCGTATGAACGGTTTGTGACTCCGATTAAAATTTACATCGGAGACAAATCGACGATGGATGCTTTTGGAAAAGGTTCGATTAAATTCGAAGCTCTCGTCAATGGAAAGTGGATGTGTTATATGGAAAACGTCCTGTACGTGCCAAGTGCGCGTAGAAATTTATTTTCGGTAATTTCAGCGGTTGATAAAGGAATGTCGTTTAATTCAACCAGTAGCAGGTGCGAATTTGTCAATAACGGTATCGTCGAAGCACAAGGCGTTCGAGCTGGTTATTTGTTTAAAATGATAATCCGAGTAATTATCCCAAAAAAAATCGTGCGTCAGCGAAGTGAACATTTTGTCGAGGAGCACACTGCAAGTTTGGCACAAGCGTACGGGCGCGTGTTCGATACAGTTCAGCAGGCCGTCGCCCGCGATGGCGCAGAGCACGTCCTCGGGCATTTCATCGCACCAGCTCGTCCATGACCACGACACGCATCCGGCGTACAGCATCCGACAAGTACGTCGACGCCGAATAGGAGGCGAAAGAGGCGTTGCGTCAGCGGAAGCTCGAGGAGGCCCGCGCGCGTGCTGTCCAGATGGAAACGACGAAATGGCGCGAGAAGTGGTCGAAGGTCCGCAACGAGCGGAATAGGGCGCGAGAGGAGGAGAAGCAGTACCGTGCGAAGCTCGACGCCGCGCTGAAGGACGTCGGTGCGTACCAGCACGAGAAGCACGACCTCGAGGTGCGCAACGAGCAGCTGAAGCGCGAGATGGAGAAGATACATCTGCTGCTGCTCAAACACGCCGGCCTGTTCGACAGCCGGATTCTGGAGGCGCTCGAGAGCGAGGACCCGGAGCGGGACTTTGCGTTCCTGCGGACCGAGTACGGCGCGTCGGACGCCGCGTCCGAAGCGGCAAAGCCGAAGTGCGACGCGGCGGTCGGCGCGCACGACGACGACTTCGCGTTCCGTGGCGCCGTGCCGCGCTTCAGAGACGTGCTGCCGAAGAGGACGCGCACGGTGTCCGAGACGAGCAGGAGTCCGGACGACGAGAGCGTGCGCGTTTCCGAGAACGGCCTCGACGGACGCGAGAGCCTCTCGACGATGGCGCACCAGGAAGAGTACGACCGGCATCTCATCGTTCAGAGGATGTCGATGCTGCAGCTGCGGCTCGACGAGACGACGAAGACGATACACGTCGAAAGAGCAACGCAACGCTGCACAGGACGCTCGAACGGCTCCAGGCCGAGCTATAGGAGGCGAGGTAACGCTAAGAGGAGGCGAAGATCGCGAGGTAACGCCACGAGGAGGCGAGGATCGCGAAGCACTAGGCGGCCCGGGAGGTACTCGCCTCGAGGAACAGACAGCGGACATCCTGATGCAACCGATCACACGTGTCCAATTTCACTGTTTACGACAACAGTTAAGAATGATTGAACATTAAAAGGACTTTAATTATTTGTAAAATAATTACTTGTCAAAGGATATTTTGTTTTTGTTGTGAAATGTATGTCTGTAAAAGATTTAAATGTTTTAGAGGAAGTGTTGTACTAAAACATTTAAATTTTTGTATTTTAACAGTTGTTAAGGTTACTAGCCAATGACTATTTTTGTTATGACAACAATGACAATGTAATTGTCGTGCTGATCTTTTTCGTATTAGTGATACATTCACTCGGTTGTTCTCATGTTAGTAGATGCTATATATTTAATAAATTGTTTCATGATAATGAATGTGTTCAGTTAATTGATACACCTGCAATTCATCAACATACTCGTATAATATACATATAATTCTCTCTCTCTCTCTCCTTCTATATATATATATATATATATATATATATATATATATGTATGTATGTATATATACATATACCTGTATGTGTTTATAGAGAAAAATATTTTAATCTTAGAATAAATAATACGCAATTGAAAACAACCTTTTACATTTTTTTACATTGCAATTTTAACTGTGATAAGTTTCATATTATTGATATGATACACACAAAATAATTGGTATTTTTTATTCATTTTTCAATATAATTTATTTTTAATATGTTAATCAAAATAAAAATATAATAATTTTTTACATTTATTGTTTTCAGTAGAATAACAAATGTCTCAAATAAATGATTTAAATATAAATTTCATCTTCGTTGAATACATTCATTCAAATATAAGATTGATAATATTTTTTTCAAAAATATTTTAAACAGTAACAAAAGGCTATCTCCATTGATATAAATATTTGTTTTGTATAAATGTCCAAATTGATATATCCATTTTAAAATTAATAATCATAAAGATAAAATTTAATTTTTAGATATTAGACATTATGATATTTTTGAAGTTAAATACTTTTTTATTGAATATATGTATTTAATTTAAAGAAATGTTTAAACCACATATTAAAAAGTATTTTTTCATGTAAGTAAATGAATTATTTCTTTCTATTTATTGCTCAATAGTAAGAATAAAACAAATTCTACATAATAAATAAGAGTAATGAAATCTGATATAATCTCATACAATATTTTTTTAAAACAGAAAACAGAATATTTGTTTTTAATTAATAAATAGAATATGACAACCAAAAATCAATTATTTATAGCATTAGATGCGGTACAAGTTTTGTATAGATTAATGGAAGTAAAATGAATAAAAATGTTTATGTAAATAAATAGTCTCCCATAGAATAGATGAAATTTATTGACTTTTCCCTCATAGTAGAAATGCTTTTTTTATTAATTTTATATTAAATACATATTATTTGTTTATATATAAGACACTACACTTCATTAAAACAAATACAGAACATTAAATAAATCATTTCCACTGTCATTAACAATAAATGCCCATA
The DNA here is from genome assembly GCA_034766995.1 of Acanthacorydalis orientalis. Classification (NCBI taxonomy): domain Eukaryota; kingdom Metazoa; phylum Arthropoda; class Insecta; order Megaloptera; family Corydalidae; genus Acanthacorydalis; species Acanthacorydalis orientalis. The sequence goes on along the minus strand of CM068318.1, from coordinate 28,940,768 downwards.
TATTATAATAATTTATTGTAGCAGAACATAAAATTCAGAACATTAAATTAAAAGATTATATTTAAAAGTAGGGTATTATCATTATAAATCATAATAGGAATGCCCTATTTCTAAAATATAAGCTTTAACAAAACATTGCAAAAACTGGCACACACTCCAATATTCTTATTTTTCTCCTTTCAATTCTGCATACATTATAAAAAAGAATTCTAATATAATAAAGTTAATAAAATCTATAATATACAAATGAATTAAAAGAAGTTAAAAATATTTTTAATTATTTTATCTGTGAAATAAATATAACTTTAATTATTAGTCACAGGAAATGACCGAGTAGAAATAAAATTAAAGGAATTACCTGTGTCTGAGGCACAGACCATTATGGCACAACAAGGATCATCTACAGGCTTTTCACTGCAAAGTGGATCATGTAATTGTTTTCCTTTTCGAAAAAATGGCATTACGCATCGCGGTTTACATTGAAATGATCCATCATCCATACATTCGCACTTCTCCTCACATCCATGTTCAATCTAAAAAATAAATTAAAAAGAAATGTAAAGTGAAAAATATTTCTAAAAATAAACGTTTATTAATTTATGTATTTTTTACTTTTATTTTTTTGTATACAGACGCACGCACACACATACATACACACAAACGAATACATACCCACACACAATACATATGCATAGACACAAACATACATAATTTTTATTAATATTAGGATATTTTAAATTGTATAACCTTTTTTCAATATTTTATTAGATGAAATTTATTAAATGTGTTTTTTTAAAACAGTAATACAATATATATATATATATATATATATATATATATATATATATATATATATACATATATTGTATATATTTCTTTTAGTTTTGGTTATCATTGATAAAAAAATATAATAACTATCTGATACAAGGGCAAGTTAAAAACTAATGAGAATATTTATGTAGTAAAAAACTCATTATTCTAAACAGATGATTTATATGAAAGTAATTTTTTTATATAATCCTTCCTAACATCTATGCACTTAACATAACACTTTATGAACTTTTAAATTAAGTCTTAGAAGAAACATTTTGTTCTCTTACATAGCCACTGTTTCACCTTTTCATGAGAAAGAAACTTTTATCTTATTAACTCTTTTTTACTGACCCAAAAAGGTGAAAATCGCTTAGTAGTATTAAATTGGGATTACCTAGATCGTTAATATATTTATTTGTTTTATTAGTTATATGAGGTCATGTATTATTTTGGAACAGAATCACATCCTTTGAAAGGTTTTCATGCATCTTGGACTTGATTTTTGGATTCAGTTCTTGCAAAAGTTCGCAGTAGCTATGACTTTTTCATCTTTATGTGTAAAATAAACAAAATTACACATTCCATATCCAAAAAACTTGTCATCAATAACTTTCCTACAGAAGATTGAAAAATTCACCTCAATAGTGTAAAGGACAAACGTTTCTTTTTAATGAGAATATCATTACTACAGTACAAAAGTGGTTCTGCAAAAGATTAAAAAGTTTCTTCCAGAGAGGAATCCTAAAGCTAATTAAGCGTTCAAGTAAGTGCATAGAAGTTAAGGAAGATTATATAAGAAAATGAACTTAATAAAAATCTTACATATAAAGTAACAGTTTTTACCGCATTAATGTTCTTTATTTTGACTTTCCTTCATATAAGGTATTCTTTTTTTTTTATAAATGATAACCAAAACCAGAAGAAACCAAAGTTGAAGTAATAAGTAATAAAATAAAATAATAAATCATCGATGTATATTACATTTTATTTACGACCTTACTGGTTTTAAAACACACATTTAATAAATTTTCATCTCATAAAATATTGAGAAGAAGATTCTCAAATTTAAAATATCCCAAAATATTGATAAAGTTTATGTATTTCTATATTAAGGGGACCCGGTGGTCTAGAATTTTCGAAAAATCGATTTTTTTTTCGAAAGTATAGTATCTTAAAAATATACTGTTAAAATTTGATGACGAAATTCAGAGTATTTCAGGATCTACAGCCCATTAGAAGGTCAGGTAGGTAGAAGAATAAGTGGAGCAGTTGAAACTTTAAACGCGTTTATCTCGAAACTACTTTTTTTCGTCTTGCGGGGGCCAGAAAAAAAAACTACTTGACCGATTTGTCTGAAATTTTAATATGTTATTCTGAATAGTTCTACAATAAATATTTTACGGAACTAATAGTTTCCGTAAAATATTTATATTTTTTTTATTAACAAAACTTTCAAAAATACTGGTCGTTTTCAAACTTGTACTTTTGACTACGCGCCATTTTGTCAATTTTTTTTTTATTCTACTTCCTGCGATAGCTATACTTATACTAATTAAAAATTCGTCAATTGTTTTATTTCAGATCAGAGGGAGAGATAAATCATCATTCACCACGCAATTCCATTTTTTTAGAGAGGGAGACTTCGGCATCATTTTTCTAATTAAAAAAAATTTTTTTTTGTCTTTATTTTCATTTTTGTGTAGTTTATTAGTAATAAAATAAGTGTAAAAAAATTTGAAAGCATTATTCATTACCCTCATATAGAAAAAAAATTTTTAAAATAGCTTAAATTTTAGGCCGCTAGTCCCCTTAAATAAAAAAAAATACTTTAATAAAAACTCTGTAGATAAGATTTTTTTACTTTTTAAATATTGCTTTACTTTTGGCTTTCCTTCATAAAAATTTACAAATTTTTATATAAAATTTTACATTTTTAAAATACGATAGAGAAAGAGGGACGCTAGAGAAATAATTCTAATTAATAATACTATTTATTAGAAAATGAACGCTTGTTCGTAAATGTAGGATTTCTTTTATGGTCATATTTTATTTTAAGCGTAAAATATAAGTGATTTCAATTTGATAAATAGGAAATCTATCTTGATAAAAGGGAAAAATGGATTATATTAGATACAAATAAAATATAAAGACGTATATAGATAACAAATAAAATTTTATCTATTTAATATATATTTATCACATAGAAATCAATTGTCTTAAACAAAATATAAATCTTAGGCAATAATTCTATATATTTAAAAAATAATGTAACTGTACGATAATTCGACTTATTTAATATTTGTAAATATCTAAATTTACCTTCTCTCCTTTCATATATTTCTTCCCTGAATCTTCACAGAGCGAACTATTGGACATCGATTTTAATTCCATCGATGTAGAATTGATATTCGGATGATCAGTTGTGATCAATTGAGCAGTATCGATATTTTCATCATCGTCATCATCCATGCTAACATCACTTAAGTCTTTGATCGGTTTTTTCTTTGGTAATGTACCTGCATCAGTAAATGTGAAAAATCTGTATCCGATTTAATTAATATATAAATTATAATAAAAATTCCAACAATTTTGACGGTGATTAAAATAAATATTTGTTAATAATTTAACATAAGTAATAAAAACATTGATTACAACATAAACTCAAGAAGCGGGAAATTTTAAATTTATATTACTATTCTAAAAAATTTTATATCGTCACCAGAATCTTCAACGGTCGATTCGATTTACTGTTTACAATACTAATATTTTTTTTATGTACTTATCCTACTTATTCATTTCTTGATCTTATGTCTTTTTTATAATCATAGATCTTTATTTCATTTCATTTATTTTTTTTCTAACTCAAATTCATTACTCTTTTTATTACACTAACATTTATTACAGTAACTTCGGTATTTGATTTTATGACTATTACTTTATTTCCCTACTTATCTTCTTACTATATTTTAATATATCTTTTTATATTTGTGCATGATTTTTAATTATTTTAGTATTTCATATCTACATTTCACTTCTGTACATAAAAACCAATAAATATACTTATCAAATACTTTCTTCTTAAACGTACAAAACTTTCTACTGCATATATATATATATATATATATATATATATATATATATATATATACACGAGGTCAGACAATTAAGTAATGCGACAAAATTCAAAAATCGAGTATATTTAAAAATTAAGGTACATCGCTGCGATCCCCTTCAAAGTAGTCCCCTCCCGCATCTATACACTTATTCCAGCGAGTTTTCCAGTTTTCGTAACAATTCTGGAACACTTCTTGTGGGACCTCTCCGAGTACCCTCGTCACAGATTCTTGGATATCTTCAACGGAGTCAAAATGTCGACCTTTGACGAATTTTTTCATACGGGGGAATAGGAAAAAGTCGCAGGGTGACATGTCCGGTGAATAAGGCGGTTGTGGTAACGTTGCGATGCCTTTAGACGCCAAAAACTGAAAGACACTGAACGCACTGTGACAGGGAGCATTGTCGTGATGCAGAACCCAAGTCTTCGCGATCTCTGGACGCACTCTGAGCACCCTTTTTCGTAATTTTTCGAGCACATTGCGGTAGAATACTTGATTTACGGTTTGTCCAGGTGGTACGAACTCTTTGTGAACCACCCCTTTGCTGTCGAAGAAGCAAATCAACATGGTTTTCACTTTGGACTTGCTCATTCTCGCCTTCTTTGGCCTTGGTGCTCCAGGGGGCATCCACTGTTGGCTTTGTCGTTTAGTTTCGGGGTCATATTGAAAGAACCAACTTTCATCACCAGTAATAACTCGATCGAGAAGAGTAGGATCACTTTCAACCTGCTCGAGACAATCTTGAGCGATGTTCATTCGGTGGGCTTTTTCCATTTTCGTGACATGCACTACTCGCGCGTTGTTACAAAACACTAAACAGCTGGCGAAGAAATGATCGTACGAGGGTGGCCAAGGTCTCAATCGAGAGAGTAGGGATCTGCTATTACGGTGGCGGAGTTACAGGTTCGCAGTGTTACCACAGGCCGAGAAAAAAAATCGGTCGCATTACTTAATTGTCTGACCTCGTATATATATATATATATATATATACAGAGGTATGATGGCATGGAGCAATGAAGCACTCGCTCCAGGTGTCTCAAGAATAAAAGCGCCTGTTAGATATTTTGTAATTTATTATTTTGTTTTATTATTTGTATGAGTTTTGTTTATTTATAACGAATAATAAAGCTTAAATAATATATAGTGCTGTCACCACTGCTAGAAGGCGCCCTGTACCTAATTCACAATTATGGATTTCATCTTCAGATGTATATTATACATATGTTAGTCATGTTTGTTGTTTAATTAATATATAAGTATGTTTAATGTTGTAGTACATAATTGTATTTTATATTTTAATACACCGTAACATAATAAATTTCTCATTAATATACTTAATTAAATATAATAAATTTCTTATTCATATACTTATTTTCATTCAATCTATATGTATTATTATTCGAGCACTCGTTGTACGACGTTGGGACGATTTCAGGATTTGAATTTGTAAAAAAAAAAAAAAACAGTTTTGATTACGAATCTAACGACAAACCAATTATAGACCCACAACACAACTATAAAATTATTTTTTTATTTCATTCTTGACGATGCGATTAATTCAGTTAGTGAAAGATTTGAACAAATGAAATTACATATTGATAAGTTTAAAATATTATACAACATTTATAAACTGAAACATAAAAATAGATCAGAAATACTAAAAAAATGTATGGATTAATTGTGGGCTGATCATGAATTATTATCTCTATTAAGAAATATTGATGGTCTTGAACTTTACGAAGAAATTATAATTTTAGCTGTATTATTGACCTCTCAAATGGAACCACTAAAAATACTTAACTATTTGTGGATAAACAATATAACTACAATATTTCAGAATTTGTTTATTTAGCTACGAATAATGCTAACTGTACCTTTATCAGTTGCTTATGGACAATAAACAATTTTCTCCAAATTAAAAATTAGAAAAAATTATTTAAGGTCAGAAATGGGACAAAAAAGATTAGTCGGTTGACTATGGATGTCCATTGAAACCTATCTGTGTGAATCATTAAATTATGACGATTTGATTCAGGATTTTAGGGAAATGAAATCTAGACGTGTAAATTTTAAATAATATACATAATTATTTTGTCTATTAATTACTATGTACAAATGTAAATATTTTATGGTGTATTATTCCAACTGTTTCCTATTTATGTTAAAAATGTTGAAAGCTTTAAATAAATATATATGCAATATATAGGTAATAAAGAAATATATAAGCTTAAAATGAATTATTAAGTTTTTCAATTTATGTAATTAGTCACTTCAGTATAGAATAAAGGTGCTTTTTAAGAACGTCTGCTCCAGGCGTCAAAATTTCACCACACGGCAATGTATATATATATATATATATATATATATATATATATATATATATATATATATGCATACGCATATATGTATGTGTGTGTATGTACAGTTGGTTTTGTTTCTTGTAACTAATAAAAAGCATGTTACAGCAATTAAATAATTATGATTACCGAATAGAACTAAATATAGAACTAGAACTAAATAATCGGTTAAAATTAAAAATTACTTTATCACTATTTGTTTAATCAGAATTAATATAATTTTTCTCAAATTTAAAAATTAAATATTTCCATTTTTCAAAAATCAAAAAAAAAATTAACTGCAAAAAAATATGAAAACAAATAAATACAGATATCATTAATAAATAAACATGTTAATATAATTAAATAATAAATATATCTAGGAAATAAAAGTGTTTTTATTAAGCTTTTAAAATTATTTTACGAAAGTTTCATTTATTTATTTAAGGGTAAATAATGAGAATCAAATATAATTTACAACAATATTATCAATATTTATTACAGTGTATCATTTACCTAAAACAAACAAATAAAGAATTGTTTTTTTTTTTAAATTTTGTTGCAGATTTCACCCCTTGTTTCTAATTACTTTCAGTAATACAACAAACTAAATAACTAACAATAATAAGGAAAATCCATATTCTTGTTGAAATACGAAACAAATACAGTATTAGAAACGTACAAAAATTATTATAGCTGAGTTATAGACAATATCGACTTTGGTTTTATTATTAATTTTGTTCCAAATTGGGCTATTGAATTAAAGATGTAAAAGCAGCAAAAAAGAGTAATTTTTTGTATGTGTGATGGTAAAACAGCAGAAACTGCTCGTAAACTAAACGATGATTTTGGTACGGGTACTGTTAAGGAATGTACGGTGCAATGGTGGTTCCAAAAATTGCGTGCAGGGGACGAGAGCCTTGAAGATGAAGAAGTTCGCTGTCGTCCTTCTTCAGTTCATAACAACCAACTAAATGTGTTTAATTGAATCTAAACTAACAAAACCACCCATAACAATTCTAGAGCTTGCACAAAAGTTAGATTTAGTCATCCAACAGTTTTGGACCGCTTAAAACATCTAGAAAAATCAAAAAAGCTTGATATATATTTGAATTTTAAGGTCATAAATCGTAATTGTTTTTCTAACAACCTAATATTTTAAAGATGCAATGAATATAAATATGTTAACATTTTCAGTAAGATATTTTTACTAGTCGTTTTGTTTACAATTATTTTTCAATACATACATACATATATATATATATATATATATATATATATATATATATACATATATATATATATATATACATATATATATATATACATATATTTATATATAAAGGTTTTTTCTTAGGTGATTTTATTTAAAAAAGATCATTATAATCAAGTAAGTAATACGTATATAACGTGTAATATTAGTAATAAACAGTAATTGAAGGACTTTATAAGATAAACAGGAAAATTGCCATCTACCTTGCTACAAGAATATATATATATAGAGAGAGAGAGATGTTTACCGCAGTGAAATAGTTAAGACACGTCATGTTCGGATTGACACTATATCATACTTGAGACATGCTCAATGTTCTCTGAATTCTTAGTTCTTTGAAACAAACTGAATATTTTTTCCTGATATACATTTAAATTAATTATAAGTATTTATATTTACACTCACTTTGTTTTTTTTTTTTAGAAATTCACTTTTTGCTAAGCACTCCAAGCTACTTCTTATTTACTTAATGATTCAAACATTCAAATCATCTAATCAAGTAAGTAAGAAATACCATTCCAAAAACATACATTTAATTATAATAATCATGAAAAAATTACAAACATATCTGTCAGTTCTTACGAATAGCGCCTATCAATTTTGAAATCACAACTTTTTAAATGTCTCAAGTGCTATAAAAATGCCAACTTTTTATTTTCAATTTTAGTTTAAGAAACAAAAAATAATTATAAGACGGCGAATTCGATGAGTAAATGGAAGGTAAAGAACCACAATGCTTTTAAATTCTAAAAACTCATGAAAAACAATGACTGTGAGACAAAAATTGTCATATACTCGATAATTCGGTCAAAATTTAACATTTCAAAACTTCTGAGTGATTATTTCCATGAACAGTTTGTACCCTTTAGGAATTGCTTAAAATGATACCCTGGACTGATTAATTCAATCTATTCAAGAACTTTTTTTTTTTTAAAAAAAACAACAAAATATAAAACACGTTAATTTATTAAAAATATATCTTTTATTTGAAATATTTTATGCCAATAATAAAGTTTCTTTACATATGTCAATTATTGTATATTTAACAAACGTATTTTTTTTGACTTCTAGAAAAAAATTAAAAAAGCTCATTGTCTTTTTATAAAATACTATAAAATGCAGTACAATTTTTCGAAATATAAAATAATTATAAAAAGTAGGAATATTTCATACTATGAAAATTTTTTACTATTTTTCTTTTCCGCGTATTTAATTTAAATTAGGCAGTATATACATTAATAATAAATGGTGAGGTGAGATGATAGATATATGTAATCAGACAAATGATATAAACAAATAATAAAAAAAATAGCAAGAATGATGTACTGTATGATAATAATCATTTTTTATAATTATTTCCTTTTCTTGAAAAGGAAATACTCACTTCACTTATAATACTCAATCTATTTAAAGCATGCAAAACTTAAGCGTTAATTTTTATCTTGATTATTTTTTCACAAATGTTTCCGTGTTTTAAGTCAGGTTAGTTCAAGGCAAACGTAAAAGTATATAATTTATCTGAATAATTTAAACATATCAGTAAAGTACTGCCTTACCAGTCATGATTTTAATCGGCACGTCTGCATTGGAATTATTTGCTAACATAATTACGTTCGTCACGTTATGATTGTCCATTGTAAAATTGAGAGCTCGAGATTTTGGTTCATCAACTGGAAATAAAAATTAACATTATGTTATTTTATTGCATTAATTTTTAATTTTGTATACTTTTCTAACGTTTTATTAGTAAATAACACTGATGCAATTTAATTAAGAATAAATTTATCTCAGGTTCTTGAATGATGTATGATTTAATGATAAAGTGATAATGTTTACCAACTGATGATCTCATAAATTTTAATGGAGTTCGTTATTTTGAAAACCTATTTTTTATGTTGTCAAAAGAGATAAACGCTTCATTATATATATATATATAGAGAGAGAGAGAGAGAGACAGATAATTTTTTTGCTATAGCAAAATCTATTAAAATATTCAAAAATCTTTTAATAAGAAAAATCATTGATTAATTAAATGAAAACTATAACCATGACGGAACAGCAATTTCATATTTAATTATTAATATTTTCATATTATCATGAATTGATAAAAGAAATTAGAAATTCTATTATACATAGTCAATAATATTATAACACCTGCTCGGTATACATCAGATCTGGTGAATTCGTAATGAACTAAACTATCAGCTATTGTAAATAATATATTTTAGGCTTCTTTTGGCAAAGACGGAAACAGAAAAGCATATTATATAATAACAATTTATAAGAACTAAATTGTTATCTATTTTAAAAATAATAGGTCTCCATACATATTATTATCTTTAAAATATTTATTATGTAATATATATATATATATAATAAAATCTTAAATATCTATTATATAATATATATATATATATATGTATATATATATATATCTATATATATATATATATATATATATATATATTATATATATACGAGTATATATATATATAATAATAATAATAATAAATATTAAATAACACAGTTTTAATAATAAAAGTAATATTTTTATTTATTTTGATAGTATATATTGTTTATAGGATGAAAATCACGCGCTTTTTTTATTATTTAGTTGAGCCATCTTTGGTTGCCATCGAAGCTTCGATTCGCCTGTGCATGCTATTAATGTATGCCTGTACTGTTTCTTGCATCTATGGGTGATGATTCCAGATATAAATATTTTTTTCTATTAACTGTGTCTTGGTAATGGCCTCTTTTGCCACTTTTCTCATCAACAACTTCGAAACGTTTTCTGTTGGATTCATATCTGGTGTATTTTCCCGGCAAATGCAACAGTGGGACATTTTCGTCCTCCAAAAAAGCTCTTACTGATCGGACATTATGACATGGAGTTCCATCCTGCATAAAAACAAAGGCTTCTCTATCTGGAAACCATTCTTTAAATTGAAGCAGCAACCAGTTCCTCAACATCTCTTTGTACTAGTCCTGTTACATTGTGCCCTGAACTACGTACAGATGCCCAACTGGGCAAGGAAACTTCCTTGTCACTGATAACTGACCAAATCATGACTTTATTTGGCTGTTTTACAGTCTGTACTTATAGAACTGAATGGCACTTTTCACCAGGTAGCCGACGTATGAACAGATATTTGTTCGCCAAGATTTCGAATAAGCTCTTATCACTGAAGTAAGCCTTAAACAAAATAAAAAAAAACATGATAACTGGGTTTAAAACTTAAAACAGACATTTTATTAGAAAGAAAATACATCAAAAAGAATATTCACCGATCTTCATAAGTTCAAATCTCGATTCGTATGACTCTTTGTCAACTTGAGATATTTCGCTTTCATAGCATCTGTTAATTTAGTCTTTCAAGCGGATCTGTGGGCTTTGAAGTTCATTTCAGAAAGTTCAAGTTTTAAAGTTCGCTCAGATACAAATATACTAGTGCTTTCAAGCTCAAACTTAATTTCTTTCGTGGTGAAAAACCGGTTTTACATGTAAAACCGGTAACATTAAACATTCTTCAAACATCGTTCTAACCTTGGACTAATTATCGGTATTCAGCCACACCTTTTCTTCCTTTGAGAGGGTAATTCCTAGATTAAATCAATTTTCTTTTTGATTCGCCTCATAGATGATTCAGATATGTTCAATTTACGAGTAATTTCTCGATTTGTATAAGTTTTCATCCCAATTAACGCTTTTACTTCTACCATTTTTGGTGCTGTCATATCACTCGTTTTACTCATATTTTTTTATAAATAATGTTAATATTTTTTTTACGAGAACGTACTATTAATAGACAACAAATTTATAATTTAAACTATCAAAGTACGAGTAAACATAAAAAAATTGAAATTCAATAACAAACACTTAAAAAACATCTGCACTTGATATTGTTAAGAACGCAATTGATGATATTCATATATATTTAGCATCTTTATAACATACGAGGCTCGTTTATAAATATGGTAAAAAAGCAATTTAAACACCGTATGACTTTAGAAAAATTCGATTTTATTTCTCAACATACTCCATTGAGAGTTATACACTTGATCCAGCGAGTTGCCAATTTTTTCATCCCGTAGGAAAATTAGCTTTTCTCAAAGTTTGCAAAATTCACTTTGACGGTGGCGATGACATCCCCATTCGACGAGAGTTTCTTCCCACGGAATCAAATTTCTAAATTTGGGAAGAGGAAGAGAAGTCACACGGGGAAAATTCCGGAGAATAGGCTGGATGAGGAATCAATTCGAAACTTAATTCGTGCAATTTTGCCATTGTAACAGCCGATTTGTGGGACGGCGCGTTATCCTGGTGAAAGGGCACTTTTTTATGCGCTATCTTGACCGTTTTGTTTCGCTCTTCTTTCAAACGGTCCAATAACGTTGCATAATAGGTTCCTATTATCGTTTTTCCCTTCGTTAAGTAGTCGATCAGAATGATTCCTTGGGAGTCACAAAAAACGGTGGGCATCACCTTCTCAGCCGACAAAATTGTTTTCGCCTCGTTCAACACACTTTCACCAGCCGTTGTCCACTTTTTTGTCCACCACAGCTTTGACTGCTACTTCGACTCGGGTATGTAGTGATGGATCCATTTTTTATCCACGATGACGAATCGATGCAAAAAGACCTGCGGATTGCGATTAAACATCCTCAAATACTGGGTTAAAATTTCCTTTGGTCTGCGTTTTTGGTCGACAGTCAACAATCGCGCGCACAGCTTTTTCATGTATAATTTTTGCAGGATATTGTACACTCGTTCAGTTAAGATACCTGCAGTCTCAGCAATCTCGCGGATTTTTACTCAGTAGTGTTCCTCTATAACGATACCATGGATTTTTTCAACAATATCCGTCGTGGTGACCTCAACTGGGCGTCCAGAGCGCACTTCATCTTTAGTGCATGTTCGGCCACGTTTAAACTCATTTATGTCACTGCATAGTATGATAGGACAGTATATGTGATATGAAAAATTTACGTTTAAAAAATATTTGTTGATATTAAAAATTCAATGTTAAAAATGCACAGAAAATAATAATTTTCTTTTCATTATAAATACGTTTAAACAGTTATGAATTTTAAAATAAAACAGTCATTTTTATGTAACTAGAACTTAAATTTATCAAATTTATAAATTAGGTATAGTTTTAAATTAATTTTATAGTTCTATAGGACAACAATCTGCTAATACAATGTGTATTAACTAATTCAATATAATTTATAATGGCAACAAAAACACAATCAGTAATCGTAAATCATTAATTTATTATAAGCTGAAAAATATCTAGACGATAATGCTATGGATAAAATCGATCATTCAACTGAGTGGTGAAATCAGTTAAGTGTGTCAGTTTTGCGTGAGCGAGAGAATATGTGAATTATATGTGTATTTTTTTCTATAGAAAGCTATATATTATTTTTTTTAAAAAAAAAAAACATAAGTAACGTCATTTAATTTATATGCTCCCGATACCTTACAATACAAAAAATTATAATAAAACAAAAAAACAATAAAATACAAAACACAAATATAAAGTTAAAATACAATACAAATATACAATAATGTTTGTGCGTGGACTCTTATCATATTTTTATATATGTCCTCTTAATAAGGGATTTTTATTTCAAATTACTGTGAGTACTCAATCAAATCTTCACGATTTTCACTCACAGTTTAATGTAAACACTCAAAGTGTAATATATATATATATATATATATATATATACACATATATGTAAATATATATTAGAAGTATACATATTATAAAACTTTACAATCTCGAAATTAAGAAATTGAATTTCAGTTTCTTCTAATTCGCAATGAACAATGAATATAACTAATAATAAGAGTTAACAACCGATTTTTTAAAATAACTTAGTTTTTTTAAGATTATATGTTTAAATAATAAAACATTCAGTTTTCACAGGTATTTTTGTAACTCTGGTATGGGGAAAATTAGGGAATTGAATTAATATATGCGAGGAAATAATTTGACTAAAAAAACGGCCTATACAATCTCTTTTATTGCAATAGTTTTTAATTAATTTTGTAAATTAATCAATCATCTTTAACCAAAAATCATCTTTTAAAAAATAACTCACTTATGTAGACAGATAACTATATATATATATATATATATATATATATATATATATATATATATATATATACGAGAAAAACTAATTATTAAGAAAGGTTTTGTATTTAAAAAGTTTAATTTATATTATACATCTTAATAATTTAGAACAATTCAATTATGCTTATTATATTGAAAGTAATTGTCGAACTTGATCTTGTAAGAAAAATAAATTATTCTACTTTATATATATATATATATAATAGTTATGTTAGTTTACAGATGTAGTAGAAATAAATTAAACAAATAAAAACATTTAATAGTACATTAATTGAGGTCAAAGACTTCGTTTTCGTGCGAATTAAAACTCTTCATGTTTCATTAACTCTGTGATAAACATTAAAATTTAATTCAAAATTATTAAACATTTATACTCTCCGATAAATAATGCAACAATTATATTTCTTTCACATCACTTTTTAACAATGGCGCTGATAATTATAGAAAAACGATAAAAAAAATTTTCAATGCCAGTTCATTAATGATTCGATAATTACAGATTAAAACTAGAATCGAAATAAAAATCTAAGAATTTAAACCTGAATCTTATTTATATATATATATATATATATATATATATATATATATATATATATATATATATATATATAGTGAATATATAAGTGTTCGTCCCATCTATATATTGCTATAAAATTGATTACATTTCATTAAGTTTACACAGTTATTGAGTCTGGATTTTTATTGAATTATTCATTATCATAGCTTCATTATCAGCACTATAGAAAATTTTCCCATTATTTTCATTATTATCTTATTTACACTAAGCAAATAGAAGTAATGTCAGAAATTTACATGAAAAAGGTATTCGTACAACTTCAATTGGGTTTAAGGAAAGCATAAATAAGGAAATCTCCGTTTTTTTGACATGTGCATAGACTGAACAGTGTAAATAGTACTAAAAATTAAAAAGAATATTGTGATTTGTAACATGTTGAATTTGTAACATGTGATTTGTAACATGTGAATGTTGAATTTATTCACAGGTCGTACTTCACCATAAAATTTTTCATAGTATAATATACTTCTAGAAAGATTGCAAAAATAAAAAAAAAGTTGTGAACATCCGCCTTGATCAGTGACACTGATCGGCGTCTTATTCTAAGAGTGAGTAAAAAAATCTTAGAAATTGCCCCCTCCATCGCAGAAAAGTTCAATATTAATCTGATACGCAAACGTCCGTACCAACTGTACAGAACGTTTTGAGAAGCGGCAGTAGACATGGGCCGCATGGCTAGAAGAAAATATTATGTTAATAAAACAAATAAGAAAAGCATTTGAATTTCCCAAAAATATATAAAAATGACCTTATAAATGCTTTCAAATAATATCACAAAATATTAATGTAAATATAATTTGCTGTAATTGAATAAACAAATTATATGATTATAAACTAATTTTTCATAAATTAACTAAAATGGACGAATATTTTTACGCGCGAATTTCGGACATTCAATTTTTTAGTTTAAATAAGATACAAATGAAAATAATTGAAATTTTTTGTAGAGTACTGATAGTTATGATGGACATGAACTGATTAATAAAAATGTAAAATATAAATATGTACGACTTTCTGAAATACAAACTACTTCATAGTAATACACAGAGGAGACGAATACGAGGTCAGACAATTAAGTAATGCGACAAAATTCAAAAATCGAGTATATTTAAAAATTAAGGTACATCGCTGCGATCCCCTTCAAAGTAGTCCCCTCCCGCATCCATACACTTATTCCAGCGAGTTTTCCAGTTTTCGTAACAATTCTGGAACACTTCTTATGGGACCTCTCCGAGTACCCTCGTCACAGATTCTTGGATATCTTCAACGGAGTCAAAATGTCGGCCTTTGACGAATTTTTTCATATGGGGGAATAGGAAAAAGTCGCAGGGTGACATGTCCGGTGAATAGGGCGGTTGTGGTAACGTTGCGATGCCTTTAGACGCCAAAAACTGAGAGACACTGAACGCACTGTGACAGGGAGCATTGTCGTGATGCAGAACCCAAGTCTTCGCGATCTCTGGACGCACTCTGAGCACCCTTTTTCGTAATTTTTCGAGCACATTGCGGTAGAATACTTGATTTACGGTTTGTCCAGGTGGTACGAACTCTTTGTGAACCACCCCTTTGCTGTCGAAGAAGCAAATCAACATGGTTTTCACTTTGGACTTGCTCATTCTCGCCTTCTTTGGCCTTGGTGCTCCAGAGGACAGCCACTGTTGGCTTTGTCGTTTAGTTTCGGGGTCATATTGAAAGAACCAACTTTCATCACCAGTAATAACTCGATCGAGAAGAGTAGGTTCACTTTCAACCTGCTCGAGACAATCTTGAGCGATGTTCATTCGGTGGGCTTCGTGACATGCACTACTCGCGCGTTGTTACAAAACACTAAACAGCTGGCGAAGAAATGATCGTACGAGGGTGGTCAAGGTCTCAATCGAGAGAGTAGGGATCTGCTATTACGGTGGCGGAGTTACAGGTTCGCAGTGTTACCACAGGCCGAGAAAAAAAAATCGGTCGCATTACTTAATTGTCTGACCTCGTATATATATATATAATATATATACATGTATATATGTATGTATGGATAAATTCAATTATAGTTGACATTGTATGTTACTACAGAGATATTTTATTATTTAACTATTTATTTAGAACCATTTTAATTTATAAAATTAAATGTCATAATTTCAGATTGGAATGTCTCCTCTAACATTTTTGAACAAAAAGAAGCTAATTATATAAATTTGTTGTTATAATTATCTTTCTATATATATATAAAAATAATTCCATCGTAAAATTTCCGTAAAATAAATTGTTATTTTTCGTAGAGACCACCTCCTAGCAACGCCGCTCCCCCCGCTACACTCTACAAGTAGCACGTTAACCATTCTTGATATTCAATGTTTGGTTGATGGATATCGCGTGCTCTCTGTTCTGATTAATTGACATAAGTCACATGTACTCGCATGTAGCTCTCACGGTGTCCAGTGAAAGAGGTGTGTACGATTTCAATGTAAAACTGATGAAATTTATTCAAAATAGTGTATACACTGAAGCTTTAGAGCAAAAAAATCTTACGCATATTAACAATAGTGTGTTTTTAATGTTTATAAACTTTTCCCATACAAATTTTACAACTTACATTTTACGTAGATTCTTTTTGCGTACAATTTGTTAATTTCTGTTATTTGTTAGGGGACAGCCCCACTCCCATTCGGGGGATTGACGAGCGTAGCAAGTAAGAGACATATCCGCTGGTATTTTTTAATTATAATAAAAATAAACGCTTTTCATATTATCTTTTTTTCTTATAAGTCTGATTAAGTTTGATTTTTATGTTAACAAAAATAAAAAATATTTTTTACATCAATTTTATATAAATAATATTTCAATGCATATATTTTAATGTAACTAAAAATTGCGACCACACAATAATTATATATATATATATATAAATCATTTTATTAAGTAATACATACTTTTTTATCCAAATTTATATTTGTCTTCATTTTATTCAACATAAGATACAGTAACATTTTTCATTGTATTGTGATTTACACTGTTACTTTTACAGTAATTACACACACACAGACACATATATATATATATATATATATATATATATATATATATATATATATATATATGTATATATATATATATATATACTACATATACTACATTCGAATAAATAAAAAAGATAATTTTTTGTAATAAAAATATATTTAAATAATTAGAATTACATAAATACGATATGCAATGACCCGTTTTCATACAATGGCCGGTTTGTTCACTGAGTTTACTGCGTCTAGATTTACATTATTCATCGTTTAAAAAGTACATAAACTGTTATAATACTGTAAATAAAATAATTTGGTTTCATTTTAACATTATTAACACTTAAAGATAAAATACTGTAAATATTGAAGTGTTTATCTTTAATTTACAAGTTCGTAAAAGACCGTAGATGTTTAAAGAAAGAAACATCATTTTTGTTGGTAATAATTATTTTTTGACAAATATTTTTAAATAACAAATTTAATTGTGTACAGAAGAATAGAATAACTGAATTTGTATTTTTAAATTATAGTTAAAATTGTGATCGTTATATATGAGAAACTGTTTAGTATTTTTAATTTATGCTTTGACATTTTAAACATCACATGTTCTCTTTCTGACACACAAAAAAATCATTTTTATTCTATTCCAATCAATATAAGATGCATTAGTATAATTTTTCATATAATATAGTTGATATAAATAACAACTCGCTTATTTAGTATATTTTTTTCCAATGGGATTCAAAAGAATTTTATATCATTTTTATAAAAATCTATTTTTATAGTGATGATAAATACTGTGGAAATCGTTTTATTAATTATTTTATTGTAGAGTAGTTTAATTAGTAACATATCGGTAACAGTGCATATAAAAATAAAGTGCTCCACGCCTTCAATTAAAAATAACAAGCAATATTAATCAAATAATTGCGTTGAAGAATATATATATACATATATATATATATATATATATATATATATATATATATATATATTAGACGAATTTTACTATAATTATAATGCTATAATTATGACTAAATATCAACAATGGTTTAAAAATCTGAAAGTTCATATCTTCAGAACGATAACAGAACATAAAGCGTGTAAGCGTATCAAATGAATTGAAAAATCGACAAGAAAATGTATCATTAAAATTAAAATTGTATGTTTCTGTGAATTGTCTTTGTCCTCTTGTATAACTTAAGTTTCTGTTCTCTACAACTA
Organism: Acanthacorydalis orientalis; assembly: GCA_034766995.1. Classification (NCBI taxonomy): domain Eukaryota; kingdom Metazoa; phylum Arthropoda; class Insecta; order Megaloptera; family Corydalidae; genus Acanthacorydalis; species Acanthacorydalis orientalis. The sequence goes on along the minus strand of CM068318.1, from coordinate 28,922,278 downwards.
GTTTCTGTATATGTGCCTTCTTCAGGCAGATTTTAAATAATTAATTTTAATTGTTTTAGGTTTATTTATATACGCTTTATTAAAAACGTCATTTATGAATTTAAAATATAAATAAATAAATACAAAATAGTAACTAATAAATACAAGTAACAAGACAATATTTTATATCTTAAAAGTATAAACTACATCCTAAGTAAAATATATTTGAATGAAACTAAAACAGAATAAAAATCGGTAATATATTAACCTGAAGATGACACACATGCCGAAATTACTTATAGAAAACAGAAAACAAAAAAACGCAAACAAAATGAATCATTTCAAAATCACTTGTAACAAGTGATTAGAAATGTGACAGTAAAGAGAAAAATATCAACAATTTCCTCTGGGTAAATTCTCAAATCAGCAACAAAATCTGAAGTTCATAAAAAACATTTTTCCATGAAAAAATCTAATGAGATTGTAAAGGATCGATCTATTATGAGCTTCTAAAATCTAATAAAACAATAATTTTCAAGTTTTAATTACGAAAAACTGGAGATATTAGAAAAGACGATAAATGAAAAAATTTCGAATCCAATCAATATAACCATTCTTCTATCTATTCTATATAATAAAAATTCACATTTCTGGTCAAAGTGATCGAGTATCTATGTGACGAGGTGACGAGAAATATTTGCTTTATCATCTCATAGGATTCAAGTTTAATTCATTAAGTTTCGGTCTTCGGTATTTTTTATGTTTAAATATGTTATGTTGTAAAAACCAATAAACAGTTTTTTCTTTCTATTTTCCTGTCAATTTTCACTGGGTATATACTAATAACATGATAAGGAGCGATCGCACGGTATATAGATATCTGCATAAAAAAATAACATAATCCATAATTGTCCTACACCTTCCAAATTCCCAAAGTCAAAAATAATTTTATTGATTAGAAATATAATTACAATGCATAAGTACATTGATAAGGTATGGGTATTAGGGTCCGGGGTGTAAGAATTTCCAAATTCCCCAGATTCATCTCCATTTAAATGCCAATCAAATCCCTTCAGCAGTTTTTGAAGCGTAAACAAATTAATAACCGTTTGGAAATGAAATGCAAGCTAAACATTCTAAGCGTCTAAACTTCCAGTATTTTATAAAAGGAAAATGTAATTATTAATAGAATATAAACCATCTAATCCATAATAATATATAAACCATCAAAATTGACGGAAAAATAGAAAGAAAACCCCGTTATTGGTTTTTACAACATATTTAAACATAAAAAATACCTAAGAACGAAACTTAATGAATTAAACATGAAACTTATGAGTTGACAAAGCAAACATTCTTGTCACTATAGATAAACATTTCCCATCACCATGGACTTTGTCCTACGGACAAAGTGACGAGAACTGTGGGGTTGTATTATATATTATAGAAAAATATAAGACAAGGGCAAATTAATACCTCACAAAGAAGATTATGTCTATAATTAAATTAAAGTATATATTTTTAATGAAATTAAATATAATACACGTACAAAGGTAAAAATATTTTTTATATTTACGAAATATGTTTAAAGTGTAAATTATTCCGATACGTTCTACAATTTTGTGCTTTATCTATTTTTATACGTCTAATTTTTTGATTTTCATTAATTTTGATCGCAAAATAGCTTTTTAAGTAGATTATTCTCTATGAATAAAACTTGCAAAATATTTTATAAAATTTACAATTTACATTATACAAAAGTACAGTGCTTTTCTAATAAATATGATATTGACCTATCGATTAATAATCAGTATTAACTGATAAATTACATTTTCAAAAAAAAAACTATAATCACCATTTCCATAGTTCTTGATTCTCTAAGTGTTGGTACGATTATCCTTGAGAGTAAGGAAAATATTTTTAGCGGATATGCAACAGACGTTATCTTTATCAAAACTTAAATTTCGCCAACGAATTTTCATATATACAAGTACACACGCTCTCTTGCCGAAATTTTTGTTAATATGACTCTTAATTATTACTTGATATGTGTATATATATACATACATACATATACACACACATACACACACACACATATATATATATATATATATATATATATATATATATATATATATATGTATATATATATATTGTAGAACTGTGTAATACATTAATAAATCAATAACATATTTCATATTTGTTTTGATAAAATAACATTAAAATGATCCTCAAATTATCATCGTTCGAAGTGATACACTGATAAAGCGAAACTCTCAAAAGAGATGTACGATTATTATATATTTGTAAAACACTACTCTAATTCATTTCTTTTATTAACTGTTACATATAACAGTACAAATGTTACTTACAATTACATTCACGAATCATGGCTGTTTTGACATAATTGCTCCTGTATAATTTAAATGCCTGATAAAATTTCCTTTTTATTGATTTCATTACAAAAATCAAATTATTGAAGGTCACTTCTGCTAATGTAAGTGTCAAATATTTCACACCAATTCATTTTTGACGTAGAATATATCTTTCCCCGCACCAAATATGGGCGCCCGTTCCGGAATCCGTGGTGAAACAAAAAATGGTAGAATTTCAAATGCTTACTGTAACAACACTATGAGCCACAATTAAATGCTAATGTTATTAGTAGTTAGGCCATGAATCAATGTGACCACGCCCAATAACGCCACCTTCCCTCGCTAAGGGGACGTGCGCGCCGAAGCTACGTATAAAATTACCCATGCCGCGTGACCTCTCAGTCTGCGAACTCGATCCTCGAATACTGAGGCTCTCAGATTGAATGGGCAGGCTCGGCCACGTACCTAGGTGTCAAGCTTCACAAGCATCTGAACTTCAAAAGGCACGTCACATACGTGTTTGCGAAGACTCAGGGACAGCTCTGTAGATTGTACCCGCTGCTGAATAGGAAATAGAAATTGTCGCTGAGAAGTAAGCAGAGCTCAAGTAACTGCAGGGGCCCATCAAGCCCGAGCTACAGATGACGACACCTCTCAGTAATATCTTGGTATCGAGAGCAGCTACAGAGCTGTGCGACCACTCGTTTGATTTTTAATCGCTATTTCTGCAATATTAAAGTGATAATAGACACATACGATACACTTTGAATGAACATAATGAAAAATTTGTCATGAGCTGCGACTCATTTCGGAATGTCGCTTCATATGACGATAAAATATAATAATTTGCTAAACAAGAGAAAAGAACGAAGAATAAGGAAGAAAACAAGGTACGATTGTCCTATACCGAGCGATTCAGGGAATGAAGGCAACCGTAGAGAGACGCCACGCGCGGAGTCAACGTAAGCGCCAGTACTTAAAGTACACCCTTACCCCCTCCTATGGATATAGATCACCTGCCACCGACTTATAGTGACAATATAACAATGCATGAACACAATTAGCAAGATTACGAAATGATAATGGCAACAGACTGAGAAGAACTGGAGCGATGTACGTATGCGCGAAATAGAGATGGAGGAGTACGAGCTCGTTCTCTGAGGTAGTTTGCAATTACAGCAAGAAACAGCAGCAACAAGTCGTATACGTGGCACTGTCTCGAGTTACATCCATAGATTACCTCTATCTCACCAACTCGAACAACAATTTCAAATTTTTATTATAAAGTAGCTACAGGTCCGCCTTCTATAAAAGAGACTACTAGACACGTGTATATGAAACTCAATAACCACAAATTGGTGACGATAACAGGCAAGGTGAAGAGACTCATGGCGATGTCTTTAGACAGATCTTCGGAGGAGATCACAGTAGTCAGCTTCAATGTCCAGAGTTTGAGAACCCATAGTGAAGACATAGGGAATGACGAAATCCTGACGTTAGCTGATTATCTGGCCCTAAATGAAACGTGGCCTGATAGATAGAGACTCCCCTGAAAAAATTTCGAAATACAAATACATCAATAGCAAGCATCATCTAAAAGAGCAGAAGAAGTGGAAATATACGAAACAGAGTGTTTAGTCTCGAATGCCACTCGGCCCACGTCGTTAAGAGATCATTTGTCTCCACCCGTCTTCATTTCATACAACAGCCGAAACTTTCAATAGAAAAATTCATACAAACCAAGAAGGTATCGGCGAAATCTTCACAGCTAAGGTAACAGTGAACAGGGCCTGGAAAGTACATCTCGCAGCCGTATAAATTCATCCGGGAGTTTCATTACTAGACATTAAATTCTTTATGATCACCAGTCTCTGTGACTACTCGTCTTCGATCGCTGATATCTTCCCAAAAATAGCGGCAAAAAGATATTCACAAATGGCTCTCATCATCACTACCGATTTCAATCTGAATATGTCATAACAAGAAAATAAAGAACTCATCGACTTCATGAAATAGCGATTCGGTGTCGAATATGTACAAACCACTCCTACAACTCTCTGTGAGACTTGTTTATATTTAATGTTAGTCACAAATGTAAATGCCACTTGCATGCCCTTCATTAATTACTTCCTTTATCACAGACCCATACTCTCCTTTTGTAAACCGGAACAAAAATAAAACATTCAAAACAACAAACTGTACTGTCATTCCCGAAACTGAGTGAAGTATTCTCTTTCCGGTATATCCCTGATACAGCGCAATAATGTTGTTGTCTAAGAAAAAGGCTTTTAACTTTGAAGAGATAGAGAAATAAATAACCTTATAATAATACAAAATACAAATTATACTGGCGTTTAAAATTTGTTTTATAATGATAATGTAACTCATTCATATATTTAATTAATGAACATTAGTAAAACAAAATAGCCAATCAGAAAACCATTTTTGAAACTGTAGGTAAATTACTTTCCCAAATGAATTCTTTTTTACCCCACAAACTACAAGTGTTTCGAAAAAAAATATCCAATATATAATTATTCCTATGTCAACGATATCACCCTCAAAGTGCCAAGTTACCAAAAAATTTTTATAAAATTACCGAAAAAATTTTAGGTAACTGCGCTCTGAAAATTATAGCAACTGAAATTCGCATAAGCTACAACAAAAAATTATCAATAATAATTTATTTAATACTTTAATCGAAAAATTTTGTGTGGTTTGTGAAGAGAAAAAAGAATTCATTTATAAAATGTAACCAATATCGTCATGAAAATAATAAGAATAAAAACATAATTTTATCTTCAGAAATATATACATTTATATATTGCGAATAAGTAATAAAGTTTATCTTTAAATTATAAAAAAAGTCAATTTGGTGAATCTTAGTGCATATATATATATATATATATATATATATATATATATATATATATATTTAAGTTAACAATATAATATGTGATTAATACGTATACGAAAACTCAGTAGATTAAAACGAATTGAAAGTATTGAAAAAACTAATTCTATTGAATACAATTCAATGAATCCTAGGCAACATGGACCAAAACCTTTTTAATATCCGTGTTGGATAGTAATTTTTAATTTTCATTTCGATGATACGTGAAAGAATCCTATCTACGTGTTTTGATAACTAAATTACTACAAAGTGCGAGAACATGAAGACATGCTAGAAGAAGCCATGGGTCAATGAACACAGTAATGATACAACACGAATGTGTACGCTGTTCGTTTATGGTGCGTTGTACTCGATCATGTTTGCGCTAGGTAAACGCATCATTTTTTTACCTTCGGTTATAAAACGAATAGGTTTGTGGTTTGTCCAAAAATATCCATTCGAATATTTAAAGAAGTTATTCACAGAGAAAAACTTATTCATTATAATCAATGGGTTGAGAACACTGACATAGTTATTGTTAAGCATTGTGTATTCTTTTTTTTCAAATCATTTTTAAATAATCCATTGTTATATTTTTTATACATCTTATGTTTTTCAATAACGCTAAAATAATTTTTATTTCAGATTTGTTAATTTTTACTACTATTTTGTCATAATAATTATTTTTTTCAAAAAAAAAGTTGAAAACTGCTGAATTATATTTGTTTTAATAAAATATATTTTCTTTTATGAACACCTAATAGTAAATCTCTAAAACCTAAAGTAAATAAATTCGAACATGTTCACATTTTTGAAATAATATCAAAAAGAAAAGTTTTTATAGATTTTATAACGTTTTTCATAGATTATATAGTGTTTTTTTTATAATTTTAGTTACTTTATACTTTTATAGTTTTACTTTTTAAAGTTTTTATAAGTTTATCTAGAATTCATTAAATTACAAAATACATTATAAATTTCGTATATTTATTAATCAAACTCTCAAAAAGCATAGAATGACTGTGTTTTCTATTAACTCATTTTCTTGCAATCTATTCTAAATATTGATGTGAAAATGTTCTTATACTCTATGTAATGAATATTTTATTTCTTGTAAAAAGCAAATATTCTCGTTAACGAGATTTTGGGTTGTTTTAGAAATCATCTAAAAAATTAGAAAAAAATGTTATTCCCGTTTTCGAACACTGCATTTTCAATATGCTACTATATTTCTCATAAGTACTAATTCGAAATCACATCCATTAAGTAAAAGCCAATTCTACAATTCGTTCAATTACGCCACATAATAATTTTAGTTTTGATAAAAAAAAACACATATTAATTTACATTAAATAATATTAAACCTATTTTAAACTATTGTTTTATTATAAAATTATTATCAAATTTTCTATTTTTAATAGATAATTGAATAACTCAAAGTCAATAATTGTATGTTACTAAATTTTTGGTAAGGATATTAAAGGTTTTGGTATACATTAAAAAAATGTATAAATTGATTACTTTTCCTCATTTCGATCTCTACGAAATTATTTACACTTAGATTTTTTTATAGAATAATATACATCGAAAATAAATTTATTTTGATTGTCTGAACCATCAGACTCGATTAGACTTGAAAAATCGATTTAGTCTTCTTTTATCTATATTAGTATTTTCGAATATTATTTTTTTAAAATTACTCTCTACTTGTATTATGAGGTTTTAAAAATTAAATGGATATCTATTGTTTTCCACAATTGTCAAAACGTGGATTCTTATTCTTCTCTTATATTTGTTTTAACTAGTATTATGATAAATAAAATATATTATCGTAAAATGTTACATTTTTCACCCAAAGAATACCAAAAATGATCAGGAATGGGAAATAAAAACATGTGGTTGTTTCATTACTTATACACCTACTTACAGTACTATAATTATTTGTCAATTTTGTGTAAAATAATGTAAAAGTAATATAAATAAGCATTGTTTCATGCTTGCAATATGCATTTAATATAGTACCTCCTGGCTTTATTCTATCCTTAAAATACTGACGAAAAAATATTTTAACACATGGAGAAGACAACAGAAAACTAGGAATGTTCGAATTTCGATTCAGAAAAAGACTGTAAAAAGTGTTAATATATTGGAAAAGTTATCAACATTGATTTATTTTGGCCGGAAGGGATCTGTTTGAATTAGGTCTTATTCAACAAACGTATTGTAGTTAATCAGCCAGTAGAAAAAAGATTCGTGGGTACGGCAAGTTGACATTAAAAAAAAGTGACTGCGGGCTACACAGAGCTAGCTAAATAATTAAGCTATCATATCTGTTATACGATAACATATCTATGTTATCGTATAACAGGATGGCATAGCTTAATTATTTAGAGAAAATTAGATAGTAATTATTTGTAAATAAATAAATAAAGTTTAGTTGTAGTAAACGGTGTTGTGTTGTTATTTTCTTGTGTCACGTCACAAAACACGTCACAGAATATATTTAAACTTCGGTGTTTTATACTAGTGATATCGATATAGAATATTGGTGTATATATATATATATATATATATATATATATATATATATATATATATATATATATATATACGAGGTCAGACAATTAAGTAATGCGACAAAATTCAAAAATCGAGTATATTTAAAAATTAAGGTACATCGCTGCGATCCCCTTCAAAGTAGTCCCCTCCCGCATCTATACACTTATTCCAGCGAGTTTTCCAGTTTTCGTAACAATTCTGGAACACTTCTTGTGGGACCTCTCCGAGTACCCTCGTCACAGATTCTTGGATATCTTCAACGGAGTCAAAATGTCGACCTTTGACGAATTTTTTCATACGGGGGAATAGGAAAAAGTCGCAGGGTGACATGTCCGGTGAATAGGGCGGTTGTGGTAACGTTGCCGATGCCTTTAGACGCCAAAAACTGAGAGACACTGAACGCACTGTGACAGGGAGCATTGTAGTGATGCAGAACCCAAGTCTTCGCGATCTCTGGACGCACTCTAAGCACCCTTTTTCGTAATTTTTCGAGCACATTGCGGTAGAATACTTGATTTACGGTTTGTCCAGGTGGTACGAACTCTTTGTGAACCACCCCTTTGCTGTCGAAGAAGCAAATCAACATGGTTTTCACTTTGGACTTGCTCATTCTCGCCTTCTTTGGCCTTGGTGCTCCAGGGGAAAGCCACTGTTGGCTTTGTCGTTTAGTTTCGGGGTCATATTGAAAGAACCAACTTTCATCACCAGTAATAACTCGATCGAGAAGAGTAGGATCACTTTCAACCTGCTCGAGACAACTTGAGCGATGTTCATTCGATGATTTTCGTGACATGCACTACTCGCGCGTTGTTACAAAACACTAAACAGCTGGCAAAGAAATGATCGTACGAGGGTGGTCAAGGTCTCAATCGAGAGAGTAGGGATCTGCTATTACGGTGGCGGAGTTACAGGTTCACAGTGTTACCACAGGCCGAGAAAAAAAATCGGTCGCATTACTTAATTGTCAGACCTCGTATATATATATATATATATACATATATATATATATACATATGTATATATATATATATATATATATATATATGTCAAATATTTTATTTTGCCCTATTTTATTTTTTCTCTCATCTATCTTTCTGAGATTTTCAATATATTTCTGTTTAATTATATATATATATATATATATATATATATATATATATATATATATATATATATATATATTTATAGATATAGATAGATAGATAGATAGACAGACAGATAGATGTAGATATATAGATACCAGATTTATACTTTTTGCAAAATACATGAGATTTTTCTGAAGTATTACATACCATTCTTAGTATTCATGTTTTTCAAAAATAAATATGTATACTCGTATAATATTGTTATCTTCTTTTATTATGTGAGGTAATAATATGATCAAATTATGGAATTTAGGCAAATTCTTTTGTAAGACGATTTGATGTTAAAAACGTTTCTGGTTTATATACGATTTGCTAAAAAATGTAGTAAACGATGTTGTACAAGATTGAGTTGGTGCAGCAAACATATGCAGACCTTCTGCAATGTCAAACTGCACGCACTAATTAACTTAATAATAACTGTATTTTATTTTAAATAATGAATCAATGCAGATCCGATTCCGAATTGTAAACTTGTTCTATTGTGGACTATTGCAAATCTCAAAGTCAACTGCTCTGGTTGACCGCACGAATAAGACTCTAAAAACCCGTGTCTATAACATTAGCCTGCTCTAACAATGCAATATGCCTTCGTAGACACCGGCCAGGCTGTCTACTGCTTTTAATTGTTGAATACAAATTTCTGACACCGATCACACATACTCGAGTCATAACAGATGTACTCGTAGATCAATGATGCATTTAGAATAATAATGGCGAAATAGATAATGGGCTTACGTATGACTATAACTCAGAACAAAAACATAGTGAATTAGATAAGAATGATAAACTGAAAAATAAATTAAAAAAAGACAATATATTTAAGTAAAAGAAAAACTGATATCAAAAAATTAATATAATATAATTAGTAACATACATATTGTTACTAACTAACAATATGTATGTATTACATATTATTACTAACTGATATCAAATATTCTTAGTGTAACATAATGTAATACTAAAACATTCAACTTCGCATGGTCCGACATTGCAGTTTATAAATATAGACCCTGTTTAAATTTGAAATTTATTATTTGATAAAACAGAGCAATAAAAAAACTAATTAAATTATTAGTGTAAATACTAATAATCCTGGCGCAAGTGAAAACTCGTAAACAATGTGAAAGAAAAATTTAATATTAAAGAAACAAACAGTTATCAAGACATGCAGCCAAATATACCTTGACGTGATGTAGGGTATCACACTATCCTCACGTGTGAACGTCACATTTTGTATTGCGCAGCCGCGTGCACACAATTGACAAGACTTGTGTTTGCGCGCCACTATCATACAGCTGGACGTCATTGATTTTATTATTAAAATTATAATGGAGAGCGAAACAAGTAGTTCATCAGAGTTTGATAAAGAAAAGGCTAAATTTAAAAAGAAAAGAAAAGGGTGAGTTCCATCGTCTTGTGAAGGAGCTTCAAGAGCACCCTAATCGGTACAAGATGTACTTCAGGATGTCGAAAGAAAAGTTCGAGTAGGTACTCGATAAGGCTATACAGGTGTATAGCCTTATCAAAGAGGATATAAGATCCAAAAACGCAAATGCGAGTAGTCATTGGTACGGAAGAAAAACTCGCCCTGTGTTTAAAGTAAATTTAACACAGAACAACTATCATAATTTATTTATTTATTATTTTTTTTTTGTAATGCTACAACTATATGTTGTACTTCGGTCTCAAAGGTAGAGTGCGAAGAAGAATATAGAGCTGTCGACGAATTCTCTACGTTCTTGTTGTTTGTTATCGTTTTTCGAGTACGTAGAGATGGTACCAAAAAATACATTTCCCTCTCGAACTTCAGGCGACTGTAAAATGCGACATTCGCTGTGCAGTATCTCCACTTTTTTCTGCCGTTTACAAAACTTTTTAAATTGAATATTTTATTTTAAGATTTCTTGCCACTGGAAAGTCTTTCAAAAGTTTTGAATTCACTTAATGCATGAGATTCAACACAGCAGGACCAATAGATCTGTTTGCGATGTTATTTGGAAGAGATTGAATCCAATTTCCATGCCAGTGTCAAATTAAAACATTTGGAAAACGTTGGCTAAAAACTTTAAAAATCTGCGGCAATTCCTAAACCACGTGGCAGCAATTGATAATTCAAAAGTGTTATCGCGTCAGGAAATGTATGCAGAAACAGAAATATGTGAAAACGTGTCAGCACTAGTCAAGATAAGAACCGTACGCGTCATGCGTGATATGCATACAGTGATAACAGTGTGAATCGATACCATTGAACCCAATGAAAAAATAGCGCTCACATATGGTCTTATCACGTAATAGCACGGGACGTGTCAGTAGTGTGCATGCGGCTTAATTTTAAGCAAACATGCTTAAAAGACAAAAACATGTACTTTATATAGAGATGCAATTTGTTTGCAGTACAAGGGTGGTCCCAGAAGTACCCGACCCAACAAAGAAAACAAAAATTTTGGAAAAAAATATATTTATTTTTCAACATAATCTCCTTTCAGCTCTATACACTTTTCCCAGCGATATTCAATAAGTTCGATACCCTTTTTATAATAAGAACTGTCTTGCTCCTCAAAATACCCATTAACTGCCAACATCACTTCTTCATCGTTGAGAAATCTTTGACCACTGAGCCATTTTTTCAAGTTTGGGAACAGAAAATAATCTGAGGGGGCTAAATCTGGCGAATAGGGTGCATAAGGTAGCAATTCAAACTTTAATTCATTAATTTGGCCATTGCAATAACGGATTTGTGAGCTGGTGCATTGTCTTGATGAAACAACATTTTCTTCTTTGCCAAATGCGGCCGTTTTTGCTTGATTTCTTCGCTCAAACGTTACAATAAGTTCGCATAATACTCGCCGTTGATAGTTTTTCCTTTTTCAAGATAGTCAATGAAAATTATCCCACGCGCATCCCAAAAAACCGACGCCATGACCTTGTCTGCAGATGAAACGGTCTTCGCCTTCTTTGGAGCCGGTTCTCCCTTTTCAGTCCATTGTTTTGATTGTTCTTTTGTCTCGGGTGTGAAGTGATGAACCCATGTTTCATACATGGTTATAAAACGGCGCAAAAATTCTGCTTTGTTGCTGTGAAACTTCGCTAAACACTCAATTGAAACATCTTCACGACACTGTTTTTGCTCGGGTGTGAGCAAACGCGGCACCCATCTTGCACACAGCTTTCTCATGTCCAAATTTTCAGATAATATGCGATGTACCGCACTTTTTGAAATGCCTACTATGTCTGCTAGCTCGTGAACTTTCAGTCGACGATCATCCAGTACCGCTTTGTGGATTTTCTTCACCATTTCTGAAGTCGTCACCTCATTTGGTCGACCACTGCGATGCTCGTCTTGGCAGCTCGTACGGCCTCGTTTAAACTCTGCTACCCAATATTTCACTGTTGTAAACGAAGGAGCAGACTCACCCAGAGTAGAATCCAGTTCAGCTTTTATATTGGTTGGGCTAAGGCCTTTCAAATAAAAGTATTGTATCACGTAACGATGACCAATTTTCTCCATTTTCACAAATTCACTGAAAACGTTCACTATTGATGGCTGCCAAACAAATACTAAACAATGTGGCGTACTCAAACTTGAAACATATGCTTTATAGATTGTGTACTTTCTAATACAGTGATATTTTTCAAACAACTACCGCCATCTCTAGGTCAGGCCGGGTACTTCTGGGACCACCCTCGTACTCTGGTACATTAATTGTTCATTTCTAAATTTGTACTAAATATAGTAAAAGCGTACGTATTAAAAATATATTCAATAATTAATAACATATTTAAGCGCATATATTAATAGATATAATCTCACGTTATGAAATTGGTGTCGTTTGTTACTTTTATAATATTTTTTGAAGTAAAAATTTTATAGATTGACCAAAACTTCGTGTCTTCTGTATTGAACATTTAAGTAACTATAATATAATTTTAAAAATTACAACTGGCACCACTGATATCAAACTGTAATATCTTTTAACAGCATTATCTTTCAAACTACTGCTGTCAAAGTTTGATAACAATACGTTTAGTTAGCTTAGTTTCAACAGTCAATCAAACTAAATAACTATTCCTCTTTTTTAACTATAGAAAAAAATCAGTATCGGTTTGTGATTAGATTTATAATTTCGTATAGGAAAATGTATGGAGAAATTAAAGAAAAGTTACACACTATCTACGGGGATTCTGCACCTTCGATAACAACCGTCAAATATAGGTTCAATGAATTTAAACGTCGTCGTACAATCATTTGTTATGAAGAACGTCCAGGTCGTTCAATTGAGGTGACTACTGAAAAGATGATTAGAAAAATCCATGATATTGTTTTAAATGATCGTAGAATCAAAGTGCATGAAATAGGTGAGATAACAGGCATGTCAGATGAACGTGTACGGAACATCTCACACGAATATTTACATATAAAAAAGCTATCCGCCATATGGGTGCCGCGTTTGCTCACAATTGACCAAAAACGCATTCGAATGAACATTTCAAACGTGTATTTAACGATGTTTAAACGTAATCGACATGAATTTTTGCATCATAACAGTTGATGAAACATGGACCCATCACCGTACACCTGAACGGAAAGAGAAGTCAAAACAATGAACTTCTTCTGTCGAACGTGCATTAAAGAAGGCAAAAGTCATTGCTTTAACTGGAAAAGTTATGGCGACTATTTTCTGAGATGTTCATGAAATATTGTTATTATCTTGAAAAGGGGAAAACAATAACAGGAGCGTACGATACAACATTATTGGACTAGATGAATGATAAAATCAAGAAAAAACGTCCTCATTTGGCAAAGAAAAAGTGCTCTTCCATCATGACAATGCACCGACACTCAATCAACAATTGTGATGACAAAATTGAATGTTTATACTATAAATTACTTTCATATCCACCATATGCTTCAGATTTTGGCACGTGTGACTTTTTCCTGTTCCCAAACTTGAAGAAATGGCTCCGAGGTAAAAGAGGAGGTGACTTCCAAATTTGTATCAAAGTCGGAAGTCATCGCTACTGTAAATGCCTATTTTGAGGAGTTTGACAAACCGTACTATTCGGAACGGATAAAAAAATTGGAAATACGCTAGACTAAGTGCATCGAGCTAAAAGGAAATTACCTAGAAAAATAAAAAAGAATTTGCTCAAAAAAATTGTGTTTCCTTGTCAAACACTACTACCCTAATGTACTTATCACTCTACCATTGTAATTGAAAGTATAACATATGTCATAAATTTATTGGCGAAATACTTAATGAAGAACTTAATAAATGAGAAGTATGCTTTATTAAACAATAAAAGTGTTTATTTATGAATAATATAAATAGAATTTTTTGAGTTTTTATTTCAAACAATATGTGAAACATTATGCTAAAAATTAGGATAATTATACATACGAGTATATATATATATATATATATATATATATATATATATATATATATACTCGTACGTGTTTATATATATATATATATATATATATATATATATATATATATATATATATATAAACATGTCGATATTTAAATCAAAAATCCAACTCTGTTTAAAGAAAGAAGTATGATCAATTTATACTTCTAGTCTTTACCTATGGCAGCAAAATATGGGTGCTTAACGTTAAAATGATTCAAAGACTCTAAACAAAACAACGAAGCATGGAAAGATGCATACAAAGAATAACAAGTAGAGATAGGAAAAGAATAGAATGGATAGGAAAACAGACAGGAGTCACAAATGTAATAAGAAGAGTAAAGAGTTTGAAATGGAAATGGACGGAGCATGTTGCAAGAAGAGAAGACAATCGATGGACAACAGAAATTATTAACTGGGAACTAAGGAATATATAAAATGACCAAGAAAGAGACCAATGAACAGACGGGAAAGAAATTAAAAATTTTATTGGAAATCTTCGGAAAAGAGATGCATTCAATCATACAAAATGGGAAATCATGGGAGAGGCCTTTATCCAACAGAAGATTGACAGGGGCTGCTGCTGATGATGATGATAATGATAATGACTATATATATATATATATATGATGGCTATGACGACTTTATATGATGACTATATATATAGTCATCATATATATATATATATATATATATATATATATATATATATATATATATATATATATATATATGATGGCTATGACGACTTTATATGATGACTATATATATAGTCATCATATATATATATATATATATATATATATATATATATATATAATGTTTTCATACTATAGCTCATAATTCACATAATATCTCATTAAGTATTTAAAAAAACTGGGAAAAACATGGAATGGTGCACTTAGATGACTTCGGCTTTAAAACATCATGTTAAGTCCAACTTAACATTAGTCTACATTCATTTGAAGATAATTACGAATTATACAACGAAAATCATATGAAAATCGGTCTAGTAATTTTTGAGTTTTTGTGTATCATATATATATATATATATATATAGTCGAAATTCACGTTATTATTATTCCTGTTGAAATGGTACATTCGTATAAGTTACTAAGTATTACAGACTTTCGACGAAGAAAAAGCAACTATTAAAATGAAAACAAAATATATAAAAAGAGTATTAAGTTTTTTATTATTTTTTTAGGACGTTGATGAATATTTCGATGTCTTTATAAGTATTTTTTATTAGTCATGTATTTATCAAGTACGTTTGACACACTGCATTAATTTTTAGTATAACTCTATGTGACACTTTCTCTATTGCACGTCAATATGTAGGCACATATTCTCAATGAATGTATAAATATTGCGAAAGCTGACAGCATTCATAAGATTACTCAGATGCACAAAACGTATTTTCCAATCCGGATTCGATTATTTACATACACCTTGAATGACTCGTTACTTGTATGAATTTTAATTATCTTGTCTTTTGAAATTTACTACTGCATATTAGTAAATCGTATATTATACGATTTCAAAAATTTGTTTACAAATGCAATATTTGACGATAATTAACAAGTCATGATGTTTATTAATTTGCATCAATGCGTTCTAAGATAACCTACATATTTTTCTTAAATAAATAACTGTTAACTACTTTTTCAATATTTTGTATTTTAGAATCATTATCAGAAATAGTAAGCTTTAAAATAAAAGAATTCATGTTTGAACTAAATATGGAATTTTATATATATATATATATATATATATATATTTATATATACAGTCCCTCGCTATATTATTAAATGCACCTTGTTTTTTTTTTGATAAAATAGAGATTAATAAGCCCATAAAAACTACTAATATAGTTTTTATATGCATTAATGAAAATAAATAATTTATTTAAACATTGACAAATAATAAATAACACAGTTTTAGCAATAAAAGTAATATTTTTATTTATTTTGGTCAAATACGAGGTCAGACAATTAAGTAATGCGACAAAATTCAAAAATCGAGTATATTTAAAAATTAAGGTACATCGCTGCGATCCCCTTCAAAGTAGTCCCCTCCCGCATCTATACACTTATTCCAGCGAGTTTTCCAGTTTTCGTAACAATTCTGGAACACTTCTTGTGGGACCTCTCCGAGTACCCTCGTCACAGATTCTTGGATATCTTCAACGAAGTCAAAATGTCGACCTTTGACGAATTTTTTCATATGGGGGAATAGGAAAAAGTCGCAGGGTGACATGTCCGGTGAATAGGGCGGTTGTGGTAACGTTGCGATGCCTTTAGACGCCAAAAACTGAGAGACACTGAACGCACTGTGACAGGGAGCATTGTCGTGATGCAGAACCCAAGTCTTCGCGATCTCTGGACGCACTCTGAGCACCCTTTTTCGTAATTTTTCGAGCACATTGCGGTAGAATACTTGATTTACGGTTTGTCAAGGTGGTACGAACTCTTTGTGAACCACCCCTTTGCTGTCGAAGAAGCAAATCATCTTGAATTGGCCTTCCGCTCCGCGCCTCGTCTTTGACGCTCTCACGGCCTTTTTTAAAATCGGCATGCCACCGAAGCACCTGACTACGACTCAGGGCATCACTACCATACACTTTAAGCACTTTTTCATAAGTTTCTGTCGCGGTTTCGCCGAGTTTTGCACAAAATTTTATCGCGCACCGTTGCTCTAAATTTCTCTGTTCCATTTTCGTGACATGCACTACTCGCGCGTTGTTACAAAACACTAAACAGCTGGCGAAGAAATGATCGTACGAGGGTGGTCAAGGTCTCAATCGAGAGAGTAGGGATCTGCTATTACGATGGCGGAGTTACAGGTTCGCAGTGTTACCACAGGCCGAGGAAAAAAATCGATCGCATTACTTAATTGTCTGACCTCGTATATATTTGTAGGAAGAGATCACACGCTTTTTTAATATTTAGTTGAGCCGTCTTTGGTGACAATCAAAACTTCGATTCGCATTGGCTTGCTGTTAATTTTATACTGTTTCTTGCATCTATGCGTGATTATTCCAGTCATGAATTTTTTTCTATTATCTGGGTTTTGATGGTAATGGATCTCTTTTGGTACGTCTCTCTTTATCAACTCACATACGTTTTCTATTGTGTTCATACCTGGTGAATTTCTCGACCAAGGCAACAGTGGTACATTTTCTTTCTCCAGAAAACCTTTTACTGATCGGGCATTATGCTATGGAGTTTCATGTTGCTTAAAAACAAAGGCTTCTCTATTTGGGAACCATTCATTAAGTAAAGGTGACAACCACTTCCTCAACATCTATTTGTACTAGTCCTGTCCCATTGTGTCTTAAACCACGTACAGACCCTCAATCCATTTGCCAATAATAACCGATCAAAACATGACTTTAATTGAATGTTTTACAATCTGTTTTATAGAATATGAGTGGTACTTTTCATGAGGTCACCGACGCACAAACTGAAATTCGTTCACCAAGATTTCGAATATGCTGTCATCACTGAAATAAACATTAAATGAAACGAAAAAAGTATGATCATTGTGTTTAAAACTTAAAACGTTTTTTTTTATTAGAAGGGAAATTCGTAACAAAAATTATTTACCGATCTTCAGAAGTTCAAATCTCGATTCTTATGATCTCTTCACCACTTGAAAGGTTTCACTCTCATAGCATCTGTTAATTGGGCTTCTGAGCGGGTTTGTGGCCTCTGAAGTTCATTACGGAAAGTTTACTTCTTAAACTTCGCTCACATATAAATATATTAGTGCTTTTAAGCTTACACTTAATTTTTTATAGCAAAAACCTAGTTTTCCAGGTGAATCTCCTTCAAGTATCGTTCTGACCTCAGACTAAATATTGATTTTCGGTCACACTTTTTCTTACTTTGACAGACCAATTTCTGACCCAAATCAATTTTTTTTTTGATTCGTCTCACAGACGATTCAGATATGTTCAATTTTTGAGAAATCTGTCGATTTGAATAAGTTGTTATGCCAATTAGCGCTTTTACTTCTACCATTTTCGGTGCTGTCAACTCACTCGTTTTATCAGTAACTTTTTATAAATTTTATTAACATTCTTTTTACGAGAAGTACTATTAGAGACAAGAAATTTATAATTTCAACTATCAAAGTACAAATAAACATATAAAAATTAAATATTAATAGCAAACAATACACATATGCATTTGATATTGTTAAAAACATACTTAATACATATTAATACACGTTTAGCATCTCTATAAGCGTTATATGAAATGACACGTCACAAAGAATACTTTAATTTCTTAGAACAATAATTTCTATATGTAATTTTACCAATTTAAACAATGCTATACATGCCGTTTTGAAATCTGGTCCTAGGAATCTATAAACTGTTAACAAACTAATGTGCATCTAATAACTTGACCAAGGACTGTATATATATATATATATATATATATATATATATATATATATATATATATATATATATATATTCGGGTATTAATTTATTGTAAATTTCAAATCGTTTTTAATTTTTGTTTATTAATTTCAAACACTGTCATTTTTCTGAAAATGTTAAATTTTTTAAAACATTTTTGAAGTTTGTTGTTGAGTAAATTGAAGGTTAATCATGCCAATAAGCTAATACATATGCTTTTTCGATTAATTGATTTTCTTTAGAGTTTCGCCATATTTAGGTACTAGTAGGAAGATAATCATAATAGGAAATCATAATAAGAAATCATAATAGATAATCATAATAAGGACGATTTTTGTTCTGGAAATCTGTTTCATATTGACAGAGAAGTAACTTGAATACACAAAGTTTTATATTCTAGGTATTGTCCATTGAACGTTAGCAAGTAGGAATACTGTTTCCAAGCGTTCATGCACCTATATAATGAAAAAAATATTTATTTTTTTTAAGAGCTCATTAAGAGCTCTCTACATGTTCCATTGATGAATATGTAGTAGATATTTAAAATTTACTTGAAAAATGTTAAATATTGTAGCATTTACAACATTGGTTTTAAATTATGAGAAAAAAAAAACAAAATTCAGTTATACGTTCTAATTAAAAAAATCCCAGGGAATAACTACCCACGTTACCCTCTTGGATACATCGCTGATTACAACGCTGGTCTATGAATATACCATCAGCTATAATTTTATTCTTTTCTTTGAGAAACAATAATCTTTTTATTATTTCTTCATAAAAGATGTGTCTTTTTACATACCACGTACAATATGGACATTGAAGTTATTCAAACAGTTTTAACATAATTTATACACTACTTTTATTTCTTTCAAACATTGATATTCTTTGTCTATACTAATCACTTGCAGTGTTCTTATAAGTTCTTTTACATCTAACGAAGTTATAGAAAGCAAAAATATACTTTTCGTGTAGAAAAATCGAATTACCAGCAAATTTTAAAATAGCGGACGAAAGAGGCGAAAAAGGCCATATCCAGATTTGATAGGACGACTGATCATCCTATCTATAATCGACATAAATTGTGAAAAAAATATTTGATTTAATTTCTAAAATATTTAATAGTTTTTCACGATCGTAAATCATTAATAATTTCTATTAATTAGACTGTATTCGATTTTATTTTTTCAACATTTTTATTTTCTACAAAATTAACGTTTTTTTTAGGTATATTAAATTGCCTATTTTTGTTTTTATTTGCAATTCTATTTCTATTTAAATTTAATTTTTGGTAACATTAATACATACATACATACATACATATATATATATATATATATATATATATATATATATATATATATATATTATTACCTAATTTCCGAAGAGTTGATTAAAATGCGAAAACAATTCGTTTCATAGGATAATTTATAAACACAGATTAATGGTTCAATGCAAATCTAATTAATTAGAAACTGAATTTTATAAAATTTATACCGGTTTGGTTTATTTTCCATGGAACATATTTATTTTAATTCATATAGTATAATTTTCACAGTCTGATAATTTCAATAATGAACAATATAGAACCTTGCTTGTTACAGACAAGGTTCATATATGATGTTTGTAATTTATAGAGGTAAATGTATTTTCCGATTTAAAATTTGTTTGTTCAATAAAGGACGTAAATCAAGATTCGAAAGCCAAAAAGATTGTTATGTAATCAGTAATATGTGCATATCGTCAGTATTAGATCGTGTAATTAATTCATACTTGAATGTTATTTTTTATACGGTTATTTTAACGCTATTAAATTAAAATTCCGACCTGTTATATTTTCAAGTGTTTCAGTGCGAAACGTGATGCAAAAGTAACTTATCGATTTCCTATCATTTACAATTTTTAATCATACACTTAATGTATTAATAGTACATGTTTTTTAAACTTATTTAATAATCATAATTAATTTTGAATTACTTGATAATAAATAGATGATAATAGATTTCACGTACTTATTGTAAATTATTATATATGAATTAAGAATATTTTTAGAATTATTTTAAATATTTTAATAATCTACTATATATATATATATATATATATATATATATATATATATATATATATATATATAGAGAGAGAGAGAGAGAGAGAGAGTAAATATAGATAGATAGATAGACAAATAGACATATATATATATATATATATATATATATATATATATAAAAAGAGAGAGAGGTAAGTGAAACAGATTAATATAAAAAAGAGAGAGGCTTTCAATAATAAATTTGTTCACAGATCCAGCAATATAAAGTGAACCAAAGTTTTTATAAATATTTGTTATCTGACCCCTTATTAAACATGTAATATGTTTCACTTTAGTATTATAGAAGATTTTTTTATTTAATTTTACATTCTGTAACACACTTTGTTATTTTATTTAAAAAACATGCCGATGCTGATTCAAAAAAAAATAGCGCATTAAATATGTTTACATTACAAGTTTGCCTTCTTTCTAAAATATTTCACAATAGTAAATACAATGAACAAATACAGTTTTCGTACACCGCTGTTTTCAAAAATTTAATTCGAGCTGCAATGACTTTAGTTATTGACGCACCTTTAAATCCCAAATAATCAATAAATCACTCGAATATTTAGATCATGATTGAAAACTATTTTAACAAAAACTCATTAAACATAATATTTGCGTTAAATTATCATATTTTATGATTATATTTTAAATGACAAGTTTGCAATTTAGGGAAGATAAAAAAGTTAGTATTGGAGTGTATTTATACACAAAGGTACAGAAAAAATTTTTATGTTTGAATTATTTTATTGCATTTTAATTTGCACGTTATTATTTCACAGAAAAACACGTAAATTACTGCACGTAAATTTCACACATAATTTTTCCGCTCTTTCACTAACCGTTAAGATTTTATCATCAAAAATGTTCAATAATTGATGATTGATTAATTGTTTATGCGCTTTTCGGTGGCGATTCCATAATTCCCAGAGCAATAAACCTTCAAAAGAATCCACTAATTTACTAAGTTTTCTGTAATTTAGCTCTTAGACGATAATAGTATTGCTCAATCTAATGTATTTGAAATGAATAATCAATATTTGAACATTTTTGATCAAAAAAAGTGTTTGTAGTTTGGGAGGTAAGTGAAAAATTAATTTGTGAAATTGAATTTAGTCACAGTGCCAAAAACCATACATTTGAATATTTTAGACATTTATTTCCAAACTTTATTGATTTATTTTCTTTCATTCTGTTTTCTACTATTATTTTTACTTAAAAATTCGAGTTTGGGTTCTTCAAGATCGATATAGCGTCATACGTTTCTATAAGATTTCTATTAATGATTGGAAAAGAGTAAAAATTATTCTTAACTAATTGTACAATATGTATTTTCTGTACTTTATTATTATTCAGGAGTTAAAGTTGTTTCGGTTCCTTACAAAATAGTATTATAAGTTATACGTTTTTGTCTTCGTTATATAGGATATTTTTACCGCCATTTTTCACTTTTCATCTCACTATTATCATGTACCTAGTTTAAAGGATTACTAATTTCTTTAAAATACTTTTAATTGTAATATGTAGTAAAGGGGCACATTCGACAGTCAGTGTTGTACAAAAGCATTCATGGAATATTTAGGAAATTTATCACTTTTTTATAAAAGAATCCAATAATTTCTTTTTCACTAAATTCATTGTCCTTAGAATTCGTTTTTGGTGTTTTATATATCTACTATTCAAATTTATAAATAAAATGACTTTAACCATTTTTAAATTATGTTTAATTATTTTCTCATAATATATACATCTTAATTTTAAGTATATTTTTAATATTTATTCAGTCTCATTTATTATTTAATGATAAACACTACTAAACGTTATTGGTTTTATTTAGAGGATATTGATTTTATTTTGACTTGCAATAGTCACAGTTTTGTGATATCTGACTTTGATTAAAATATTTCAAAGGTGATATCTCGAAAATAGAAAGATACTGGACATGTGTATATATATATATATATATATATATATATATATATATATATATATATATATATATATATATATATATATATATATATCACTGCAGTACTGTAATACTTAAAATATTATAAACTTTTTCACGTTACTTTATAAATATATAAATTTATAGATTATAACAATATTAATAAATAAAAAGTAGTACCCCTAATTCGGTAATTAATTAATACATGATTAATTAACAACAAAAAATCGATGGTGTAAGATAATAATTTATAAGTCTGTCATTTTTATTCTTAATTCCATATAAAAAAATATTAACGATACATTTCTTGATTAATTATTAAAAAAGATGCTGTTATCTTATATTAGTTGATATCGTCATTAGTAATAACGTTTTGTTGACTAAAAATTATTAAACTTATTTCAATTGTGTACACATTTTTCCACTTTCAATTTCCGATAGAATGTTGTACAATAAAGATAAGATCTTGTACAAAGATCCGTTCTATTTAGTCTCTTTGAATGTATCTATTTAAATTAGAGGAAATATAAAATATGTGTATTTTGAATATGAAAGTAAAAACAATAATTGTTTTTACGTTTTTGTTATTGATAATGTGTAACAATTAACTATAAAAAGAATACAATTTCAAACTGTTCACAACACTGATGACTTTGAACTAGAAAGTAACTTAGTTTCCAATTCGCATCAATTTTATAATATGGTCATTGTTTGACATGTTAAGTATACTGCTGAATCATGATTTCACCTTATGTTGAGAACTGGTACTGTTGAAATGCGTTAATTATTTGCAGTAATAATAGTCGTCGTTGAAGATATATCAACTTATAAACAACTCTATGTGTTTCTAAATATGTGAAAACCAACCAATTAAAAAAAATACTACGTTTATTGAATTAAATAATAATCTTCTACGTGACAAATATTATGAATGTTTAGTGAGAATATTAATTCGTATTTAATTATTAATTTAAATATTGAACAATACGCATCAAATATCTAAGATAACAGAACTCCATGGATGAATTGAGGAATTTTGTGAAATATTACATCTACAAATGAAAAGTTTGACGTGACCCATACTACTCCACACTTTTGCTCGCGACAATACGATAATTAAAAACTTTGAAAATTCGGTTGAAAATTCGGTTAAAAATATCCGCGTTCTACAATAAAAAATAACTTTGACCTAAATAAGGATATAATCTAACTTTTCATTAATTCTCATTTGTGCAACTAGTAAAGTATTAACAAGTTCGCGACGCGGCATGAATATACTGTCCTCACCGCGGGGGGGGCTCTGTTTTTCGTACTTACTCTCATCTGGTGTCGCTGATTTCAACTAAATCATATGCTACTTATTTTAATATTGTGCATCTTTTGTGAACAAAACAATCAAAATAAAAAGATATGTTGTTATTTCTGTCAGAACTACACCTGACTATTGTTATTCATCTAAGAAGTGTAACAAAATAAATATTTTGCTATAATAATTTACATAATATTTTTGTTCCGAGGTGGCGCTCTGTACATATCTCAATATTTATATTTTTTAAGTAATATATTATATAACGTTTGTATATGTATTATAACCTTAATTCCAAGTCGAATTTCAGTTAAAATAATTACCCAGTAGGATGTCAAAAATAAAATTCGATGTTTCATCGGATAAATTTGCTAGATGTTATCGAAGGAAAAGGCTACCATCTATTTGCTACACTTCAGATGAGAGTATATTAGAGGAACAATCTAATATTGACAATACATGCATTGGACTTTCGAATTTACATTTGCGTACGAATATAACATTCCAAGAGGGAGAATGGCAACCGTTTCAGAGAACAGAAACAGAAAACAAAGTGATATTTGAAAATTAACTAAAAATATTGAAACGACGTTAACAATTTAGCTAAGCGACATTTATAAATTCACAAAATCTAAAAATCCACTAGATTTTGAAATTACACATATAATCAAATTTGAAAGAGAGTCTGCACATCTCAAATTGATAAATAATTCAAAATTGTATTTTAATACAAAAGAGATCAAATACAATATTAATATTAATATAGAAAGCAAAACCTGTAAATTAGAAAAAATAGAAAACCTGGAACACATTTTTTGCGAATGCACCCATTACAAAAACTTAAGAATATTTTTTTTAGTAGATTGGCAACATACTGTTTAAGAAATTTAAAAAGTTAGTAACTATCAATTCGTTTCATCTCAAATTACTTAAAAACAGTAGTGCCCTCAACGACAAACAATAAAATAATAATCATAATACAAGGGTAAGTCTATAATTATCAGTAACATATTTTGCTCAGTTATTGTTCCGTGGCAAATCTATAACCTTTTAACGTATCTTTAAGTAGGCCAAACAAGTGATAGTCCGAAAGAGCGAGGTTAGATTAAACGGTGGATGCTTCAATACTACAAAATTCATTTTCTGAAGAGTTTCAGCAATGTACACATCAGTGTAAGGACGAGCATTATTGTGAATTAACAAAACGACTTCAGACAGTAGTTCTCTGCATTTGCTTCGAATTTCTAACTTCATTTTGTCTCATAGCATCTCAGTGAAACAAGCACTATTCACTATAAATCCTCTCTCATGATAATTTTCCATGATTAGTCTTTGTGAGTCTCAAACAACAGTGAGCATCACTCTTATAGCTGTTGGTCGAGTTTTGCACTTTCTTATGACTGATGATTCCCATCGTTTCCGTCACATACCGATGATTCTTTTCAAAATGATGTCACCAGGTTTTCACAAGTCCTCTTTGTTATCATTGTGATACAAAGGACGTTGGCAGATATTCAAACAATTCCATTTATGCAATTCTGTAAAAAAAATTGGGATCCATCTTACACAAGCTTTACGAAAGTTGTGTCTATTATGTACGATTTCATGATTCAAACCATGACTACTTTGCATATGATTTGAGACTTTATCAATAACAGATATGAGACTTTATTCCGTCTGTCTATCAGAACCATGGTATGGACTTATTTCACATTGTCAGTAACAGTAGATATATATGAGCGTCCTGCTACTTTTTCCTGCGTAACTCTTATGCGACCGATTTTAAATTTGCAAATCAATTCATAGACCCTCTTATGCGACAAGGCTACCTCCATATATACTGAACATTTTAGTTCCTGGTACACCTTTAGTCTTCAAGAGGAGTTTAAATCATGTTAAAGGTACGATGACACTTAAAACTAACAGATAATTAAATTTTCTTCATACTGACAACAGACACCATGTCTACACTTCCGTACACAACAAATAATACACCGAATCCAAAGAAAAAAAACTACATTGCAGATAATTATTGACTAATGCTCCCGAAAGACATTAACATAACATCCTATTTAAACAGATAAAAGCTTGTAAAACAAAAAAATCTATAAAATTATATTAAAATTAAGATCTAAATTTAAATTAAATATTAATAAAGTAGATAATACGGTAAATATTGTTAAAAAACATCATAATATTGTATACATTAGGTTGGTGCAAAAATAATTGCGGTTTTCATCATTTTAAGTTTGGCGACAATTTTTCTAGTTATTATTTTTTGTCAGTCATGTGATAAATAATTTAAAAAATGAAATTAGCACTACTGATTTCAGATTATGTCTATTGTTTTCATTATTTACTATTATTGGATATAACCTCTTAAACTGGACATGGAAAAAACAAATTCGTGTGATTTTGTTGTAAAAGTTTAAACTGAAAATGAAATTGGGACATAGAGCAACAGAAACTCCTTGAAATATCAAATTTGTTTTTAGCGAAAAGAACAATTATTAATAACCTATTATGACCCTACCCTGCATGTCTTAAATTGATGAAATGAATAAAAATAAAGCAACTAAACATACTAATATCACATAATAAACAAAATAAAACTAATATTAGCGAATTTTAGAATAGTAATATCTTATATCTTAATCAAATTGTGGAGATATTTTTGAATGTAAATCGCAGAAAAAAATAAATTGCTACATAATAGTTAAAATTCAAATGCGTAATGTAATTTTCTTTTATTAAAATATCCAATAATTGAAATAGTGGACATTTTGATAAACATAAATTGTGTAGCTGATTATTCGTTTGTGAAAATGTAAAAATGTATGCAAAAAGAAATTTTTAGCGTAAAAAGATTCTAGTTTTGTGTATTACATTATTTCATGATTCTGTAATGATTTAAGACACCAATCTGTTCCTAATGAGAGACAATTATTATCACAGGAATGAATATGAAATGATGATTATGTTACGTTAAAATGTGTTAAAAAATACCTTATAAATTAAAAAAGATCAGTATTTGGATATAATACCAGATGATGGCAAGAAAAGGCCATAAATTCCAACAAAAATTTTCGTTGCCTACAATATGAAGTTCTCTTAAACCAAAGGAAAAAAAATTCGGAATGTATTTCTACGTTGGTATAAATAAGAAATTTACCTAGAACAAGGTAAAACAAAAAGTACATTTTTTAATATAAATTTTAAATACTCTTAAATAACATTTCATATTAATCTTAGTATAATACGTATAATTAGTAAAATTAAAAAATATACTGGTTTGTTTCAGTCCCATAAAATTTTCATATCTCGTGAATTGAGGTACGTATCAAAACTTCTACAACAATAAAGATCCGTGCACACTACTGACACGTCACGGCAAGACATGCAGCCAAATATACCTTGACGTGATGTAGGGTATCACACTATCATCACGCGTGAACGTCACATTTTGTATTGCGCAGCCGGGTGCACACAATTGACAAGCCTTGTGTTTGCGTGCCACTATCATATAGCTGGAAGTCATTGATTTTATTATTGAAATTATAATGGAGAGCGAAACAAGTAAGTCATCAGAGTTTGATAAAGCTAAATTTAAAAAGAAAAGAAAAGGGTGAGTTCCATCGTCATGTGAAGGAGCTTCAAGAGCACCCCAATCGGTACAAGATGAACTTCAGGATGTCGAAAGAAAAGTTCGAGTACCTGTATGGCCTTATCAAAGAGGATATAAGATCCAAAAATACAAATACGAGAAGTCATTAGTATGGAAGAAAAACTCTCTCTGTGTTTAAGGTAAATTTAACACAAAACAACTATCTTAGTTGATTTATTTATTATTTTCTTGTAATGCTACAACTATATGTTGTACTCTGCTCTCAGAGGTAGAGTGCGAAGTAGAATGTAGAGCTGTCGACGAATTCTCTACGTTCTTGTTTGTTGTCATTTTTCGGATACGTAGATATGGTACCAAAAAATACATTTCCCTCTCGAACTTCAGGCGACTGTAAAATGCGACATTCACTGTGCAGCATCTACACTTTTTTCTGCCGCTTATAAAACTATTTAAATTGAATATTTTATTTTTAGATTTCTTGCCACTGGAAACTCTTTCAAGAGCTTTGAATTCAGTCATCGTATGGGATGCAGCACAGTAGGACAGATAGATCTGTTTGCGATGCTATTTAGAAGAGATTAAATCCAATTTTCATGCCGGTGCCAAATTAAAACATTTGGGAAACGTTGGTTGAAAAATTTAAAAGTCTGTGTTTAAAACTCAATTCCTAAACCGTGTTGCAGCAATTGATGGGAAGCATCACCGTGTACAGTGTCCGATTCGAGGAGGCTCGAAACGTTTTAATTATAAAGGTTTCCGTTCACTAGTTCTGCTTGGAAAAAAGTTGTAATACCAAGTACTTTTCACATCACCAGAGAGCCCATCGAGTGAAAATTCTCTGCCGATTCCCTACGTTATAGTTGGAGATGAAACTGTCCCGCTGAAATCATACTTACTTCAACCATATAGTAGATATCATCGTGCAGGAGATGAAAACAAAAAGATAATCGATTATCAATTGACGAGAGCTCGAAGAGTCATTGAAAATGCATTTGGCATTCTTTCATCACGGTGCAGAGTATTTCGTTAGCCTCCAACTGTTTTGTGTATGTGCACTGTTCTCTGTATGAATTACACTGTTACAAGATGTTAGGCATTATGTCGTAGCAGTTTTATAACTTTATGTTGCTACGTTTACCCTTGCCTAGATTTTAGAAATAATCTATTGGGCGCTATCAAGATTTTTTATATTATTTGATAATAATAACTGTTATAAAAAATATTTTAATACATAACAATGATGTTAATTTATTTTAGAGTTATTTTTACATCTGGAAGCACCAAACTGTTTTATTAGTGTATATTATACTATTCTATATATTATACTATATGTTATATTATTTATACTTTATATTAAACTAGGTTATATTATACTAAACTATAATAAAAAAAAATACATTTTTGTTATTTTCAATTAAAATCGACACATTTTTAATTTATCTCGAAAAGCAGAAATATGTGAGAACATGTCAACACTAGTCGAGATAAGAACCGTACGCGTCAGGCGTGATATGCATGAAGTGACAGTAGTGTGCATCAATATACCATTGAAACCAATGTAAAATTAGCTCTCACATATGTTCTTATCACATGATTGTATGTGACGTGTCAGTAGTGCGCACGGGCCTTTAATCACTTTTTTAAACCTCAAAACTAGAATTCTAATCCTAGTGGCAGAGTATTCTTTAATGAAATTATAATTTCGAACCCTTTACTTCTTTTATGAATATTTTAGAATTATATTTTAATTAAATAAAATTTAATTTCTAATTGAATTTAGTTGTGTGCATTTAGAATGAGAACCCCGATCGTTTATATGTCACAATTCAATTTAATTAAAGCAAGAAAAAAATAATGTGCAATGTAATTTCATGTTTTATTTATATTTATTTAATAAATTGTATATATATATATATATATGTATATATATATATATATATATATATAGTTGAAAAAATATATACGACGTATGCGTGTATACATATATTATAGATAATAGTGATATTGTAATGCATTTAGGTCAAATTAAAATAATAATTGTCGTCATAATTGAATAAAATTATACTTACAAGGTCGTTAAGATAAATTAAAATAAAGCTCATTTAATATACAAAAAATTAAAAACTAGATTCAAAACAATATCGATACATCTAAAAAAGAAATGTTTCAATATATAAATTATATTAGTAAATGTAATAATCGTATGATAACATTGTTAACGAAAAAATAAAATAATCTTTCTTAATTAATATAGAGAGAAAGAAATTACATTCTCTTAATTATCCTTCCAAATTTTATTACTTTCGAAATTCTGCTAATGCCGTTAAACCTGAGAGTTTTTATCGTAATAGAACCTAGAAGGCATATAAGTGCTTGCCTGAAAGAACAAAAACATATTTATATTTTGAATTGACCATTAACAACCAGTTATCTTTTTATTATTTACAAAAAACTGTCAAAATGACATTGCTTTTAGAGCAATCTATAATTTCATTATAAATATAAACAGTATAATACTTTTTATTTACACTGTACCCAATGTATTACAAAAAATAAAGCCATACACATTAAATAATGTCTATTACTTTCACTAGCACCTTATAAAAAATATATATTCTGTAACTCAACCTGATATTTGTATATATATATATATATATATATATATATATATATATATATATATATATAATATATTATATACATACATATATATATATATATATATATATATATATATATATATATATATATATATATATATATATATATGCATATATATGTTTTTTTTGTAGGACCGAAGACCTTTTCTATTTTTCATGAGATAAAAATAGAAAAGCCATGAACGTGGTTACCAACCCGGGAGTCGTCAGAGACCCGATAACCAGTTTATGGCTTGAGATAGTAAAAGGAGACGTGTCTTATTAACGATGAACGTTAAACTTGATCTTTTGGTCTGATCTGGGAAAAAATGCAAAAAACCCAGATAACTTCATAAAAACCCTCACCCCCCAAAAGAGTAAAAAATAAAAATAGAAAAGGGGGAAGGGAGAGGAAGGGATAAGAGGAAGAGGAAATGGATAAGTAAATCCGATCAAAATCACTGTCTAAGGTCGTGTGTCAATCCGAGGATTGTCTTCATCGTCACGATGAACTTCGCGTAGGATTTAGCGTCAAAGATAAAATTTTTCACTGAAAGTAGTACGATTGCACGTACCTATATTTTCGCCTGTGCTTTCCTACCCTGTTGGCCAGGAGTATACACGTTGGTGGGTGCAGCCGCTAGACTAGACGGTTGTCGAGCGGCTTACGCTTATAAAAATTGAGGCTTAGTTGGTGGATGTACTGCGCAACCGTAACTACGTCCGCTTGTCTGTAGAGCCCTGCCGTCGGGAATGATTTATGCTTGTTCAAGGCCATCTTCAGTACCTTATTCTGCACTTCTTGTAATATCTCAATGTTACCTGGGGATGTGTTCCGCCATATCGGAGCTGTATACGTGATGACCGGTCTTATTGTCATTTTATAAAGGATCAACTTGTCTGTGTCCAGGCTGCTCCCGCAGGCTGTACAGACCATGTATGGCTCCGTGTGCTTTTCGACGCACGGTTCGTGTGTGCTTGTTGAAGCTGAGCTTGCAATCAGGTGTACACCTAGATATTTTACCAGATTCTTCCAGGTAACATTGATACCGTTGACATGAAGCCCGATCAGCTTCGCCCTCTCTTTTCTCCTCGAGAAGACGATGCCTTCGGTCTTCGTTACATTGATCTTGAGTCGACACTTCCGGAAGTGATTGACGATTTCGTCGAGGGACTGCTGGAGGCACCGGTTTATGCAATCGAGTGAGATACTGTTGACGAATATGGCCGTGTCGTTGACGAACAGAGCTAAATTAACACCCTTCGTGGAGGGAATGTCGTTGATGCAGTAATTAAACAGGACTGAATCCAGGATGTAGCACTGAGGAACTCCCGTTACAACGTGCTGCATATATATGCATATATAAAGGGTTTTCCAATAGGGGTGCAATTTTTTAAGAGGTTATATTTCACTGAAGTCAAACTGGATGCTGTATGTTTTTTGACATTTGTTAACTTTTGACAATGCCACTTTTAATAACGGCTTCGTATACAACAAAACAACGCATTTAAATAAAACAATTGTCTTATGAAAATGGTTGTTCTGTAAAAAATTCATTTCGTAAATTACGTGATATTTTTCTCGGCTTACTCGTCCATCTGAATCAACAATTCTACGGTTAGTAAGTAAATTTGAGGAAACTGAATCAGTTAAAGATATAAAAAATACCAGCACGTGTTCGTAGTGCTCATTCTAAAGAAAATATTGTCTAGGTTTATAAAAGTGTATCGGAAAAACCAGGAATGTCAATTCCACGACGTTCGCAACAATTGATCCTTTCACAGACGTCTACACGCCGTATTTTGCTGATGGCTTTTTAGGTTCAATTAACTCAAGAATTGAATCCAGCAAACCATTTGCTGCGACAGAGATATCTTAATTGGATTCTGGAACAACAACACGGTTTTTCTGACAAAATCATCTTTGCACTAAGGCTCATTTTGAACTCTCCGACTACATTCAATAAGTAAAACTGTCGAATCTGGGGTGAATAATATACGAGGACGATCTTTAAAAAGGCACTTCATCCAGAAAAAGTGACTGTTTGGTGCACACTTTGGTCCGGTGGAGTCATTGGTCCTTACTTTTAAAACATCAGGCTGGTAAAGCGAATACTGTTGTGAATAGAGAAAAATACAAAACATGATAACCAATTTTTTATGAGCAGATTTGGATGATATTGATCTGAAGGAGATATGGTTCCAGTACGACGGTGCAACAAGCTACACAGCTGATGAAGCAATTGATTTATTGAGGATATTAATTGGCCACCGTGTCCCTGCAATTTAACACCGTTGGACTGCTTTCTTTGAGGCCACGTTAAAAGACAGATGTACGCCAATAATCCTAGAAGAAGTTTGAGCCTAAAAGATGAAATCCGAAGAGAAATTGGTGACATAGAATCCCAGTTGTGTAGGGATGTTTTAAACATTTTCACAAAAGATTGGTAACTTGCAAGAGAGCACGCAGTTGTCACACAATATTATTTTTTGTTTATAAATGAGATACCCGAAACTATTATTTACTATAAAGAAACTTGAAATTTCAACGCAAATTCTGTGTTTTATTTCAAATTAAAAAACTTACGTCCTTATTGGAAATCCTTATATACATTATATATATATATATGTAAAGTCATGCCATCGACGCCAAGCGTCATGTTATTGACGCTTGGCAGTGAAACTGAATGGCGGTAACCGCTAACAAGTTACGAAGCCTCAAGTACTCGGTTCGTGTCTAGAAGACGTCCGCCCGACCGAACCGACGAGAACAAGTCGTTCTCACAAGGCTTCGCATAGGGCACGCTAGACTGACACTCCTTTATCTTGAGAAAGAAAAGTCAACCGATGTGACACGTGCAGCACTGCTCTGATGGTGTAGCACCTTTTAACACAATGGGATCTTTATGCGAGGATTAGAAATTGTCTGGGTTTGTCGGGGAGCATCACCACAATTCTAGGGAACGGTAATGACGCCACAAATCGCATTTTGACTTTTACAAAGGAGACTGGACTTTTTAGCATGATTTAGTGTTTCAATCTTGATATTTTAACATGTTGTGTAGTCATACATGTAAAACCCTCAGGTTTATTTTAATATGTTCTTCACGTAAAACTCTATGAATCCTAATATCAGATCACAGTATTTTAAATGTTTTACTGTCCACAAGAGTTTCATCTCTTATTGTATTTATACGTATAGTCCAATCAAAATTAGGTATTTTATCAGTCCAGTTCCTTCATATGTGTTTTTTATCTCTCACTAAGAGAAATATAGTGTTTTAATGGAATATTTTAAAGTATTTGGCACTCATACTTTAACGTTTAGAATTAAGGGGTGATTCAAGCGCAAACGGGGTGTGTTTTTTAATTATAATTTGTATTTAGACGCAATGATCTTAGCTGTCGAAAAGCCCTAAAACCCCAATAACGAACCAACCAACCATGAAGTCAAATTCACTTTTTGTAACATATATCAGCGTTCAAATTTCAAAGGTAATACTTTAAAAAATAACTGTAAAAAAGTATTTAATAAATATGAATTCTTTATAATGCTACAAAATAACTCAGGAAAAAAGTGTATAAACATTGATTTAAAAAAGTACACTTAATTAGAAACTCGAATAAAATCATTTTTATCCATAATTTATTTATAATGCATAAAACTATATACTAAAAAGTTTATTAAATAAATAGTTTAGAAGAATAAATTAACCAAATTAATAAAATAAATCTTAACAAAATTTATTTCGTCTATACAAAACCATGACTATAATGAAAAATGATAAAAACATAAGAGATTAACTTTCAAATCATAACTACAAGCTGTTTACGATTGAATTCGTTTATTTGTCGACCACGTGTATATATTTATGTCTTTATTAATACAAAATATGTCACAGTAATGAATAACCGTACGCAAATTAACTTTATTATAATTACTGCAGTCAACTAGTATAATTTTAAATATCTCTCCATGATCAAAACTGTTAATTTTTACATTGAAATTTATCAGTCCATGACATGGTTTTTTTAACACGTAATAATGTATTGTTCTAAATATAGATATTTTGAATTTTTATGTGAATACATTATCTCATAACACAAAGTATAAATCATTATCCATTAAATAACGAAACTGGAAATTAATTATTTTTTTATATAAGACAACAAAAAACACTATCTTTTTTTAATTGAATATTAAAAATGATATGAATTTTATACTTTATAAAATATGTTTGACTCATAGATAAAATCCATATCTTATACCACATTTTATACCATATCTCATATCTTATATCATCATTTCTACTCGAGTGTCATTTTCATACTTGATCCTTTTTTACTAGTTATTAGCATCTTTTTTTATTAAACCGTAAAATTTTTCTTTAAATACGTTGTGTTATGTTTACACTTATATGAACGATGATGGTGAATATTGTGTGCGAAATAAGTCTGCACAAATCAAATCAAATCAAAATAATTTTATTGTTCTTAAATTAGTATACATGGCCTTGTGTGGCCGGTTTGTTTGTACAGGTTTTGCGGTGCCCTTTCCGTTGCCAGTAGTTATCCGCGGTTAAAAATTATGTGTTGTGTGGAGTGTTGTTGAAATTTTTTAATTGCTCTGCATGTTTTTTCCGGGAAAAATTTTTCAAAAAACCGGGAATAGACGTCTGCACAACGCGTGTACTATATATATATATATATATATATATATATATATATATATATATATATATATACACGAGGTCAGACAATTAAGTAATGCGACAAAATTCAAAAATCGAGTATATTTAAAAATTAAGGTACATCGCTGCGATCCCCTTCAAAGTAGTCCCCTCCCGCATCTATACACTTATTCCAGCGAGTTTTCCAGTTTTCGTAACAATTCTGGAACACTTCTTGTGGGACCTCTCCGAGTACCCTCGTCACAGATTCTTGGATATCTTCAACGGAGTCAAAATGTCGACCTTTGACGAATTTTTTCATACGGGGGAATAGGAAAAAGTCGCAGGGTGACATGTCCGGTGAATAGGGCGGTTGTGGTAACGTTGCGATGCCTTTAGACGCCAAAAACTGAGAGACACTGAACGCACTGTGACAGGGAGCATTGTCGTGATGCAGAACCCAAGTCTTCGCGATCTCTGGACGCACTCTGAGCACCCTTTTTCGTAATTTTTCGAGCACATTGCGGTAGAATACTTGATTTACGGTTTGTCCAGGTGGTACGAACTCTTTGTGAACCACCCCTTTGCTGTCGAAGAAGCAAATCATCTTGAATTGGCCTTCCGCTCCGCGCCTCGTCTTTGACGCTCTCACGGCCTTTTTTAAAATCGGCATGCCACCGAAGCACCTGACTACGACTCAGGGCATCACTACCATACACTTTAAGCACTTTTTCATAAGTTTCTGTCGCGGTTTCGCCGAGTTTTGCACAAAATTTTATCGCGCACCGTTGCTCTAAATTTCTCTGTTCCATTTTCGTGACATGCACTACTCGCGCGTTGTTACAAAACACTAAACAGCTGGCGAAGAAATGATCGTACGAGGGTGGTCAAGGTCTCAATCGAGAGAGTAGGGATCTGCTATTACGGTGGCGGAGTTACAGGTTCGCAGTTACCACAGGCCGAGAAAAAAAATCGGTCGCATTACTTAATTGTCTGACCTCGTATAAATTGGATCAGTACAAAAGTTCGTATACAATTTGAATTAAAACTCAGGCGATTATTTTTCGCAGAAAACGTTTTTATTAATCAATTATGTATTCACCGTCGTTTTCTGCAATCATTTTCCAACACGGGTAGCTGCTGGATTCTTCGTTTGTAAAAGTTGCACTGTTTTACGGTAAAAAAAGGCGGTGAGGCGGTTTTTGACGGTCTCCACGGTGTCATTTTTTTACCATTTAAATTGTTCTGCAGCGATTGGAACAAATGAAAATCCGAAGAGGTAATGTCCAGAGAATACGATGGAGGCGACATGATTTCCCATTTCAACTGCTTCAGTTTTTGTAGTCAATTTTGTTGTATGTTGTTTTGTGTTGTCGTGGTGGAATATGACCCCCTTGCGACTGATCAAAATCGAATGCTTTTCTTTAATTGCATTCAGTTTGGTTAGTTGTTGACAGTACTTATCCTTAGTGATCGTTTTGCCCCCTGGGAGCAGCTCAAAATAAACAACACCTTTGCAATCCCGCCAAACACACAGTAACACCTTCATCGGATGCAATCCAGCTTTTGTGACTAATTATGCCCCTTCATTCGCTTGTTTCTACGTTCGTCTGTGTCGAAAGTTGTTGTATAGGATTCATTTCTCATCGCCAGTCAGAAATCGATCCAAAAAAGGCTCTCTGTTGAGATGTACAAGCAAATAAACTGCCAAAAAGATACGATCAAATTTGTTTTCTTCAGACAACGATTGCGGCACACACGTGTCGAGCTTCAATGTGAACCACAGCTTCTTTAAATGCTGAAATGCAGTCGATCTGTCTACGTTGTGTGTCTCGGCAACCTCTTACGTCAAAATCCATGACTTATTGTGAACTAAAACGCACACAACATCATCGTCGATCTCAGTAGACCATCCAGAGCGGACTGATCTTCAAGGTTAAAATTACCAACATGAAATTCAGCAAACCGTTTCTTCACAGTTGTAAGTGATGGTGTATGGTCCAAATAAACATTCCGAATATTTTTCGTTGCCACGCCAACGGTTACTCTTTTCCAAAACTCTTACAACATGACATGACAAAACTGTATCTTTTTGTTGTCCATTTCAAAAATTTTTCTTACACAGAAATCGAATTAAAACAAATGAGTCTGGTACTCAAATGATAACTGTTAATGTCATCTTTCAAACGATATAATAACATGAATATATTTCAATCACAAGTGCCGCCATTCGGCACTCTAACACCAACTATTCATATACGAACTTTTACACTGATCCAATATATATATATATATATATATATATATATATATATATATATATATATATATATACGTATATATATACATATATATATATATATATATACATATACATATATATATATATATATATATATATATATATATATATATATATATACACACACTCGTATATACAAACGCACAAACTTATGGCATATGCTTTGGCATTTACATATTTTTACTCAAATTATTTATAAATATGTAGCCATTACGCTTAAAAATGTTTTAAAACAATTGTTACACAGAAAATCTATATTATATATTACATAGTCCAATTTGTTTATCTATTCAGAGATTTATCAATTCTGTGATTTACGATACTCGCACGTTTAGTGTTGTTAGTATTTTTCAAAACAGTATACTATTAAATAAAATAAACTTTAAAAATTCAACGGTCTTTGCTATTATGCGGATAAAATAGTTTGATGTTTCTACTATACCATTTTCTAAGTAAGTAATAATTATTGTTTTCAAAAGTTATTCATAAATTTATTTCTATCTCTGTTAATATAAAATAAAGTTTCATGTACAATGATGTAATAATATAATGATGTAAATAAAAACATAACATAATTATTAAAGAAATAGTTTATAAAAAATAATAAAAACGTTCATTAATTTTAATCACATTTTTCTTACATAATATTTACAAATTACACCCTTATTTCATTTCTCTTTATCTAAAGGGTATTTTTTATCTTTGTAATTTTGGGATACTTTTAATTTTGAGTAAAAAAAACGATGCCTTTTGCTGCAATATCATCGTACACATATTAAGATACTATGGGGCATCACCGTATCACAGTCAATATTGTTGAAATATATTGGGCTTATTCGAAACTGTAAAATAGTTTCATCTTAATATTTGCTTTTCAGAATCTGGAAACGATCTGGAATCTTTTCGTCTTATATGGAAAAAATATACTATTCCAGATCCCAGAAGAACTTAATTTTAATTCTATTTAGCTTATTTACATATGGCTACCAGCTTGTTTATCTGCCTTAAAGCCTTATTTTCTTAGAATTGTTTACATAATTTCGCAACTTAGTATTTTTTTGTTTCTTTTGACAGAAACATTACACGAAACACATCTGTATATATTTTCGTAGTACAACATTTTCTATAACATCTTCTTTTCAAGCATTATCCGCGACTGATAAATTTTTATGGTAATATTTTTTTATGATACATACTGATTCATTTATACATGGTTTTTCATCTACAGTATCAAAAATGTAATTTGTGTCTTCCAGTTCACATATTAATTTGCATGTATTTAAACTTTTAAACTCTTAAAAGAATCAAAGAGAAGCATTTTTCATGCGATAAAAAAAATTAAAGCTGCAGTGCGCTGCAAGCGTGGCTAAAAACTACTCTTAATAAATGTACTTACATTAAAGTATTTCGTTTATAACTTATATAAAATTCATAATTCTACCAGTTATGAAAGAGAAAAAAACTTTTTTATTTACCTCTCATAACAAACACACGTGATGTAATTACATATTTTACCAAATTATTGGATATTACTTTACTGCAGACAATTGTAAACGCTAACAATAAAAAAAATGTTGCAACTGGAAATTGCGTAACGGTGTCATCGCTAAACGGAACAAGCACGTCCAATTACATTAAAATCGGACATACCGTTCACTATGTTCCGGATAGAACTCAGTGACTCACGGATCGAATATTACTACGGCGTTAGCGTTGGTTGAACGCATGTCAAGGTCTGCAACACTCGCAACCAGTAACCGTGATACAACAGCCCAATATTGAAACTACCTACACATATGCTAAACGCATAATATATAGTACGAAGAGGTATATTTTGCAGAAAGTAAATATTCTAAACATGATATTAATAATCCGTGATCACAGATATTATTTCAGAGAACATTATGTTTGTATGTGTGTGTGTGTGTATATATATATATATATATATATATATATATATATATATATATATATATATTGTTTAATAGTTAAGAATGTTTTTCGTTTGCAATACATTCAAATTTCATTAAAATGTATTCAAGAATTGTAAAAAATGATATCTTCATCTTC
Organism: Acanthacorydalis orientalis; assembly: GCA_034766995.1. Lineage (NCBI taxonomy): Eukaryota > Metazoa > Arthropoda > Insecta > Megaloptera > Corydalidae > Acanthacorydalis > Acanthacorydalis orientalis. The sequence continues at coordinate 28,882,834 of CM068318.1, read as the reverse complement.
TTTTCTTTTTTCGACATTCGATTACTCTTTGCTAAATGAGTTCTTCCCAAAAAAAATTACAATTTAAATAATTCAGCACCTCTATCATTATCAGTCGCGATTTTAAAAATAATCAACCTAGAATTACACCTAGAGATTCGTAATTTTAGCGCATTTGTCCAATGTCCAAGAAAAACAAAAACTAATATATGTATAAAATTAGTCAGGATTCTTTCCCTGATTTATCTTTACAATTTCTCGTATTGATTTTCATATATATATATATATACCTATCCCTCGAAATACACTATACTCGAATTGCTCGGTTTTGATTTAACTCGGTTGAAAGAATGTGGAAAAACTTCCATTTACAGAACACTATTTTAGTTTAAGACGATCACAGAATTCAAAAAAAAAAATTAAAACACTTTCGCGCGCATTTTAAAAATGTCTCCATTTACATTGATATGCAAAATAATAAGCACACACACCACTGTAAAGGTTTCTTGCTTACTTGCATCCTAACGATAACAGAAACACTCAACCACGTATTTTTTCTTCTAAACTGAAGTAACGGTATCAATTCGAGATAACAACAGCGCAAATAGTGCTGACTATAGAAAGCTGGTCAAAGATTTAGAAGATGTCTTCATTGAGAATGATCCAAACAAGAAAAGAAGTTCAAATTCGAAAGGAACTTGCGTAATTGTTTAATTCAATATCAGGAACGTTATAAGGAGTTGAGTAAAGATTTTGCAACAAGCTTTGATAACGGATTTTATTAAGACAGTTCTCTCCATACCTTTGGGAACAGAATTAGAGAAGTGAAGATGTGAATAGAAGAGAAAATTAACAAGTAAAGATGATACAGAATGAACACTTTTTTTGTTTGTTTTTAAGATAGATCCGAAATTTCGAACGCTAATGACTTCAGTTCATGCGCTCTTAAACCCTAAATGACCAAGCAAACAGAAATTAAAATAAATTGATAATTTGAATTAATATTTCTGCAATGTATTTATATAAAAAGGTAACTATTTATATAAAACTTAAAAACTGATTAAGTTATATTTTTTAGTCATCAATCAATTCCGCGTAAACGTTATCAACATTTTCTTGTATCACTTAATTTTTACGGATTATTTTCTTTTTGAAAATAAATTATATGCTTTTAATCTTTCAATATTACTTTCTTATGTTTCCAGTTTATGATATAGTATAAAATTCTTGCTTATTTATATTTTTTAATACATAAACCTTATATAAGTAATGTAAAAAAGCACCTAATTGCCGATACTGCTAATCAAGTTGTATTGTTTTAAATTATTTCAGAAGATAAATTCTCTATCTTTTAGAAATTATTTTTTTTACTCGCCTCACAAAACCACATTTTTTTCTGATTAAAAATGTGATATAATCTGTAATATGGATTATACAGTATGTGTTATTCTATATAAAATACATATTTCTATGTATATATATATATATATATATATATATATATCTTATCGCTATGCGGAAGATTGTATCGCCATCGAATACACATATTCAATAATCAAAAATAGACAGTAATCATGTTAAATATTTTTCATTAGAAAAAGTTTGTATAATGAGTGAGAAATTCAATTTGAAAGTTAATTTATCCAGAATTCTAAAGTATAATTTCTATATTCTGAATTATTGTTAAAAAATAGCAGTACTTTTAAAGAAATTTTATTAAACATTTTTGAAAATAATGGAATTGTTTTTTAAATATTTTAATTTCTAAAGGTAATATTTTTAAGTATTATCACTATAGTGTTATAATTACCATACATTTTTCTATAATAATTGACATAGTAATAATATTGAAAAAACATTTTCTTTTGAAGAATTTTAAATTTAAAGTAAATGACATGGGTACTTTATTAGAAACAATTTCTCTAATTGGATTAAATATTTATAGCGAATATTGAAAATACAACAGTATTTCGTACATTGAATACTTGTAAATGTATAAAAACATCTTTATATGAATAATTCGGTAATCTTACTTATTTTTTTAAAAAATTATCAAATATATTATAAAATGTAGAATTGCAAATTCAAAAAATTTGTAGAATTTAAATTAGATCATAAGTATTTATAACAGTTTTTATCAAGTTGTTCCTAAAATTTGTTTAGTTCCATTTTAATTCATCATTTCTTTGTGTTTATATTTAATGTAAATAGAATTATTTTAACTTCTAATTTCTTCAACAAGAAAAATAATATTTCTCAGTATTAATATTTTATTCCATATACACGTACGTGAAACGATACATTTTCTCTGTTGTACCTGATCCTTTCGATTTTTTTACCTCCATAAATTTATTTTTGATGAATGTAAACGGGTATATACACATGAAACAAAAATATTATCGATTCTCTGTCGACGAATTTATTTTTTTGTACACTTTAATAAAAAAAGTTCGTTTGTTTGGTATCTAGAAAAAATAATTTATTAAAAATAAATATTTTGTTTTATACTTAATCTGCATTTAAGTGAAATAAAAATACAAATATTCATCGAACACTTAATACGAGGTCAGACAATTAAGTAATGCGACCGATTTTTTTTTCTCGGCCTGTGGTAACACTGCGAACTGTAACTCCGCCACCGTAATAGCAGATCCCTACTCTCTCGATTGAGACCTTGACCACCCTCGTACGATCATTTCTTCGCCAGCTGTTTAGTGTTTTGTAACAACGCGCGAGTAGTGCATGTCACGAAAATGGAACAGAGAAATTTAAATGAACATCGCTCAAGATTGTCTCGAGCAGGTTGAAAGTGATCCTACTCTTCTCGATCGAGTTATTACTGGTGATAAAAGTTGGTTCTTTCAATATGACCCCGAAACTAAACGACAAAGCCAACAGTGGCTGTTCCCTGGAGCACCAAGGCCAAAGAAGGCGAGAATGAGCAAGTCCAAAGTGAGAACCATGTTGATTTGCTTCTTCGACAGCAAAGGGGTGGTTCACAAAGAGTTCGTACCACCTGGACAAACCGTAAATCAAGTATTCTACCGCAATGTGCTCGAAAAATTACGAAAAAGGGTGCTCAGAGTGCGTCCAGAGATCGCGAAGACTTGGGTTCTGCATCACGACAATGCTCCCTGTCACAGTGCGTTCAGTGTCTCAGTTTTTGGCGTCTAAAGGCATCGCAACGTTACCACAACCGCCCTATTCACCGGACATGTCACCCTGCGACTTTTTCCTATTCCCCCATATGAAAAAATTCGTCAAAGGTCGACATTTTGACTCCGTTGAAGATATCCAAGAATCTGTGACGAGGGTACTCGGAGAGGTCCCACAAGAAGTGTTCCAGAATTGTTACGAAAACTGGAAAACTCGCTGGAATACGTGTATAGATGCGGGAGGGGACTACTTTGAAGGGGATCGCAGCGATGTACCTTAATTTTTGAATATACTCGATTTTTGAATTTTGTCGCATTACTTAATTGTCTGACCTCGTATAATTTTTAATGACAAATGTATATCTCTCATAATAAAAAAACTATATAAAATATAATACATTTTATTAAACATAAAATAATGATTTTCATAATTCACATGAATTATTGATAAATAAATAAAAGAAAAAATATGGATAAAGAAATAGACTTATTTTTAGTTTCTCTAATAATAATGATTTTCCCCTTTCAGATATCCATCCAGTCAACTCGTTTTCAGTTCGTTTAAATGCCAGTTGATGAATTAATATCTTTTACACGAATGTACAATAATGGTACCTGAATTACAAAAACTAGACAATGTATTAACTTACACTTAAACAATTTACTTAAAAAAAATCTCACACTATTTATATATTGCATTTTGTAAAATAAATTAACATTTTTCTATTGTATTTAGTGGAGAAAATATCATACACGCTATTCGTACATATTTTCAATTTATGAAAGTAAAATGATTTTATATTACTAAATTATTGTGATTTATGTGCTTGTATAATATACTCTGTTCATTCATACATACATTCATACCACACACTCTCATATATATATATATATATATATATATATATATATATATATATATATATATATATATATATATATATATATACATGGGTCGTTTGATAAGTATGGTAAAAAAGAAAGTTAAACACAGTTTTTGGGAAAAAATCGATTTTATTTCTCAACATAGTCTCCGTTATGGGCTATACACTTGGTCCAGCGAGTCTGCAAAATACACATTGACAGGGGCGATGGCATCCTCATTCGACGAGAATTTCTTCTCACCTAGACAAATTTTCACGTTTAGGAAGAGGAAGAAGTCGTACGGTGCCAAATCCGGAGAATAGGATGAATGAGGTGGAATCAAGTTGAAGCCTAATTCGTGCACCTTTTTGTGCGGCAATCTTATCTGTTTTGCTTCAGCTGTTTTTTCAAACGCTCAAATAATTTTGCAATAATAGGCTCCTGTTACGGCTTTCCCCTCGTTAAGTAGTCAATCAGGATGATTCTTTGGAAATCCCAAAAAATAGTACCCATTACCTGCGACAAAACGGTCTTCGCTTTCTTCGGAGTACTTTCACCAGTCGTTATCCACTACTTTGACTACTGCTTCGACCTCAGGTGTGTAGCGGTGGATCCATGTTTCATACACGGTGACAAATTGACGCAAAAAGGTCGCTCCTTTTTTCATTTTTGCGGAAACTGCTACAATGTTTACTTCACACATCTGTAGAACGTGTACAACGCATTGCTTCTGGCTGAAATTTTGCCTATACTAGTTTGAAAAGTGACTCTTGATAGCCGTGACCAAATGTATGGTAGCTCCACATCATAGAAATTTACCAAACTTATTAAACGACTCACGTTTTTATATATATATATATATATATATATATATATATATATATATATACATATGATATATATATATATATATATGTATATATATATATATATATATATATATATATGTTATATATATATATATATATACATATGACAAACACACATACAGTTACATATGATATCTATTCAAAATATTACCAAACAAATGCCATTATTAGCTAGTAGTAATTTTTTATAGAAGAGTTTCCATTGACTTTTAACATTTTGTTTTAAGAGGTATGCTTATTGATACATTTTTGTATGTGTTCTTGCATTTTTTTTCGATTATGAAGGCAAAGTGTATTATAACTTTGAACCAACTAATATTAATACTGCAGCAAATATTTTCGCAAAATTTTGTACTGTTTATGAAAAAAGAAAATACAAACATTAAAAAACATAAAATAAGAACAAATTGATGTTGCATGAAAAAAATTGTTCATAATGTCATGCATAATGTCATATGCATCATGTCATATATATATATATATATATATATATATATATATATATATATATATATATATATATATATGAATATATATATATATATATTTCTTGATCAAAATAAATTGTTGCAAACGCCTTTTCCATTTATCAAGATTCCATTATTCAATTATTTTTCTCATCGGATTTCAATTTATTCCACATTTTCTTTATCTCTCGCCACTCAAAAAAATTTAAAATTAAATCAAATATTTTCTATAAAATGTCATTTCGTGTTGTTAGTAACATTTTCTATATATCTATTCAAAATATTTCCGGGCACATATTACTAAGAACATAAACTGACTTTTTATAGAAAATATTTGATTAAATTTTAACTTTGAGTTGTGAGAAATACAGAAAATGTCGAGAAAATTAAAATGCGATAAGAAAAATAAAAAGTATATCTCAACAAATTTATTTTGATGAAGATGAATTAGTCTGATGATTGGTATATTCAATGAATATATATATATTACAACTTTATTTTAAATATATAAAGTATGCACTAATTGTTTTCGATGGTTTTAAATCAAAAAAATACATCGAATATAATATTTTCTATAATTTTAAATTATGAAACTCTTGTGCTCGACGTTTTGCCCAATAAGTAACGTCTTTAATTATAGAGATACTCTCAATATTTATGGGTGTTTTTTTATTAAAATTCTGTTAGGTTGGTAGAAAAATAATCTCGGTTTATGACCTTCAAATTCATATACACTTTTTAACTTAAGTGGCCCAGAACTGTTGGATGACTAACGCCTAATTTTGTGTACTTTCTTGAATTATTGTGCATGGTTCTTATTCAACTAATGCATTCAAATGGTTGTCATAAACTGAAGGACGCCTGCGACATTTTTGATCTTTATAGTTTTCGTCCTCAACACCAAATTTTTAGAACCACCATTGCACCATACGTTTGTTAACAGTACCCACGCCAAAAGCATCGGTTAGTTTACAAGCAATTTCTGCTGCTTTACCACCCGTTTTGAACACGTACAAAAATTGCTATTATTTGCTTCTTTTCCATCTTTAATTCAATTTAAAATGAAATTAATAATAAAACCATAGTCGTTGTTATCAAAATGCATACCGAAAAATTAACTTAACATGAATGATATTAACTTGAACTCAATAAAATGACACTTTCGTTGGAAAAAAAAAATTTTAAATTCAGAAAACAGAACAGCAATTTAAAGCAAAATTAATAATAAAACCAACGTCGATGTTATCAAAATGCACACCGGAAAACGAACTTTAAAATGATATTAATATGAACACAATGAAATGGCACTTTCGTTGGAAAAAAAAATAATTTTAGAATTCAGAAAACAGAAACAGCAATTTAAAGTAAAATTAATAATAAAACCAAAGTCAATGTTACCAAATGCATATCGAAAAATGAACTTTAAAATGATATTAACATGAACACAATAAAATGACACGTTCATTGAAAAAAATAAGGTTAAAATTCATAAAACAGAAATAGCAATTATTTTCCACCACACTAATATTAACAAGTTTAAATAAAAATTACCTGAATAGGCATTTTCTTTCTTAAATCTTTTAAAATAATTTCATACAATAAATTACAAAAAATATTACAATATATTACACCGAATCAACTGATAATATAGTCATAGTAAATATTATAATTTGACAATTTAGAACCATTTTATGAAAGAATCTAATGAAAATGTAACAATCAATAATATCTAACAATCAAATCAATTAATATCTACAAAAATGTAACAACCAACATTCTCAACTACCTGGCAGAGCATTTTGTTACCAAAATAAAAAAAATATTATTTACCCTTGTTTAACTTTATACCGCCTAGTTGCTACTTTCTGCAATGTCCCTCTTTCTTAAATTGAAATTGAAGTCGAAATGAAGAAAATCTATGAACTTTCTAGAGAGTTAATTATATTTGCGTTAAATATTAATTTGATATAATTTTTGTGATTTAGTCAACATTGTTAACGATTTTTCAAATGGCAAATTATACAAAAGCATACAATTCATTTATATTATCTGTATCTAAATCAGTACTTCTCAACTAGTGTTCATAAAATAAGTGTTTTACAAATGATTATTAATAAAAGCTGTTTAAAAAAGATTATTTTAATGTCGCGATGTACATAAAATTGATCATGGGTATGTTTTTTTGTAATAACTATGTAATGTATAGAATGCTGTATTATATAATTATAAATGATTAATTAAAATTGAATCTACTTTATACAATAATTTAACTGAGGTACACTTAGTATACTACAAGCACATTAAATTTTATTAAAAAAAGTATTTTCCATATATATTTAAAAATATATGCGTTTTTCTGAATTATGAATCATGATTTGTTTTAAATTCATATACAATGTATTTTATATAATTATTCTGATGATCATGATCCTGATGAATCTATCTTTAGGTCGGTGTCGATAAATACAAGTACGAGTAACATCAACAAGCTATTTAAAATGCTTTAACAGTTGAAAATAGTCGTAGAAAATTAGAATTCGTAGCACATTACACATGATTCATCGAGACCAAGATCACAATGAAAATACATTAACAGGATCATAGGTAAAAAATACACAATATACCTTTGTTTCATGTAATTTTATATAGTTTATTGGTCCTTCTAAATTTGAAAATACCTCAAAATGCTTCATGTCTGCAAAAAATGTTCTGCAGTTAATAAATTTAAATCATTAATTATTTCTAGAATGAGTTTCATTGTATTTGTGATATTTAATTTATTGTTTAATGATAGTAACTTCTTAGATTCTTTACATCACAACATTGGTGAAGACTATTTCAAAGAGATCGTTAAACTATCAATATAAACAAAAATTGTATTATTAATATAGAACAAAGGCTCCAATTTACAGCCACTTACGCGAAAATATAGATATAATTCATTATAATACAAACTTGAACTTGTAAAGAAAACAGGTATACGCTTTCTTATCAGAAGTTAATTTATCAACTTTTTCAAACCGTTTATAGATTCTGTTTCCATTATTCATATTTGTGTCGTAACAGCAAATTCGAAACTGAATGGAAATCGGTCTCACTATTCTAACATTTTCAGCATTGTATAATAAAGTGTGTGTGTATATATATATATATATATATATATATATATATATATATATAAAGTTGGTGCATAAATAATTGCGGTTTTTATGTATTGAGTATAAAGACACATATCAGTTAAAAATTATATTTATTAAATAAAATAAATACCATTGGCTTGCACACATTTCTCCCAAGTGGAAGCAAGTTTGTTTATTCCTACAAGATAGAATTCTAGAGTCCTGAAATTAACAAATTCATCGAAAGCGCTTTGGGTTGATGCTTGCTATTTGAAAACTTTCTCTCGTAGGAAATTACTCCAAATGTTTAAAAAAATGATAATCTGTCGGCGATATGTCTGAAAAATAAGGTGGGTGAGATAATGTTTTATAACTCAAATCATTTAATTTTTTTAGTCATTTGTGAGATGTGGTCGGATATTGTCATGAAGAAGAATTGGCCCTCTTCTATTGACTAATGCTACTCGTAAATGATATACCTTCTCATGCATTGTTTCAATTTCATGGCAATATTTTACTGCTGTTATTATTTTACCAGGGTTTAAAAAGTTATAGTGAATAATGTCACTTGCCAGCCACCAAACAGTGACCATAATCTTTTTTTCATGAAGCTTCGGTTTAGGAAACTATTTTGATACTTCTTCGTATTCTAACCACTTTGATGAATGTTTCCGATTGTTGTAGAAAATCCACTTTTCATGTGACAATGCGATCAAGAAAGGGATCATTTTTGTTGCGCAAAAGAAGAGCAGCGCAGACTTCGTATCGCCGAATTACTTGATGTTCGTTTAATTCATACGATACCCATTTATTCAGCTTTTTTGTTTTTCCAATTAGGCTCAAATGTCGAACAACTACTGAATGATCAACACAGATTTCTTCTCCCACCTCTCGAGTTGTTTTACGTGGGTCTGCTTCAATAATGTTTCTTAAATCATTATTGTCTTATAGCTGAAGAACGTTCACGACCCTCCTCATCATCAAAGCTTTCGTTTCCATCACGAAATTTTTGAAATCAGTGTTGAGCTGTACGTTCACTAATTGACTCTTCGCCAAAAACAAATTTTATATTTCTGGTAGTTTTTGTTGCTTTACGTCCCAATTTAAACTCATGCAACAAAATCGCGGGAATTTGCTTTTTTCCATGACTAATTTAAGAGGTTATATCCAACAATACTAAAGAATAAAAACAATAAACATAATCTCAAGTCAGTAGTTCTAATTTCATTGTTTACAATGATGTATCACATGACTATAACAAAAGATAACGGTAACTAGAAAAATCGGCGCCAATATTAAAATGATAAAAACCGCAAGTATTTTTGCACTAACATAATATATATATATATATATTTATAATAATACAATTTTCAAACCATAAATCAATAATAAAATCAAAAATTAGAATGAGTCAATCATAACATTAACATATATATATATATATATATATATATATATATATATATATATATATATATATATATATATATATATATGTGTGTGTGTATATATATATATATACATCGAACATCAATCGACTATAAAATTTGCCAGTGTCACATTTTCACATACTTTAAAGACACAAAACCAGTCACTTGTGTTCCAGTAACCTGGTCAAGAACGCGATGCTGGCCTTGATTCTTTTAGTTAGTGCCAAAGAAGAAGCACCCAGCTGTCCATGAAGCGCATTCCATTCGCTATTATCCATCAAACATTATTGTTGATAAATTTATTTCAACTGATAATTCTAATTAAATATTACAATATTTAGAATTATACATTCTATTTTCTATCTGTACCTAATCATGAAATAGAAATTCTAGAAAAATTAATAACTACCATTGTGTTAATAGAATTTATTGTTTTTCTCATTTGGTAACATTTGTATTTATTTTAATTGCCCAACTGTATACCCATATGCTCTTTCTCTACACATACGCGCTCACACATACACACAGATACATATATATATATATATATATATATATATATATATTTATATTCTTTTCAAAATTAAATACATAAAATATTTAATGTGGTTACAGCTTCTTATACATTGAAAGTTTTATTGTATACAGTTTCACAATATATCTGTTTACCATAAAATAAATTAACATAATAAAAAGGCGATGTTCATCTTAGAAATAAAACTACTTATGTAAAATATTATTATTAATTCTAAACATAAATATTTACAACGTGAAATACAAATAAATAAACAAAAATTATTAATTATTTTACCAAATTTTCAAAAATTAAAATTATCATTCAGAGAACAACTCCGAAAATTTAAATCATACTAAATTGTTAGAAATCAGATAATATAAGTTCGATTTTCATTTTGTAGGCACTTTGAAATGTCAATAATTTCGTGAATATTAAAACAACAAAGCCATTGTTAATAAAGACATACCAATAAACTATACATAAAAAATACACGCAGCATAATAAGTATAATTGTGTTTACCAAAATCTTCTATATTCCTATTATACATTTTAATGGATTATGAATTAACTCCTAACATATCTATTATTCATAGAAAAGAAAATGAATAAATGTATTAATTTATTATTACCACTCATAATATGTAAGTAACATAATAGGTTATTTAAGTAGAAGAATTAGAAACACATTTTTATTCAGTTGTGGGGGACTAAAAATTATATATATATATATATATATATATATATATATATATATATATATATATATATATGATTAGGTCATAATAAATGTTTATATTAAAAAAGGACACATAATTTAACAGTCAAGAAATTCATTTATATTAAGTTAATTAAAAATGCAATTATCACGTTTATATAAAATAATTATTTTTAAACCACATTAATAATATTTTCAGAATAAGTTAATATTTTTGTATTTCTTTTAGTTGTCATTCTGGACATCACAACATATAACTGACTGGAAAATACTAATTCTTCTAACTTTAAAACGATTTTAAAGAAATGTCATCCTCTTCCTTTGTTGATAACAAAAATACAAATTTAATCGAATATTGAAAAAAAAACGATAGCATACAATCAATAACAGAATTGGCTCTGAGAAATTTTTGAAATAAAATTTCGTGTTTCTTTGAATCCCAGTAATAATTTTGTTCTCAATTACATGAATTTTGGGTCAAATATAGTTACTTCTGTATCATCACCTAAGCTTAATGAAGAATTAATATGAAATAGTTAATAATAGAGGTTAAATTCATTTTGGAAATAATATTTGAAATTCGACAATATTTTACAATGAATATAAAATACAATTCAAAAAAAGTATAACAATATTGTATCAAAGCAGAACTTAAAACTTTCTATGTATAATACCATGAGAATACGTTATTGCTCTGATTTTGTGATATATAACTAAAAAGTATTGACATATAAAAAATTTAAAAAGATTGAAGCTTTAAAATATATTCGACAAATTATTTTATTATATTAACAAATTCGTAACCTTTATAAATCAATAACACGAAATTTAAATTTTGACGCTTTAATCTTTCCACACAAAATAGAATTGATCATATTTCGACCTGAATTTATCTATTATCCTGGCAAATTAATTTAGTAATTACATAATTATTAATTGGGAAAGGAAACGGATGTTTTGTAAAAATATTTAAAGTAAACATAACTTATAGATAGATACTTTCATTAAGACTTTCACAAAAAAGAGAAATATTTATAGAAAAAATTTTGTTTGTTGAGATTTGCGAAGTGTTAACAATTATAAATTAAAAGAGGTGACTTATTTTACGCTTTCATTATTGTTTTATCTTCGATGTTTATATTCATGATTATTCATATTAGAATCGTTAAGATTACTTATTGGTTCTAATTTTCTACGACCGGTTTCGATACCTGCTAATGACTTAAGTAAAAATCTATCGTTAAAATTAAAAACTAAAACTGAGTGACCTCACGGATTTTAATAGAAAACATTAAATTACATCATATTTTTACGTTCAACAAATTATTACAATTCACTTTGAATTAACTGAAAAGTTCCATTCTTAACAGACTCGAAAAAAGAAAAAGAACAATTATTTTCATGATAAAACTTCACACATTCACGAAACATTTTGGAACTTAAATGAATTGTCTACATATGTGTACATCTGTTGATCAACATAACTAAACATAATTCTATATAATTACTATTTTTTAAACTACATGAAGTTTTGGATGAAAAAACAACACAAAATGTAAATGTAAATATATATATATATATATATATATATATACTCGTATATATATATATATATATATATATATATATATATATATATATATATATTGGGTTGTAATAAAAGTTCATAGCGTATTTAAGGTGAAATTCAAAGACAGTTATTATCAAAGGCAGTTACTTATTTGTATATATATTTATTCTAGTACCATTTCGATCAACCACATTTTTTCTTCTTTCACGTAGTTTCATAATTCCATTCTCCCATAACATAACATCTTTCTGGGCGATTAATTTATCCAAGTGGTTTCTGTAGGCTTTCAGGGAAATGAAAGTTTTCCATTAAAGGAATTCTGTAAGGACCGAGCCAAATGGTAATCTGAAGATGCAATATTAAGTCAATATGGCGGGTGAGGTAGGACGTCCCAGCCAAACTGCACCAATTTATACTGATACTGCACGAGACGTGAAGTCTAGCGTTGTTTTGACGGGAAACGACACCTCCCTCCGATTGGCCAATTCTAGACGCTTTTGGTCGATTGCCGCCTTTAATTTGTCCAACTGAGCACAAAACTTCTCCGAATTTATCGTCTGATTATTTGGGAGAAGTTTGTAATAAACAACACCCTTCCAATCCCACCAGATACACATCACCTTCTTCGGATGAAAGCCCGATTTTTGAGTGATTAACGGAGGCTCATTTCGTTTTCTTCAATACCTATTTCGATCCACATTATTTTAGACGATCCATTTTTCATCGCTCGTAATTAATCATTTCAGAAACGGGTCTTTATGGTTTCTTTTAAGAAACGAATCACAGATGGAAATCCGTTCCATTAAATTTCTTTCTGTTAAATTATGAGGCACCCAAATATCGTAGAGTGATTCACGAATCCAAGTGTCTCCAAATTCCTCACAAAATCCGTATCAGACATCTCCAATATCTCTACGATGTTTCGTGTCGTGAACGTTGATTATGTTCAATAAATGTTGCAATTTTGTCATTATCAACAACTGCAGGCCTACCGGAACGCTCTTGATCCTATAGGTTATATTTTCCATCTCTGAACCGAGCGAACCACTTTCGAACAGGCAAATATCTTCTTTACTGTCTCTGCAGGGCTTTTTCCACTCCGGAAAGAAAACAGCATTAAATGATTAAAATACACCTCATATTCCTCCATTTTCAATTTTAAATTTAACATACTTGAAATTCACAAAATTGCACAAAAATAACAGAGAAAGAAACGTTGAAATGTCACCTGTCAAAATAACACATACGGAATCCAAGGAGGCTATAAGAAGGAGAACGAACTTCGGTGTTTGATGGCATCGAAAAGTGGCGTAAGAGTTTCAGCCAAGGGACTCATGCACGGAACGCAATGCGCATAGAAAAACTCGTGATAGAAGTATTCTAACCTGAAAGTTCTCATTGTCTTGTTTACGTTCATTTTGTTGGTACATGATTTACCGTGCGCAAAAAAATGACCAAGACTTGTTGCATTAAAGGTGTGTAGGAAAAGAAGAAAAAGCAATGTTTTCTTTTCTATCGGTAACAACCGGTCAACAAATTGTAACAAATCGGTAACAATAAATAAGTAGGCACTAATCGCCTCTTTTCACAATCAGCTGTTCTTAGCATATATTGTGGTATTGAGAATTGTGCACATCGGCCTTTGCGCATGTCCTTTCACCGATACTAGCGCCGCCATCCGATTGCCGGTTTTCGTGAATTGTTACAATAGGCAATCGACAGAGTTCGTTCTCCTTCTTATAGTCTCCTTGAAGGAATCATATCTTACAATCATGCTGCACGAAAAACTGCAATTATTGACATCTATTGGAAAACGCTACGAACTTTTGTTCCAACCCAATTTATATTATATATATATATATATATATATATTAACAGTGCATATATTCATATACTGATTATTCATAAATATAACTTATTAAATAAAATAAAAAAGGCATTAATAATCTGCCAAATTGTGCCTGAACAGGATCCTACTGCTGCTCTTTAATTGTAATCTATTTCACAACTACTATGTATTATTTATCTAAAATTCTCTATGTAACAATGATACTTAATATGTGTGTCAGTGCTAACTCTTGGAATGTTATAATGTATTTTTTTCTAATTATACATTATTTTGATTCGTCTATTTTGTTATCTGATCATTCTTCTAGATCAGAAAACTCAAAATATGTTTCCCTGCTACCATATAAGATCTAAGTACTCCTTTTTCTAGTACAATCAAAACTTCTAGTTTTTCGCTCAAGTCGGATTAGTCAATATCAGATCGTTTGTGAAACACCAAAGGAATTTACTATGGCTGTATTGTGTGTATATATATATATATATATATATATATATATATATATATATATATATATATCGGTTTTAAAAATTATGAGAAAGGAATTGGTATATATAACAATATGTTAAGGAAATATCAATAATTGCACAAATATTTTAAAAACAGAAACGAACCGAATTTTGTGTATTATAAATTAAGTAAATAATTCATGTATTGACATAATAGATGACGATCTTGAAATAAACATTTTTTCTGCTTACCATTAACCTTCATAATGTTCGAAAATATAAAAAATATTATATATAAAGGTGATTCAAGATTAGTTTCTATATGACAGTACTGAATATTTTTCAAACGTCAAAAGATTTATCAATATTAAAGTGGCTTTTGTAGAGTAGAAATATGTACAAAATTAATCATGAAGCAATATACAACGGAACAACGCGTTAAAATTATCGCAGCCTATTATGAAAATTGTCGTTCGAAGAAAAGTGCTGCGCTCTACGTGAACATTTTGGTATACAAAATTGGCACTCTGAGCGCACAATCTGGAATTCGATTAAGAAAATCAAACAAACTGGGTCAATAGTAAACATCAAAACACCTCAGCACAATCGTGGATGTCGCTCAAACGAGAATATCGACATGGTTCATGAAAGTGTGGTCGAGGAACCGGGCACATCGATATGTGGTCGATCGCAGCAATTAAGTCTTTCGTATTCCACTACGCAGCGAATTTTGACAAAGGATTTACATTTACACACAAAATCAAAATAACACAAGATTTAAAGCCTAGAGACCATAAACAACGTCATGAGTTTACTGAATGAATGCATGAACAAGGAATGGATTTTTCAAAGAAAATCGTCTTTAGCGGTGAGGCGCCTTTTCACCACAATGGATTCGTAAACAAGCAAAATTGCTGCATTTAGAAATTGGAAAATCCAACAGAAATTTACGAGAAGCAAATGCGTCCTCAATAAATGACGGTTTGGCGTAACTTGTGGTCTGAAGGTGTAATTAGCCCGTATTTTTTGAAAATGATGAGGAAATAACAAACTTTTTGCGGGACCAATTGGACGATACAGACATCGAGGATCTCTGATTTCAACAAGACTGTGTCACCAGTCACACAGCAGCAGAAACAATCGCGCTACTGCGCACAAAATTTCCAGGCCAAGTGATCTCACGAAACGGTGACATCAATTGGTCGCTGAGATCATGCGATTTAACTCCTCTAAATTTCTTGCTTTCAGGTTATTTGAAGAATAAGTCTACAAGAACAAACCGAACACGATGGCAGAACTGAAACAGGAAATACGACGAAAAATAGCCAACATAGAGCCTGCGTTGTGCCGCGATGTAATCGAAAATTATGATAAGCACATTACATCATGCCACAAGAGCCGCGGCAGCCATTTGAACGATATAATCTTTCATACATAATTGTATTGAATTGAACTATAATACTAAATAAAAAATAATACGATTATATTTAATTTTTGTGTTTTTTTAATACTTTCTTGTGTAAGCCTAAACTGAATCATATATATATATATATATATATATATATATATATATATATATATATATATATATATGTATATATATATGTATATATATATATATATATATATATATATATATAGAAAGAGAGAGAGATAAAGTACAGTTATACATGTAAGCTCATTAAAGTTATTTTTTGACGCTACAAAACTAAAATAAATCATACAGTTAACTCCAATGCAGTCAATATATTCAACACATAACAAATATGTGATTGTTTCAAAAAAAAACTGATTTCCTGCAAATCTTGGTTGTTGATCTTTTTCGTTGAAATGAGGCAAAGAGGAAATACCGAGATACGGATTTTTTTGGAAAAAAAGTCGGATACTTAAATCCGCATGTTTTTCAAATATTTGAATCGAGTCAATGAGTTTTAGAACGTTTTGTGTACAAATGAGAACACTGCATTGAATTTTAATTATAATCTAATAGAAAGTAAATTGATATTTGTTATATTCGATTGTTGTCCATTGAATGAATATATATGTATATATATATATTTATATAATATCAATAGAAATAGATTTCTTGGTATACAACAGGCACTTAACGAATAACTTAATTTTTCTGTGAAAGTATATATATATATATATTGGATTGCATTTGAAAAATAACTCAGCATTGATTTGCAAAAAAAATCGAGTTATTATTCTTTTTGACTAATTAGTTTTCACTCTCCACATACTACAACATTTTTTCTGATAAAAACGTTCAATTGATAATTTGTTAATTTAGATATTAATACATTGATCTTTTTGATGACGTACGCATTTAGGTATAATTTTGATTCGAATGTTTTGTGAAAATTAATAATTTATTTATAAAACTAAATTTGGTCAGTGTCAAAAACTATAATTTTTTTTAAAAGTATTCAGTTTCAATTTCAATTTTTTATAAAAGTATTCAGCTATCAGTAATAATACTGATAGCTGAATACTTTTATGATACATAAAATTACTCAAATTTTAGAACTCGTGGTAATAAAATAGGAAAATTTTCTGAGATTATTCTGTATTTTAGTAGTCTGGAAATGATGGGATTTCCGTCGAAATATATATAAACAACAATAAAAAATAACCAATAATTATTTATTGAACATTTATAATCAAAATAACTTTTGTGAATTGTGGGATGGAAGAATTTTTTTGTGAAAATGAATTAAGCTACAATGCCAGAAATGTATTGGAAGGAATGCTAATTATATATAATTGCTTTAACTAACATATGTAAATGTTTGCTGTTCTTCAGAAAAATAAATTTAAAAATAAAACAGTTTAAAAATACTATTATAAAATAATAGTATTATTTTAGATCTAATTATAACTGATTTCATGAAGACAAAAATTATGTTTATAGCAATAATTATTAACGTTGACATTAATTTAAAATATTTTCTTAAATGTTCAAATAACTATTTTTTCTTACGTGCTAATATAAATCATTTATCTTTTAAACATACTGCAGGTTACAATTTTATTTAAATGTAGTTATTACTAACAATCGCTTTTTCATATTTTATTTTCAATTTATGATCAGTGGATTTTTCTTAAATACATAAATGTAATATTAAGTGAGCGAAAAAATATGTTAGTAACACGAGTTTATTTTTACCATTAATTTTTAAAAATGCTATACTCAGTTAATTAATATGAATATATCTAAATATTAAAAAATCATAAATAATGAGATGAAAGTGGTTCAACCAATGTGATGATAAAAATATTTACACGTACCTTGAGACAACATTCCCAGTATTTCTTCAGTAGAAGTTCTATTATTAATGTTGTTTTTATTTATCTCGCACAAATCATCTTTACACGTCTCTGTTGCCCATTCATGGGTCATTGCAGAGATAGCAATATAAACACACAAGTGTATCCACACACAAAATGCTATTTTACACATGTTAGCGTTGTATGTACTAGCAGTTCAAATACGAAAAAGATACAAAACGAGTGTATGTACTAAATAAAATAGAATTTACAAGTTAATCGAACAACACTGAGAGTTATTTCATACATTTTATAAATATTTTATATTTATACAAAACTGAACACATCGGTTTTTTTTTGTCTTAAGCAACTATTTTTTCACTTAACTTTCATAAGATTTCTTTGAGAATATGTTATAAATAAAATGTATATTCTAACATTACTTTCCTAAACTTTGGTGTCAATAACAACTTCTCGGGCTCTATAACCAGTTCACAACTGTTACCTTATAACCACAGATAATCAGACAACTTTTGCTTGGTTTACTGTAAGTAGGAGGGGGGCGATTGTTACCTACATGAAAGGATGGTGAGGGAAATTGGACAAAAACAGGTGCGGCTCTAAAACCTATCGTTTGGAGTATTGGTTTTGAATTTTAACAGATCTAATTTCTAACAATATTTTTCGTGTGGTAATAATTCTTAACTTTTTTTAACTGAATTATTGAACAACAATTGAAATATATAGAAATATTAATATTGTTAAACGATCTTTTTATAAAGAAAAATAAATCAATTATATTCAAGAACTATAGGCTAGTCCACACACTTGGTAATTTTTAAAACATCAAAAATATCATCTCGTATGATGACTGATTTAAGGTTGTTTTGATTCTGTTATAGTATTTATGGAAACTTGGGTTTTATCAGGTGAAACAAGTATAAAAAAATTATTTAAGGAAATGAAAAATTACCCGAAGAAAAAGAATGTTTTAATATTTTAATTACATTATGCTATATATTTAATTACGGAAAAACTGAATTTAGAATGTGTCAAAAATTGTTATAATTAACAAATATTAATTTTTTACTGCTGAGGAGCTATAAAAATGCGATTAGCTTATAAAACATATATAAATATTTACATTATTGATCTCCTGGTCAGAAAAAAAAAATGGAAGTTTAAATAAAAAACATCAAATATATTTTTGTCTGTCAAAGAAAATAACGAAAAGAAAATAACATTCAGAAATTAGAAAAGTTATGGTTCAATAATTAAAAAAAGAATAGAAATGTAACAAAAAAATGGAAATAAAAAAATCAATAACTTAAAATCGAAAATGTTTTCTATCTTAAATTGTATTTACAAAAAAAAAAAGGATTTAAAAATATAGTCGCGATAAGTGTTTTAGATGGTATCATCTAAAATAGATCAGTTTCATCCAAGTGTGAAACTGGAGTTATAAATATTTTAAACATTATTTGTAAAAATTTAAATTATTATTAACGATTTAAAACTGTTTTTGTTTTACAATATTTTTTAAAAATTTAAAATCTATTAATGCAATTATATTGTTTTATAAATATTAGACTATTAAATACATTTTTTCGAATGAAAGTCATATTATTTAAAACTTGTTATTTCATTTCGATTCCAAAATATTCTAAAACACAATAGATATATTAAAGAACTAATTGTAGTAATTAAACAATCCTAAAAATCTGAATTTTTCGGTACTTGGCGTTGCCATCGAAATACTCATACGCGACCATTGAAAATAATAATAACAGTTTATTGAATATTTTTGATAAAAAAATATGATGTGGTTGTTGAGGTAAAAAGGAATTTATTTGTGCAAGTAATTTACTGTTTTGAATACGTGACTGCTATGTATTAAGATGATTGAATTTGTGCGTGTTTCTATTTCTTTTTTGTTTTCACATGTACAAATAATAGATAGTATGGTGCGTTAAAAAATATTGAAACATTTATTAATATTCCTAATATGATTTATATGATGCTTCCAAATCGAACAATACGAAAAATGCACAGCCTCCTAAAAATACATAAAGAGAAAAAAATCATGCACCCAATAGTACCGCAATTACATTTTCCAAGTTATTTTCTTTCCAAATGATTAATACACAATTTAAACAAATGGAAATCAATCTAGAGAATTTTTCAGTGAAAACACAGCTTCATCGACAAAGTCGGAAACGTGAAATTAAAAAAGAATGACATTTTTTTGTCGTTTTACGTACGAGGCTAGCCCCAAATATTCTCGGGCTAGATAGGAAATAATATAAATAAAAAAAAGGTTTTACTATTTTTCTATATAATCCTCTTTAACTTCAATACATTTTTTATAGCGCTTAATTAGCAATTCTATACCCTTATAAAAATAATCTTCCATTTTCGTGTTAAAGCACTTAGCGTTGTTTTCAGCTCATTGTTATCATTAAAACGTTATTCACGTAAATCTTTTTTCAAATTACAAAAAAGGTAATAATCACTAAAGGTAATGTCTGGACTATAGGGTGGGTAATCAAGTTCTTGAAATCCACACTCCCGAATAGTGGTTTGAGAAACAGTGTCGGTGTGAACTGGTGCTTTTGTGCAACAAGCGCACTCCTTTTGTTAGTTTTTTGCGAATTTTATCACAAAATTTATGCAACAATGCTGCATAATATAAGTCATTAGAAATAGTATTGCGTTCCTTAAAGTCTATTAATAAAATGCCCTGGAAATTTCAAGAAATTGCAGCTATTTTCTTTTTTGTGGATTGTGATACGTTGGCTTTTCTTGGGGGTGATTTACTTGCTCGCCGACATTACAAAATTAAAAAATATAAAATATTGTTACGAAGCAGTGCAGATCAGATGTGGCAGATTCAAGTAGACGGTGGACTAAAGAAGAGAAGTTGTTGTATTTATCTTTTTGGAAAATAAGCTCAAAAGGTTATCGTTTAATAAGGAAATTAATTAATTTACCATCGATCAATTCTTTAAAGTCTCTTTTGAGACTGATTCCTTTGAAACCGGGTGTGAACGACTACATCATATTGTACCTTTAGTCGTTGCATACTTATCTATGTTGCATACTATCATCACGCGTGACCGTCAAGTTTTGTATGCGCAGCCGCGTGCACACAATTGACACTTGTTTGCGCGCCGCTATCATATAGATAGACTTCATTGATTTTGTTATTGAAATTATAATGGAGAGCGAAACAAGTAGTTCTTCCGGTAATAGTTCAGATAGGTCACTTTGGTGAAAACGCACTGTAAAAATTCAAATTTCTTGCTAAATCGATTAATTACAATGTAATAACCTTTCTGAACTATTACCGTTCTTCCGAGTTTGATGAAGAACCAGCAAGTATTTGTACTGTGATAGCTCATAATTAAATTCATAAGAAAAGAATGTGGATTCATAACCTAAATTTAAAAAGAAAAGGGTGAATTCCATCGTCTTGTAAAGGAGCTTTAAGAGCACCCTAATCGGTACAAGATGTACTTCAGGATGTCGAAAGAAAAGTGGGAGTAGCTGCATGGCCTTATCAAAGAGAATATAAGATCCAACACATGCGAGAAGTCATTAGTACGGAAGAAAAACTCGCCCTGTGTTTAAGGTAAATTTAACACAAAACAACTATCTTAATTTATTTATTATTTTCTTGTAATGCTACAACTATATGTTGTACTTTGCTCTCAGAGGTAGAGTGCGAAGTAAAATATAGAGCTGTCAACGAATTCTCTACATTCTTGTTTGTTGTCGTTTTTTGAGTACGTAGAGATGGTACCAAAAAATACATTTCCTACCCTTTTTAAATTGAATATTTTATTTTTAGAGTTCACACCACTGAAAAATCTTTCAAGAGCTTTGAATTCAGTTATCGCATGGGATTCAGCACAGTAGGACAGGTAGATCTGTTTGCGATGCTATTTGGAAGAGATTGAATCCAATTTTCATGTCGGTCCCAAATTAAGTTATTTGGAAAACATTCGCTGAAAAATTTAAAAATCTGTTATTAAAAATCAATTCCTAAACTGCGTTGCAGCAATTGATGGGAAGCATATCGCCATGCAGTGTCCAATTCGAGGAGGTTTGAAATATTTTAATTATAAAGGCTTCCGTTCACTAGTTCTACTTGGAAAAAAGTTATAAGACCAGGCACTTTTCACACCACCAGACAGCTCATCAAGTCCCGATTCCCTACGTTCTAGTTGGAGATGAAGCTTTCTTGCTGAAACCGTACTTACTGCGACCATATAGTAGACATCATCTTGTAGTAAATGAAAACAAAAAGATATTCGATTATTGATTGACGAGAGCTCAAAGGATCGTTGAAAATGTGTTTGGCATTCTCACATCACGGTGGAGGGTAATTTATCAGCCTCTAGAGTGTTCTGTATATGTGCACAATATTATACTATAATAAAATAAAAAAAAATACATTCTATGTTATTTTGAATTAAAATTGACATATTTTCAATTTATCTCAAACACTTCAAACTGAAATGTCAATTGACAACTGATTCAAAAGTGTTATCACGTCACGAAATGTCTGCAGAAACAGAAATATGTGAGAACATGTCAACACTAGTCAAGATAAAAACCATACGCGTCGTGTGATATGCATACAGTGACAACAGTGTGAATGAGTACCATTGAAACCAATGAAGAAATAGCGCTCACATATGGTCTTATCACGTAATATTACATGACGTGTCAATAGTGTACATGCGGCTTTAATTTCCAACCATTTGTTACGAATAATCATTGAAGTTGTTCGACGAATAGAGTCAATTGGACTTCGGATTGTGGACACCGTTTGTGACATGGAATTCAATAATGTGAAAACGTTAAATTCTTTAAAATCAAAAAAAAAAAACCCCTTTTTTGGTTTCAAAGGTATAGCAATTTTTACAATATTGTATTAAATGTTCTTTTTTGTGTTTATTACTAGTATTTAGTTATTTATTGTTAGTGTTAAGTATTTTTTTAAAAATAAGTAAGTTACATAGATAACTGTCTTTTTTATGAATTGTAAACAGCATCATACACTGGTATGATTGAAAAAAATTTCAATAATTTAAAATATATTCATATCCATTTGAAAATGTTTAATTTTAACACAATTTGACAATAATTTTAAAATAATGAATTTCGTATTTTATGTAAAATTTATTTTTAGAATTATAAAATTGTGTTCAAATTAAGCATTTCGGAGTGGACGTGTATCACCAGCGCTAAAATTCAAATTTCAGGTATTCAAACCTTCCGCACAAATATCGTGTGGACTGTATCATCTAACGATCTCTGAGAAAGTTAATAACCCCCCCCCCCGTACTTCGTTTTCATGCCATAAATTTTTAACCCATACTTTTCATTAAAGTAATATTTCTCTCAGCCACTGGTCCGCGAAAAATATCTGACGTTTCACGCTGGTATAGTTATTACGAGTGACAATTAAATACTATTTTGGAATTACTGTATGTACTGGGTAAGAGAGTCAGTACTGTTTAGATTAATAACGAATAAAATAAATAATCAGAAATATAAACATAATCTACAACAAAGAAAATATTTAAATTTGAAATTTACTGGTCTATGTAAAGTTATCTGTAGTTTTAGCGATCCTTAATGAGAAAAAGGTTGAGAAACACTGATCTAGAGAGTCTATTTATGGCACAAATCTACTACACTTCAATATGTGAACACTTGCGAGAACAGATTAGACCAAAAAAATTTGGTACTACTCTCGTAAAATCTTTATTTCCAAGTGAACCGATTAAGATAGCATTTTAAGTTATCTGAAAAATGTCTGGATTGAAAATAAATTATAGAATAGGTCTATAGAGAAATATATATATATAAGTCTAACAAAATTAAGCATAGAAGGAGACTATTTCAAAATCGACAATAAATTTTACCAGCAAACGAAAGGTATCGTAGTGGGCAATAGCGTATCCCCTTTTCTTGCAAATCTGTTCATGGGCGAATATAAATATAAATAAAAAATCAACCTCAAATTCTGTGTGCAATATCCATTCCTTCCGGTTTTTTGAAATTTTTTTCCGGACTCCATCACTTCAAACCATCCAGTATACCCACTTCCTGAAACACAATTCTGCT
Organism: Acanthacorydalis orientalis; assembly: GCA_034766995.1. NCBI lineage: Eukaryota > Metazoa > Arthropoda > Insecta > Megaloptera > Corydalidae > Acanthacorydalis > Acanthacorydalis orientalis. The sequence goes on along the minus strand of CM068318.1, from coordinate 28,858,446 downwards.
GTCAAAACCGGTTTAAATACCTTAGCTAAGACCCCGGACCAAACCCCAATTTCTATCCAACGCACAGTTAATACGGCGTTGTAATGTAAAAATCATCACAATAAAATTATTTTTGATTTCGATTTTGATTTTTTTTGATTTTGACTTTCAACCTCAAATATTTTCCAAAAATATAGCTAAGATGTATCAATGATATCGTCTTTATACTTAATTTAAAAAAATATAACGTACAAGACTTTCTACAAAAAAATAAATAACCAAACGAAAATCAAATTCACCTACGAAACGAATGTCGGGTAAATGACCTTCATTAGGCACATTAATTACAAGAAAAGGAAAAAGATTCGAATTCAATATTTACAAAAAGGAAACTAACACAAATAGGTTTATCTTGAACGAGTCAGAGATTCTACTCTGCAAAAAATGGCTTCGTTTAAATTTATTAAATTTTAGTACATCGAATAATAAATTTTCCATTATTTGAACAAAATTTCGAAAATGAATTACTACATATAATAGTAACAGTACACTTAAGTGGGTGTAATTGTCGCCGATAAGTGCTCTTGGATTCTTTGTAGCCCATATGCTACAGTTTTGTCTGTTCACAAAGCTATTTAAGTGAGAATGAACTTCATCACTCTTAATAAAATTGTGAATAAATTCATTATTTTCTTTTGCTTCTTGGTGAGAACGAATTGAATGATCTAGGCTATACTGATAATCTATTGGCTTTAGCTCTTGCACAAGCTACACTTTGTATGGGAACATTTTTATTGCAGCCAAAATTTTTTACAATGACCTCCGAGGAATTACAAGTTGGGTTGAATGTATTCTGTTTGACGTTTTAGAGCTTTGTTCAATTCTTTCCTATACACGTTGAATATTTTCCTCAGTTAGAGCCGAACGATGTCTTGCAGATCCTGGGCGGTTACTAACTGCGCTTTGTTGTCGAAAGCGTACAACTAAACTATTAATCATTGACTCCGATGTTCCTGTTCGAACATTAAAATAACGACGATATGCTCACTGAGTCAAAATAATTGAACGTTGATTTTCAAAATAAAATTCAATTATTTTGGTACATTATTTCGTCATGTACTTTTCCATAATAAATTCTTCAAGTTTTATTTTTAAATTCTGAAAAGAAGAGAAAAAGCATTTAAACAAAAAAATTATTAAGTATTCAAACCCCTTCGTTTTTTTGCGACACCTGTAATTAAAAGTCACTAAAATAATAAAAACATCATTTTTATTCACTTTATAATAACAAATAATTTGATACATTGCAAACTAGCATTCATTGAAATATTTGACTAAAACGTATTTAGTTATATTAATGAGATCTTTAAAAGTGAAAAAAATAGTTTTTATTGAATGCAAAGAATTCTGTATATTTTTTCCATACTTTTAAAAAATATATTATATTGATTATATATGTATATATAGAAAAAAAAGAGAGATAAACATGTAGATTACAGTGTCTCTTATTTTTACGCGATTAGACATCAGCCATATGGTCGCCTTCGGATTCTTGTTTGATCCCACGTGTGAGGTTTATAATGAGTGCAACAATAAATAATTCCGCCAGCTACGATGTTCGTATTGCGATCCTGTTTTTGTTAGCAAAAAAAAAAAAGTAAAGCTGAAATTCATAGATAATTTTATGAGATGTATGGTCCAAGTACGCCAAGTGTTATGAATTACAGTAAAGCTAAGCAATGGTGTCATTTATTTAAGAAGAGCAAATGAGTATTCATGACGAAGAGCGTAATGACCGGCCACTAGGTGACGGCCTCTATGACAGACGATTTAGCCATCATATAGTGTTCAGCCCTCAGCGAGTCTGATGACAGATGATTTAGAGTAAAATTGAAAACGACAATTCAAAAAAATCGATTCACAATCATCTATTGATTTTTCAGAAATAACAGTGATTTATGACATTGTGACAGAAAAGCTAGGCTACAAACAACACGACCTCCTCTGCAGCTTGAACTACTCAAATGTTACAAGATGGATAGGAACTTTTTAACCACCACCTTTTAGCTCCGATCTCGGGCCAAACGATTACCATCTGTTCTTGCACCTAAAGAAATGGCTCGCATTTCAACGGTTTGAAAATGACTAAAAACTGAAGACAAAAGTTACTAATTGATTCAGCCACAGGCGGCAGATTTCTGTGACACGGAAATAAAGAAGCTAGTGCCATGATACCAAAAATGCATGGAAATTAATGGAATAAATGAAAACTCTCATCTACCTAAATCATTTTTATCATTGGTGTTTTTTTTTCTAATTGCTGAATGGACCTTACTTTTCAAACGCGCCTCATATAATTGTATATAGTTACTGAATACGTTATTTACCGTTTTCAATTTATGATTAAACTACAAGGCACGATTACAATTAGGTTTTATGCTACTTCCTTTTTCGTATAGAAAACTTACATTTTAAGAAATGTTTCGTTATCTTTTATACCACTGCTTACAAATAATGAACTAGGTCAAAAATGAACGAATTACTCATAGTTTACAGTGATAATGTATACCGTAAACTTGCGTTACGATACTACCATTCGAACGATCAGATAAAATTATATTTTTCCCTAGTTATTTATCATTCATATTTATTTCTTAACGTTATTTTTTTATATCATTGCGTTTGTTTGAATATGAAGCAAGTTAAATTAACTAAATAAATGCATGCATTTAGTAAAATATGTCTGACTGGCATATTCGGGTGAAATATAGTATAGTAAATTTTTAATGTAATTCAACACGGTTATTTGAATTAAAAAATTTTTCAGTTTTATTTTTAATTCTGTATAAAACAAAAAAATAGAGTAATCTATTTATAATTTAAAATGGGAAAATAAAGACGAAACTAATACTCGTATTATATATTATACATACATATATATATATACACATATACATATATCCATCTATCCACTATACATTATACACACACACACACACACATATATATATATATATATATATATATATATATATATATATATATGTGTGTGTGTGTGTATAATGTATGGATGGATAGATGGATATATATATATACACATATACATATATCCATCTATCCATCCATACATTATACACACACACACACACACACACACACACATATATATATATATATATATATATATAAATATATATATATTTATATATATATATAATATTACTGTTATTAAATCTACTTATTTTCTCCATTTGAACCATAGATGTAATTGCATTGATCATTAATTACATATACAATTCATAATAGAAATTAAGACAAATACAAATATTTCCTTACAGATCCTATTGCTTTTAGATTGGAAACAAGTATTCCCTTTACAAAGCCCTTCGAAATTTTAAAAGGTTTCGTATATATATATACTCGTATATATGCAGTGCACCATGTCGTATCGCAACACCACGGGCGGCCCTGTTGCAGTGCGAAAGGAAACAATTTGTAGAATAGAAACGCCCATTTAAAACGCTCCGGCAAGAGTGTAGCAATTAATTATTCGGTGCCCCTTTTTGATGCGTTAAGGCTAGCGCACATTAGGACGGATTGCATCGTTTTGCAAAAATCCGCACAGATCACTTTCATACATTTTATATGTGCCATCGCACACTACTGCACAACCACAGCACGTTGGAATTGGTTTGCGGGCTGATTTTTGACCGATCTGCAGCAATGCAATCCGTCCTAATGTGCGCTAGTCTTTAATATGTATGCTATGTAGAGTACGGGTAGAGTGGAAAAGACATGATTGCACTACCGCAGTTTGCGGTAGGACAGGAAGAACTTTTTTAGGAATTGACGCGAGAGGCATTCGATCGTAAAAAATGGAAAATCAGGTTAGAGTACCTTATCCAGCAGGGGATTGAGAGAGACTGCTGATTATATATATAGAAAGAGGCAGAGATTCTCTATATTATCTCATATTCACAAAATATTGATGTGCTGAATTTCTGTGGCCTCGATAGAAAAAGTAAATTGAATTTAAAATTCAGCGCTTTAAAAATTTAAAAGATTAATTTTATTGAAAAATAGTTAATAGGAATGATTGATCTTTAGAATCTTCAAAATGAATTCTAATATAATATTGGATGGAGCAGCATTGGAAAGTTTTTTGAGGCTGAAATGAAATTTTGCTTAATGAATTCATAAAATAATAATCCTTTGCGATGTTTAAGAAAAATGATCATCAAAGACGAAATTTGGTTAGTTAATTTTAGTCTTGAGAAAAAATAAGAAATAATGTATGGAAATGTCTAAAATCATAATTTAGTATGATTGGGCTTTCAACTATTCGAGAAAATATAATATATCAAATAACCTAAACAACTACAGAACAAATAAAATTAAAAGATTTTGTTTATAGTGTACAAAGCCTTATGATTCATGTAATTTGCACAGTGCCTGCACCGTTGTGGTAAACTGCCCGCGTTTATACTCTGAACTATGGTTTTTTAGTTTTTGAAATTTTTATTGTCCTTGTATTTTGTTTGGGCCGGAAACAATTTTCAAAAACCGCCAGATCTAATTACACAACCTACAATACTTACTAATATATGCTACCAAACTAATGAAGATATCCAATAGAAATTAAGTAATGATTGCAAATTCAGAACACTTTTTACCAATGCGAAGACTGATCTACTGCTATGGTATGACAGATGACCCAAGAGATGAGACGATTAGCTATATATTCAGACATAATTACTACTATTATGATTATAATAAAAACTTATGTTTAAAATGTGTTTAAATTACCCCTGCGACAAAAAAATCTAGGCACATGTTTTTAAAATAATAATAATTATTATTCATCTAGTTGTCCATAGATCAAGATTTTCTGAAACTTTATCCTGAAAATACAAAAATTAAATAATCCACATATTTATTAAATTTATGTTTATTTAACATTAACAAATCTAAAAAAATCACATCTGTAATATTACTATACAGTATTAAATAGCCTTAATAATATTTTATAAAAATAAAATAAACTCAATTACATTGCTTTTAAGCCAATAATTACTTCAAAAGTAATAAAATTTTTATTGAAAAATATTACATAAACAAAAATGTAATAAAATAGAATTTTTATCTAACTGTGTGATGTCTGAATATTGTACTGATATAGATTAATCTTATTGTTGTGAAATAAATTATCAGTTGTGTGCTTTTTACTTTATTCTTACATTATTATTTATAAAAATTAAATTCCAGAACTTTCATTCTTATTGTACATGAGATATATTTGTATTGGTATGCACATTTTTGTTGAATTGAATTTGAGCTGTGTGTGTATACATAAACATGCATATATGCATACATACACATGCACGCACGCACGCACGCACACACACACACAGTCACACACACACATATAAATATATATATATATATATATATATATATGTACATACATACATTATATGTATGTGTATTAAAATTGCATTCTCACATATTTGCAAAAATAAAATTACAGCCAAATTCAGTTATAGAGAGCACTGTAAGACAAATATATTATCACCATATCATTATAGCCATTAATCATTATACCAGTGAGAAGTAACTTCCATATAGATATTATCTTTTCCTATATAATCCTCAATAATATTATCAAAAAGTATATTAGAAAGTAACACATGTATTAAATAACATTCAATAGTGTAATAAATAACAAATAAATATAAAATTTAAATATATTATGTGTAACAAATAATATAAAAATAATAAAAACAATTCATCACTGTACTTAACATACAAACATATTTGGCCTTTAACACACATTTAATTAAAATAATAATATAGACTGACATTCTATTTAAAACTATACAATACAGCTATTTTCTACCTTTTATAAAAAAAATGTATTCACCACCAATCAGGTAAATAATAAAATTCTTAGATAAGAACAAATTTGCTCAGTATATCAGTGAAACAAGCTTGTTATACAAGTGAATGTATGTATGGACATAAACTTAAATCAATATGAGCATTTGCTTACTATAGTTGAGAACTCATTTTATCTGTGCTCACTATAACCAAATTCTACTATGAAACACTAATTTTTAATAAACAATATACTAACTGAATTTTACAACTGGATTTGAAATAATAATATATAATAAAACAATATGTTAATAGAAATATACTATACATTAACATCTGCATTTATTGATGACTCTTCATATGAGTTTCTAACACAACACGTTGTATAAAACCTCGTCCACATACAGAACACACAAATGGTCTTTCTCCTGTATGTATTCGATTATGTACTGTTAAAGTGCTTGAACGATTAAAAGATTTTCCACATGTAGTGCAAGTGAAATTTTTTTCTCCTAAAATTGATTAAATATTTAACAAAATTAAAATATTTTTTAAAATACTAGTAATCTGTAAATTTATTATCACAAATTAAAATCTAAAAATTAATAAATTGTAATTTAATTATTATAAAAATAAATATAATAATTTACAAATTAAAAATAAACAATTAATATTTTGACAATTTTTGACTTGGGATTCTTTTCATAATATTGTAATTATTATCCAACCTGTATGTATTACTATATGTCTATTAAGAATTGTAGATGTTCTAAACTTTTTAGGACACATAGGACAGACATATTTTCTGTCGTCTTGTCCAGTGTGAGTACGCATATGTAAACTCAATGGACTTGATCTTTTAAAAGACTTTCCACATATTTGACATACATATTTTCTTTCATTTGAGTGTGTGATCATATGGTGCCGTAATGAAGACCACTGAGCAAATCGACGGTTTTCTAAAAAAAATACAAACCATTGTTAAGTACAAAAATACTTAATATAATAAATTAATTAACATTAATTATTTTCAATTAATATATTTATAATTTTTATATAAAAATATATATTATATATCAAATTTAAAACTATTACTAATATTTTGTAACTTCATTAGATTCATATTTATTACAGTAATATTTTATTTACAATAACTATTATACATCTTTCAGTTTAATTTTTAATTCTCTGATTCATAATATCTTTAAGTACAAAAAAATATATATACGAAATCATAAATCAAATATTATTTTAAAATAGAATCAAGAATGAAATAAAGCAAACATTTTAAAATAATTTCTTTAACACTTTATTAACCGGACACTTTCACTACGAACAATGACTTGTTATTGGAGCGCTTTTTCAGAAAATGGGAGAAAACATTGTTTTTTTCAAAATGTTGTGTCTAAAATTAATTGCGATATTGATATGAAAATTTAAGAATATATTAAAGATTATTATTTAGGATTATTATTTCTGTATTATTTATTTAACATTATTTAAATTATATATTATTTAAAATACTTATATTTCTAAGTTTTTTAGACTACATATTATGGTTCAAATTTATACATACAAAATGTTAATAATTTACCTTTGCGCAATATTTGGGGAAACAATCAATATGTAAAGGAACTTTGCACTCCTCACACATATTTATTGTATCCTTTCTTATTTTATGAGAAGGGCAAACTCGATATCTTCTAATACGCTTACTTCTAATTGACATTTTTATTATGTTATGTTTCATCGGATACATGGAGTCTTTGTAAAAGTGAAAATATTGATGCAGATGGTAACAGTTGATCGTGAATATGATTGTGTATGCCATTACGTGGATGATTAAGCAGAAAAATCTAGGATAGATGCTTGTATCTCATACTCATGGGCTGATTCCCTTTCTTCTATCCATATCTGGGCAATATTTAACAAAAAATCATGAAACTTGAGTTTCATCCAGGATTGAGGTTTTGGTAAACACTAACGGCATTAAACAGTGTGCAATTTATTAGGTACAGATCAACATTTTTTGTACACTTTCTGGTTTTCCAAAATATGGAATAATAAGAAAGATATTAATCTGAACAATCAATACCTTTCATATATCTATTATAATCTAAAATTGATTAATTTTTTAATGGATTACCCAATTTTTCAGCAGATTTTTCTACTATTCATGATATTGACATTATGAATTGTGGAGATCATATGAATTTCTCTCCTTTTAATGTTTTTCCAAAACTGTAACAAAATCTTTCCTTTACGCTTATATTTTGTTTCAAAAATGTTCAGTTTTGCTTTTTTTAAACATTTTAGTAGCCCACGATTTGGTCTAATTGTGCCGCAAATCGTAACTTTCTTCTAAAATAAGTCTTTTGCAAGTTTGATGCTATTATAAAAGTTATCCATGTAAAAATTATGCCATGTAAAAATGTTTATGTAAGTGTGGTACCGTTAAATCCATAATTGCATTTTTTAGGGTTACACTAGCACTTGAATACATTTGAAATCTGCATATATACCCTATATCAGATTCACAGACCATATTCTGATCAATATTGGTTATTTTATTTGGACTGTACACTTTTATTACTAGTCTTCTTCACCATGGAATCATCTCCTCATCAAGTGAGATATTTTGTTTTGGCTTATAAAAATCTCTTTGAACCTTTCTGAAAAATAGTCAATAATTTTCTACACTTTAATTGACTGGAATTCATTTGATTCATTTTTAATTCGGAAACTGTCACATCATACCATTCTCAGTAGCAATTATTTAAAACAAATCGTCTCAAATAAACAGCCTCACAATATTGTGTCATTTTTATTTGGAATTAATACTGATCTTGGGCTACCTTGAAATGGCTGATCATTTCTGGATGTATCTTCATCACTCCAATCAGACTCAACATAATTTTCTTCTTAAGAGTCACTATAAAATACACGCATAACACACGGATCACGTCTTGTAGAAAAAATGAATGATCGAAAGAGTCACCTTCACTTACACTATCACCAGTATCATTTAGTCATAATTATCAGGAATATCTGATAAAATACCAGCAAAATTTTAATCTAAAAATGTATTTTTGTTTTTGTTATCCATTTTATGCCAGTATTTAAATTCAGAATATAAAGTAAAATAAACAATAAAATAGCAAACAGTATGATTATAATTAATTATTACAATTTTTATTTTTATATAATAATAAAACATGACTTTAAAATTTTCAACAATTCAACTACCAATCAACATATTTTATTGTAATTCAAGAGACGGTTTACGATGAACTAAACTTATAATTTCCTCAATTTTCATCAAATACAAACTGACGTATAGATAACAGTTATTAAAAACAATGCCGTATACTTCCAGATCATTGCGTTTCTGCACTTCCTTGTAAGAGCAAAAGCTCTTTCAATGTTTATGTATTATAATGTGATTATTTTACAAGAACGCCAATTGGCGTTCTCCGTTGATAACATAAGTTTTACTTAGGATGCCAATTAGCATGCCCGGTCATTAAAGTGTTAAGATGAAAAAATAAGATACATTAAAATTTTTAATTTGAACTTAATATATATCAGCAACCAATATTAACTGCTGGGTTACAATAATTTTAATATTAATAGTAACATTATTAACTATTTTAAATTTAAGATTCACCTCAATCTTCATTTCAAAAAATATGAAAACAGGTGCATCTTAAATTCAAAGCAATAATATATAAGTATGCATATGTGTGTGAGTGTGTATATATATAATATACTAGGAGACTTCGCTCACTGATCGCTATGCTCACCAACTCATGGGCTCGCTGTGCTCGCCCACATGTCAATTACAAGCATGTCATATAGCCGAATGAAACAATAAACATATTTGAGTTTCAAAGAAGCCACATCTCAAATAAACAAGTTGATGTCATGGATTTATACATATACAATATATATTTATATATATGTTAGTATACATATATATATATATATATATATACATACATATATTATATATATATATATATATTATAGCAAGTAAATCTGTAGTAAAACAGGAATAAAAAGAATACAAAAATCTGGATAAAGCTCTAATGTTTTAAGCACATTCCAGAACCTTGTAGAAAGTTACTTCAAGAATGTTCTAGAACATCTATTCTTGAATATGTAAGTGGGTAGTCAGCCATATGAGTCAGACAGTTCAAAAAGTACATAAATACATTTAGGTGATAAGGAAAACACGAAAAAAGAATAAAAAAAATGAATTGCAGTGAAATAAAAAAAGGTGAACTAATTGGTTGAATAGCGAAATCGTGCAGAATAATTAGAATGTAATTATTTAGTATATACAGATAATTAAAGTATACAAGATAAATGAAACGAATTATAAATAAAGTTTTGTTTAAGTAAATGTTGCATGTTTTTCTTATAATTATAAACATACCCCCAGCATATATACACATACATACTTTATTATTCACAGATATGTAAACACATATAAAAAAATAAATTAAATGTTTTACCGCAAAGAGTACAGCTATAAGGTTTTTCTCCAGTATGTAATCTCATATGAGTATTTAAATTATTTTTCAATTTAAATCCAATTCCACACACAGAACATAAATTACTTTTTTCAGCTGTATGCATCTGAAAATAATTGAATACAATTTCCTTACAATAATTAAAATGATCATCAGAAATTATTAATAATATAACTTTTTACCAATAATTATTTTATTCACAAGAAACATTATGAAAAATGTAATATTTTACATAAAACATGCATACTAATTTATTTCCACTTCCAACAAAAAAATTTAATTAGTTTTTTTTTAAAAAAAAGGACAAGCAAAAAAACTAACGTTTTTTTTATATTATTGATTTTATTCAGTTAAATGTATTAAAAAAAAAAAACAAACGGAAAAAACTAAAAAAGGATATCATTGTATCTCAAATAACTTACTTTTAAATGCATCATTAAATTTTTATTCCGAGTAAACTGTTTTCCACATATATTACATGAAAAAGTGGTTTGATTTTCATGAATGTTCATATGGTTATCTAATTCTTCCTTATTATTAAACCTATGTCTACAAATATTACAAACAAATCCATTTTTTCCTCCATGAATTCTTTTATGACCTTGAAGTGCTCTATTGGAGTCAAATATTTGGGAACAAAAATTACATTCATATGTTACATTTCTATGCAGCTCTATATGTTTCACATAATATTTTTTTGATTTAAATTCCTTTTTACAAATAATACAAGAGAATGAAGATTCTTCTACTTTATTAACAATTTGTTCTGTATGACATGTTCTTCTATGTCTGTTCATATTTGATCGTTTTGAAAATGTTCTTTTACATAATAAACAATCAAAACCTAAATGATATTTCATATGTACTTTTAAATAATATTTATTTTTGAATATTTTATTACATATTGTGCACACAGTTTTATTTTCATTCTCTTTGGATATTTTCATGTCCACAGATATTTTTGTATCAGTCACTGACATTTTATTTTCATTATTTAACTTACTAGAATGTATACATGATGAAATATTAAGGGTATTCAATTGTCTAGATATAATTTCTTTCTTTTCTTCACGCATTTTTGTTATATAATCATTCCATTCTTCTGTATGAGTATTTTTAGCATGTCTTTCATAATTAAATTTCCTTTTGAAATTTTTATTACAAAATGGACAATCATATGTTATTAAATTTATTTTACTTTCCTGACCTTTATTATTTATACAGGTTTCAAATTCATTTGTATCTGTTGTATTCATAGATTTATCTGAGTTACTTACTTCATCCTCTATAGAAGAATTTAATATACATCCAGAATAATCTTGATATATATCTGTATTCCATAATTCTTTATGATCGGCTGAATACTCTAATATTTCATTTTTGATAATAAGTTCAGTATTCAAACAATCTTCATTTTTTGTTTCATGTTTTTTTAGAATTTCGAATAAAATTTCTTCAGATTTTTGGCAGTGTTGTTTAAACTGATAACTCTGTTTTGCCTTTATCATACATTCATTACAAATATGTTTTGGAAGCACATCATTAGGCATTATCTGTCAAATAAAAGCAATTAAGGCAATAAAAAAATATATAAAAACATTAAACCAGTTAATTTATAAAACAATACATTAAATTAATTTAATAGTTATATTTAATTGTTGATTACTATTAATTTACTTTACCTACAGTTAGCAACACTCAAAATGATACACTACTTTCAAATTCTTAATGAAAATAGTAAATTGAAAAACAAAACTGCTCTATAAAGTGTGCTCTGAGTAAAAAAAAGTAAAAAGTACGAAAATGATACAACATTCAAAATGGCTCATGTAAAGTTTTTCACTATCTGAGCAAAGTTACTGATTTCAGGATGATCTTTTTTTAACTTGAAGAATGAACAATATTGAATTCATCATCATCCTTAATACTTTATAGTTCCTCATTTATATCTTATGATGTCTTTGACCCTTTGTTGGATAATGTTACCAGTTTCTTTGTAAAATCAGAACTTATGGCGTTCCACTCACTCTGTATATGTTTTTTTAAATTGTCTTTGCTGGATATCTTGTAATTTTTTAAACTGAATTTGATTTTTCCCCAAAGGTGCTCGATTATGTTAAGATCAAGGAACTGCGGGTGAAGGATGTATGGCCATTCTACAATTGTATAAGTCACTCTTTGATTAAGTAAGAAGAATGTTTGGGATCGTTATCCACATAAAAAAGGGAATGATTGTCCTAGGTCCAATTTTTCTGCACTTACTTCTAAATTGCTTCTTAAAATGTCAAAGATGAATGGCTTCTTTCTTGCAATCCTACCATAGTAACCTTCCTTTCATAGGACTCTACGAACTGTTTGTGCACTAATATTTTTATTTAAGTGCATCATCACTTTGTTACTTATCATTGGTGCACTGATTTGAGGATTCCTTTTTACTGTACGAATTAAACATTGCTCATCCTGCTCATTCAATATTTTTCTATTTTTATTTCTTGGTCTATCAACAATTCTTCCTTCATTCTTAAAACCATTGATAAGTCAGATGGTTGAAGCACTTCTATTCACTATTCTTCCAATTTCTTTTTGACTTTTTCCATCCTTAAATAACGAAATAATACATTCTCGAATTTTTGTTGTTGTTTAATGCATTATTGAACTTATTTTGAACAACAATTCAACTTTTCATAATCAAATGCACATACAGACTACCAATAAAGACCTTCAGTACTTTCTGGAGAAATGAAAAAATCAGCATCCTCGCTAACACCATAAAAACACTGCATGAACCATTTTGAATGTTGCATCATTATCGTACCTTTTGCTTTTCTACCCTTTTTTTTAGCATCTTCTGTATGTTTTTGTTTTTTTTATGTATTATAAATAAAAACAAACTAAATTATCTAATTAAAAATAATTTCTTAACTGTTTTAAAGTTTTTTTTGATTTACTTTATTCAATAAGAATTTGAAAGTGGTGTTATTTTGAGTATTGCTAACTATACAAACATTTATTTATTTTACAACTTTTTAAAAACATAAGATTCAAAACAATATTCATTTAAATGTTAGAATTTTTTAATTCTTTAATATCAATATTATTTTTATATAAATTAAACACTCAGTTGAATAAAATGTAAAATAGATTTATCGTATCAGATAAAATTCTTTAAATACAATAACATTTGTACTTACTTGTACAGAAGCACACTCTTTTAAAATATCAGATACTGATAAATCCTTAAAAAATATGTTTTCTGTACTAAAAATAGATATCATTTTCTCATCTCGTTTTAAACATGTACGACACAAAGCATTAATATTTCTTACTTCGGTCATTTTATTAAATATAACATTTTCAATCATTATTGATCAAACTACACAAAACGTTCATAAGGTTCATCATTGACAAAGAAGTCTAAAAGATGTTAACTATTAAAAATCAGACTCATTAACTTTATCTATGCTCATTAGCAATATATAGGCATATCTTCAATTTCAACATCACATAGACTTTTGACTTCATGAGAAGCCACAATTTCCTTTACAAAGAATAAAGTATATCGTCTCAATTATATACCGTTGGATTTGCCGGGTTGTGCCAACCCGTTAAGATGTGAGTTATTGATTCGAGTGCGAGGTATGAAATCATTTTACTTGGACTAGACGCGGGTGCTCACCTTAAGGTGGAGCGGATGCACTGTTTGAGCTTGGTTTGACTGTGAGAAAAAACTTGCTCACGGGGGGGGGTCTACTCAAGGTGCAAATGAGCCCCGCCGCCCATTACCCTCCCACTAACGTTGGCCACTACTCTCAGGCCGGAATAATTCCCATCGCCAGTAGTTTAGGCCGCTTGTAGCGGTACCACGGGTTAAGCGGGTCCAAGTAAGTATCTTGTTGCCGAGTGTTAATCGAGGCGTTTTAGCTTTCCTCGACTCGACAGGACAAAGCATAAGCTTAACAACATACAAACTTATGGATTGTAGCGATCCGGAGGTCATTATGCAGAGTGTCGTTCTTGATAAAGTAAAGCGCGTCAGCAATAATGCGCAATACCTTGTTTTGGTGGATCAGCAACCGCTTGAGGGCGTGGGGCTGAATTCCCAGACGGGGGCCGCATACGTCGTAACAGTCGTATTATGGTGGTGTAGAGCATAAGCTTACTACGTAGCGATAACTGCTACCAACGGTTGAGTAGTAGGTAAAGTCTGCTTATCTTCCAGAACCCTCGCCGAATACGTTTTCGGTATAACTTTTGGTCAGTTATTTGTCAATTGTGACTCCGAGGTATTTAGTCTTATGGACCCAATTGATTGTAGTTGTTGAAATCCAGGTCAAGGGGTCACCGTGTTTCATTTTGATAAACAGAAGTGCCTCACACTTTCCAGCATTTACTCTCATTCGCCTTGTGCTGTAGTACTCGGCGAGTTCATCGAGATGGCGCTGAAGCCGTACTTGGAGCATTCCTATTTGCCAGGATTATGCGACGATGACGGTGTCGTTCGCGTATAGTGCAGTGATCTGGCCTCTTGACATGTTATTGACATACAGATTGAACAGTACCGAGGCCACCATACTGCCCTGCGGTACACCAACCTCCATGAGTTTGATACTCAACCTTGCCCCATCCGCATTCACGTAGAAACTCCACTCTGACAGGTATGATGCCACAAGGTGGATTACATTATCGGGAACATACTTTGCCTGCGTGCCATACCTTGCCGAATGTTTTTTCCATGTTTAAAAGAACGACACCCTTATATGCTCAGTCAGTCGCAAAACCTACTGGGTAATACCGTGGCAATGCCGGAACCCGAACTGCTCGTCGATCAGGTCTCATGAAGCGACACGAGATCGACAATCCTTCTCTAGGGCTCTTTTGAATAAAACAAGAAAGGGAGTCTTTTATCTATGACAAGGAGTCTCCGATTGAATGGTTTTTATCCACAGCATCTACAGTTAAAAATCACAGAGTATTTTTATCTACAGGAAACAACTCTGATTATAAGTTTTGACAGACTGACGTAAGCACGTGGAATTAAGTATTAAGGTTATTTATTAAAAATGGGGAAATTAAACGTATCTATTATGAGATACTTAACTCGTGAAGATTTTAGAGTCTTAATTGCCGTAAGTAAAATAAATTAAATATATTTTCAATATAACCTTAATATTAAAACTTTTTTTAGGTAGAAATGGGTATGAAAAACCATGAACTTGTTCCTGGACCTTTGGCAGCGTCTATTGCAAATCTGCAGCATGGTGGTGTACATAAACTTTTAAGAGAGTTATGTAAACAACGGTTACTTAGCTATGAACGAGGAAAACACTGTAATTTTTTTCTTCGTTTTAATTAAAATTGAAAATAATATAACAAATTAATTTTAGATGATGGGTATAGACTTACAAACATGGGATATGATTATTTAGCATTGAAAGCTTTAACATCAAGAGATGTTGTACAATCATTTGGTAATCAAATCGGGGTTGGAAAAGAAAGTAACATTTATGTGGTTTCAGATAAAGATAGTAAACCATTATGTCTTAAGTTACATAGGTATGTATTTAAGTGAACAAGTTTGTAAAAAGTAAACTTTCAACATTATGAAAAAGACTTAATTTGTAACAAGTTTGTGTGAATCAATGTATTGTTATAAGCAATTATTTAACTTTTCATTTTACACCTGTAATTTTATTGAAGACATCAGAATTTTTTATTAAATTTATCTTTTTAAAATAGAGAAAAGTACTAGGTGTGAATAGTTAAAATAACAATTAGATCTTTTTCATGGTTATGTTTTAGGTAAAGTATTTTTTAATATTATGAATATTACAAAGGTATAATCAAAGAATAAAGCAATTGAAAAAGTTAATGTTAAATTATCTAAAAATGTTTCAGATGATCAATTCAGTTGTGCATTCAGAGACCTGGTTCAATGAATCAGTTTAATTTTATCTGTTTTGTTATCAGTTAGAATGACAATGTAAACAAAAATCAGTTCAGGTCTCCATTATTTCCAGAGAGTTCAAGTAATTATTTTCAATTATGGCCATGAATCACAATTTTATTAGTGTACATTATTAAATTTAAATGTAAATTAAATTTTTATAACAGTTTTACTTGGTTGTATCAAAAGAATGAACCTGAGTATGGTAATTCAGTCAAAAAGAAAGTTGCTTTAATACTTTAATAAATAAATATAAAGAAATAAATTCATAGATGAGAAGGGCAACAATCCACAATAAGTTTCTTTACTCATTAAATACTATCAACACAATCTAGTCAATAACTCAAAATGAAGTTTTTATTTTATTTAAGATAATATTTGTTCTAAAAAATTAGTATGTATTCTACTTAGATCTCAATTTTATAAATTTTTTTATAGTTAAAATTAAGCCAACATCAATAAGAAACTATCCTTCATTCTAGGATAGGAATGCTATGTAGACTAAGGTTTAGAAAAATTGAAGACAAGTTATTATCGATTGACTGTTCAACTATCTATATAAAAGCTCTTGAATTTATTAAGCCAGTGGTAACTGAATTGGCTGTCTGAAACTCTCCATAACTTAGAATATTGAAACTCATGTATTAAAATATAAATTTTGTAAAAATATTCTTAGTTTTGAACATTTTTTTATTAATTTTTTAATGTACAATTGATTGTGGGACCAAAATGAAGTCTGCTTTCAATAAAATTTTACTTTTTTATATTATTTAATTATCATATTTAAAAGATACATGCACACATATGTAAATACAATTTTTATATTAAAATCAGTCCATAGTAATTTGCAACTGAAAGTAATAAATGAAAAGAATATCAAATCCAGTATAGTAATTAATTGACATTGTTCAATGTAATATATTACTATATCTTGGTAGTAAAAGTGTTATTTTATAAAGTATTTATATTAACAACATGGTTTCTGTCCTATGGCACTTACAAATGAAATTTTCACTTATTCCACAAACAACAAGTTTTCGTTCTGATTAAAAATATTCAATAATTGTTTATTAACCATTTTTGTTTATTATTCACATGTCAATAGTTGTCCCATCATTCCCAGAACATAAGTACAGAATTTGAGGATGCTGATGTCATTATTGAAATGCACATGAGCAACAAACAGAAATAATCAATTATTAAACATTTTTGATTAGAAAAATATTTTGTGTTTGTGAGATAATTGAAAAAATTATTTATGAAAGTGTTTATTTGATGTTATGCTAAAATTGAGAACATTAATGTATTAACATAAACTTTACCTTGACGTAATGTTAATATGTAATGTTTTATTAATGACAACATAATTGTTTGAAATAGTAATTTAAGTTACTTTTTTGCTGCTTTAATTATTTTTTACATTAAGTATATAAAATTAAAATTTTAGACTGGGACGAACATGTTTTCGAAATATTAAAGGAAAACGAGACTATCACCAACACAGGAATAAAGTGTCCTGGTTATATTTATCTCGTATTTCTGCTACAAAAGAGTTTGCTTATATGAAAGCACTGTATGATAGAGGTTTTCCAGTGCCAAAACCTCTAGATTTCAACAGGCATTGTGTAGTGATGGAACTTATTGAAGGACGGCCAATGTAAGTAAAACTTTTCTTTTTTTGAGTTTATTAAGTCTTTATCCATCTAATTGTATACATGCACATGTATGTGTGTGTGTGTGTCTATATATATATATATATATATATATATATATATATATATAAAATAAATTATTTGAAAGTATCCAAAATTCAATATTTAAGTTATGAATAAACATTAATGGTGAAATGTTAGTATTTAGACATCAACCCATCATTGGTAAGATAATACTGATATTAGAATTTTTTTTATAAAAAACGTCCATATTTTCATATGAAAAACAACATTGTATTTAATGTCGATTCAGAGTGTAAATACTATACATACAGATTGGTTGGGGCCAGTCGAAGCACTTGATTTTGTGAAAAGAGATTACAGTATCAGTTTGCAGTCCCCTCATAACGTTCATATTATATTTATTTTTTCTTTGTCAAACATTGATATTATCTTTAAAAAACTAACTCTTGTGAAAGTTGATATTTAACTATTAATTACTGACACTAAACTAGTACAATCCTTTGATGAAATTAAAATCATTGTCTTCAAAAATTAATAAATTTAATATAAATTTACTTAAAATAAATAGTTATCTCTGTACTTCATTTTTATGTGAAAAATACATTTTTTTCATTTTAGATTATAATCTTTCACTAAAGGTAATACTTTATAATTCTACACCAATTTCCTAAATTTAAAAATAAATCATTCATTCTAACTCGATTAAAACTTGTGTTGAAATTGAATTGATATTACGTAAAATCTAATAAGATTTCACGAAATATCAGTTCACATAGACAATTTTGTGTTGTGTAGAGTATGGAGTTCACGGTAAGAGAAAAGAAATATAAATATATTTTATTATCGATATGTCTAAGGTCATCATAAAATTTTGATTGTACTGATAGCTGCAAAAATAAAAATGTAACTATCTTCACAGCTTATTAGTCCCATTTATCCATATTCATTTGATGTTAATTATCTGAATTTGAATCACCACATGTTTCTTCCATTTTAGATATGTAAATTAGACACACAATTTAACTATTTCCATTGGATTTCCAATACATACAATTACTTAATTTTTTCCTTTACTATTGACATGTTTATTAGATATTATATCAAAACAAATTTTAAATAAATAATTTAGCGATTAATGAAAAGTAGGATACTATTTGATGTATAATTGTTTTCATTTATATTGTTATATTTTATAAAATCAAATATTGTTTGTGTATAAAATTATACATCTTTATAAAAAATGAATAACAATTCCATTAATTTTATCACCATAGATAACTTATAACAAATGCTTTTCAGGTATAAATGATTTTTTTTGTAATTTTGTTTACTTATTGTTAGTTAACTTATTATTTACAGTATATTTCTTATTGCAATATGATTATATTGTTATCGAACATAAGATTTACATATATTCATTAATTTAAAGAAAATGTTGTGTTGAATAAAAAAACAAATTGAATAATAGTCACTATTTTTTCATTTGTAATTCAATATTCATTTCTTTACACATTTAATTGAGTAATATATATAATTTACATTCAATAAATAAAATATGTGTTAATATATATTTTCAGTATTTACAATACAGTATATAAATTGAATAAGATATTTCAAAATGATTATTCAATTAATAACATCTTATTTTGATGTATTTTTCTACAGGTGTAATGTAATGGAAGTAGATGATGTAGAAGGATTGTATGATGAGTTAATGAATTTAATTGTAAGACTAGCTGATAGTGGAGTAATTCATGGAGATTTTAATGAATTTAATATTATGATTAAGACCAATGGGTCACCAATAATTATTGATTTTCCACAAATGGTTTCAACATGCCATCCAAATGCTGAAATGTATGTAACTTAGATATAATATTGTATATTTGTCCTTTTATTGTAAACTACGTAATATTAATTGTTAATTGAATCACTGACCATAAACAATGATACATATATGTGTATATGTATGTATGTATATGTGTGCGTGTGTATGTATGTATGCATGATGTATGTATGTATGTATGTATGTATATATATATATACATACATACATACATACATACATATATATATATATATACACATATATGTACACATATATATATATATATATATATATATATATATATATATATATATATCATCATCATCATCTTCAGCCCCTGTTAATCCACTGCTGGGTAAAGGCCTCTTCCATGATTTTCCATTTTGTTCGATTCAGTGCCTCTCTTTTCCACAGTTTTCCAAGAAAGTTTTTAATATCCTTATCCCATCTGTTCATTGGTCTCTTTCTCGGCCTTTTCATATTCCTTGGTTTCCAATCAATAATTTCTCTTGGCCATCGGTTGTCTTCTCTTCGTGCGATATGTCCTGCCCATTTCCATTTCAGACTCTTTACTCTTCTTATTATGTCTGTGCCTCCTGTTTGTTTTCGTATCCATTCTATTCTCTTTCTATCTCTTCTTGTTATTCCCAACATGCACCTTTCCATACTTCGTTGTGTTTAGAGTCTTTGAACTATTTTGGCGTTAAGCACCCATGTTTCGCTGCCGTAGGTAAGGACCGGTAGTATACACTGATCGAATACTTTTTTCTTTAAACAGAGTGGAATTGTTGATTTAAATATCGAGGCGTTTCGTCTGAAAGAGCTGCATCCCATTTTTATTCTCCTATTTACTTCTTCTAGACATATTTCGTAACTTCTTCTATTTCCGTTCCTTTTATTTCAATTTTCTTCGGACATACAAACGCATTGAACAGTACTTTTATCTTTGTATGATTCATGTCGAGGCCGATTTTTTGACTGGCATCGTGTAGTTCTTCTATCCTCTTTTGCAACTCTTCCGGGGTATTTGCGAAAATAACTATATCATCGGCAAACCGGAGATGGCTTAATCTTTCGCCCTTTATCTCGCCCTTACATATATATATATATATATACACACACATATATATATATATATATATATATATATATATATATATATAAATAATATGTGGTTATGACTAATTCCATATACAGAATTGTTTTCCAAAAATTATTAAATTTTAAAAATTTACATTACTGATTATCAGTTTTAATGTTCAAGAAACAAAGATACATAAAAGGTGTTTTACTAAATGAAATGTTAAAAACAAGGCATTTTTATAATAGCTAGAAGCTATATTGGATGTCTGCTCCTAAAAGTATCCATTGTTACAGTGGTTACGACTCGTTATGAGCAAATAACGATAAAACATTTTTTTCTATTTCAGTTGAAATGTAAAAACTAAAACACCTAAATTAACATTTTTTTGTCCAGAAATGTTAGTAAATAAATTATATTTCCAAAAAATATATACATTAGATGTTTATTTTGCATATATTAATGGACAAACCAGTGTAGAAATAGAAAATTTTTAAAATAAATATTTTGTACAAACACACACATATATGAAGATGACTTTAATACTAAAAACATTTATAATAAACAAAAAAAATATCTGATAAAGAAAACAATTATTTTATAACTGATGAATTTAAACAAATGAATATATTAAAAAAGAATTAAAATTATTTTTGTTTAATTTTGTTTGCTATATGTGTATATAAAAATTAAATTTGTTATTTTATAATGAACTATTTTCATTATTTTAATAATGGTTTTTTTGTGGAAAGTACAAAATATTTTTTGTTAAAAACTATTTAAATCATACAGTTATTTTCAATATACAGTGTTTTCCAATTTAAGTATTTACTTCTTTATTTTAAAAGGTTCTTCGATCGTGATGTTAATTGTATAAAAGAGTTTTTTAAAAGACGGTTCGGCTATATTAGTGAGCTTGCTCCCAAGTTTTCGGATATAGAACGCACAGATGTTCTAGATGCTGAAGTTTCTTGCAGTGGATTTACAAAAGAAATGGCAAAATATATAAATATTGAACTTGGTCTAGATTCATATTCTGAATCAGAAGATACAATTACAGAAGATATAGATAATAAAAAAAATCTAACAAAAATTACAAAATGTATAAGTGAAAAAGAAATAATTGAAAAAAAAGATAATGACATAGTTATTAATGAAAAAATGAATTTAAATAAACATGCAATTGAAAATTTAAAGTTAAATGAAGACACATATATTTGTGAATCCTTTTCTTCAGTAGGCTCTGATGATTATACTAACCATAGTGTTTCAACCACAACCACTATAGCTCCTGAAGTAATAAAAAATCGTGTAAAAAAAGCATTAGAACAAAGAGAACGTAAAGCTACTCGTAAGAAATGTATTGCTAAAGGTGAAGCTAGTGCTATTACTAGAAATCGTAGGGAAAATCATGATACTATTAAACACTCAACAGGCTTATGGGGTTGGGAATAAATTGATCTCTATATATCTGTTTTATTTTAAAGTAGAAATATATATTAAATAATGGCTCCTTTACATAATGAAAGTAAAATGTGGCAATTGCTATCATGGCAGCTGCCTACATGTAAATCATAGTTATATTGTCTATATTTTTCTATACAACTGCGATTTGTAATATCCATTGTCACAAATATAACTATTATCATCTGAACTGACTGCAACATTAAATAAGCATAAAAAATTATATCAGTACAAAAACCAACTAAAAGAACAATGTTTAGGAGTAAATATTGTACAATTATATTTTTAATTTTATCATAAGAACTATATTGTAGAAGTATAAATAAATAAATTACTCATTTATTCTCAAATTATTTTTTCTTTTCAGATTTAGTACATTATTTTATTGAAACTATAATTTTTAGTAACGTTCAGATGTTTTTCTTAATATTATATGAATTTGTATTACTCTAATAATATATGTAAAAGTGAAACAGTATACAGTTACATTTAATCAAGAAACAATGAACACTGTTCCTGATTTAAAAAATTCTATTTAAATAAATTATGGACTACATAAAATACTTTAAATTTTTTCCGAAAATGTATATACCACATTTTATTCATAAATGCATTACACTTCAAGTAATAGAACATGATACTGGATAATTAATGGTGAGTAATTGTAAGTAATGGTGCAAATCTATACAATTATTAGTAATGGGTAATGCAGTTTTTTTATTCCAATTGTAAAGTAATGATACTGGTTATCAAAATATTTTATATTAATGATAATGTATTTGAAATGGTAATTAAAATTGAACAGTTCTGATTAAATTAGTTTACACTTCTACTGACAATTTTCCCCACTTTCTTCTATTTGACATACATTAAGATCGAGGTTATTTTTCGCTTTTTACCAATAAATTGAATTGATTTATTCTAATAATAATTGAATATACCTTTTATGTACTATCAATGATGGCATATAACATCGGATGTTTCTTTATCTATACTGTATAACTACCTTCTTCATCTGATTAGGGTTGTTTTGTTCTTCAATATTGATACATGTTCGTAACTTTGTTTCTTTCTAGCAACATTTTATTTTAAAGGCAGTATATTACACATACAATTTGTCTTTTATATCTTTTATAAGCAGTTCTATGTGGTGACATATGTGTAGTTCTATAAACGGAAAATAATTTTGATTGTGAATACTGTTTTAGTATGTGTGCAAAAAAATTTAAGTACATTTGTTGTACAATTTTTGAACTGAAAACAAATGTTACTAAATTACATGCATTAATTTGCATTTATACTTGATGCTATATGTGTATTTTAGTGTTAACTTGAACAACACTTGACTGACAATAATTGTTCGGTATGGTTGTGTAGCAACAATTACTCGACATTTTGTTAATTATGCTTATGATGATAGCATAATCTTCACTTACATTGAATTATCGACACGCCCATAAATCCCAAATTAACTCATTTTGCTTTAACATACATACAATATTGACGTAGTAAACCGATTATTTCTAAAAAATTAAACAAAATAAAATATAGATTTTATTTATATGATAAAATATGTAAAGTCTATTGTTACGAATTGTAAATTTAAATCACTACAATGACTTCCAAAAATTCTCAACAAACAACACAAAAAGAAGTCGAACGCATAAAGAAAAAAATTCTGTATGAATTAAATTTAAAATTATTAACAAGAAAGTTGATAAATAGTTACATATGAATTTATGTATCAAAAGATTTTATATTTATTTCTGTTTAGCTCTATATCCTCTATATATTTTAAATACAAGTTATAGGATATTTTAAATATATGTATATATATATATATATATATATGTATATGTATATATAGATACACACACACATACACACACATACTCACACACACATATACACATAGATAAAAGACTCTGCATACGTATTTCATAAATCATGTAAATGAAGTAGTGCAGAACAAACTATTTTCTATTTTTTTTTTGCACGAATTTTAGGTGATTTGAATCTTCATATGTTTTTAACATCAGCCTATATGTAGCCGTTCCTGGGGGCGTCTAGGGCCCCAACAACAGCCAGAGTCTGCTAATGTTAATAGAAATCTTCTTATTGATGATTAATCATCGTGCTTACGTGCTCAGATCCGGGAAAAGATTCAAAAAACCCGGATATCTTTTGAATAATAATAATCCCTGTATTTTCTATGATTTTTTTTGCACGAATTAGAGGTTGTTTTTGATCAGCTTATGAAGAGGTGTTTCATCGTGTGGTGACCATCCCTAGGGGCAAAGGGTGCCCCGATAACAGCCACAGTCGGCATATTTGTTTGGATTCGGCTTTTGACCTTGAACAAACACGCTAATCGTGCTCATATCCAGGAAAAGTTTCAAAAAACCTGGATGTCTGTCGTAAAAAACCCAAAGAACGAAAAAACCTGAGAAACCCAAAAGAAAAGTAAAGCCCAAGATATAGATATAATTTGATATTTTTAAAATATCAAATTATATCTATATTTTATATTTTTATTAATTTAAAATTTTAAAATATTTTTAATTCGAATGCTTTTTCATTAAATACCAAGTAAAAAAATCCATCGCAATCAAAACGGTTTTCTTATTAATTGATTTTTTTATATTATTGTAGTTGATAGATTGGTAGATTTGTTATTTGTATTTTATTAATGTTTTAATTTAATATTATTGTTATTTTATAATTTTATGTATTAGATTATTTTGTCGCTTTATATATCAAATTAGTTAATTTTATATTATCGTGTTGTTGGTGACATTACTTCAATAAATTTTAATTTTGTAATGTTATTTCGTGTATAGATTATATTATTAGTTTTTTTTATTTTATTATTATTTTTAACGTGTTTGTTTTCTTCATAATTTTATTTCTTATGTATTTATTCCATTGCGTCCATAGATAAAGACATTATTTCTGGAATTTTCCACTTAATATTTTCGGGCCGTGGTAAACCGCGGAAAACTGAAACTACGGACACCTAATCCGTAGGGTTTTACTGTACTGAATTTTACTTTTCGAAGTAATTTCAGTTTGACGATAAATACTCAAATCGTAAATCATTTTTATAAATTATATACATTCATTTTTACAAATTTTGTATATATATATATATATATATATATATATATATATATATATATATATATATACATATTAAATTAAACACAATTCTTAATGATACACATTAAGGATAAAATACGTTTTCATGAAAATCATATTAAATAAGTAATTAAAAAGTTTGAATGTGCTGAAGATAAAAGAAATATAATTGTGCCTCACAGTTACATTGCGACTTGTAGTATATCAAATACGAGTGCATTAGTATAGGAATATTGTGCAAACAGCTAGATTAACCTTGTAGCGGTTCACCACTTGTAGCGAAACATGATCCGCTTTTGTTATTATCGCATAATATATGGCTTGTACATTAACTTGTACAGGACTTTTATGTGCTAATAACTTAAGCGGTATCATTTTCCTCGAGTTTCAATTTAAAAGTACATTTTTAAATATTAATTCACTTCACACTTAAAATATTTATATATATAATAATTGTAACTTTAGATTGAAGTTACAGGGTTAATTTGGGAAAATTTCGCTCGCAATCTGAGCATGTTAGAAATTACAAACAAGTATTTTATATTTTACTACATCGTCTGGTTGATGGAAACGCAGACGCTGGCCAAAATGTAAATGGCATTTATTATACAAATGTTTATCGTTACCGAAAGACAAATTACGTACTTTTGATGATTATTTGTATCCATAGATAAAAGACTCTAATGGCCAAGGTGTACGGGTTAAAAATCTATGGCATGAAAACGAGAGACGAGGGTGCGGGGTTAGTAGTTCATGCTGACAGAGTAGTGGCACTGCCCGCGCGTTATTTGTGCGGGAAATTTGAATATTTGAAATTTAAATATTACCGTTGGTATACATTCCCATTCAGAAATGTTTGTGTTTAATTTTAATACAATTTTATAATAATTCTAAAGTAATGAATTCCATATAAAATACGAAATTCATTACTTTAAAATTATTATAGAATTGTATTAAAATTAAACATTTTTGATGTGAATATATTTTTAAATTTTCTTGCATACTATATTGTATGATAATGTTTACAATTAACAAAAGACAGTTATCCGAGTAAGTTATTTATATTTTATTTATATTTAAAAAATATGTAACACTAACAATAAATAACTAAACACTAATAATAAGTACAAAAAAGAACATTGAACATAAGACTAAAAATTGCTCTGCCATCGAAACCAAAGGAACAGGTATTTTTTTGATTTTAAGGAATTTAACACTCGTAAGATATTTCGTCCCTTCACACCCCGTGCACATAACCCGAAATCCAATCGACTCTATTCACTGAACAACTTCGCCGATCATTCGTAACAAATTATCTTAAGTTAAATTTCGACAAAAGTAGACCGCACGTGACTGCTATTTATATCTCCTTCCCTATGAATCCGGTGTTCATGTCAACATGCCTAGTAATTCTATCAGCATGTAGGTCATATGACCTCTTGCGAATTGACATTTTATCGAACATTAACAAACAGTAGTTGTCTTTGTCCTCTAAATTACTGACCGTGTGTGTTTGGTACGACATAATGTAGTCGTTCACAACTGGTTTCAAAGGAATCAATCTCGAAAAAGTCATTAAAGAATTATTCGATGGTAAAGCAATTAATTTCCATAATAAACGATAACCTTTCGAGCTTCTTTTCCAGAAAAACAAAATAACAACTCTTCTTCTATCCACTGTTTGCCTAAATCTGCCATACCCCTAACACGAACCTATAAAAAATATATTTATGTTTGTTAATTTATAAAGAGCAATGTAAACATTTATGAATTTTAAAAAATTAGTACACTTAAATTTTAAAATAATTATTAATTGTGATCTAAAATGTACGTTATATATTGTATCATATAACTTTGCACTGTTTTGAATTATTAAATTAACTTACACCATCAGTGTTTCCATTCAGAATAATAATGGAAACATTGCAGATGGTGGTTATAATTTGAATAGTAATTAATAGTAGAAACATTTATAATTTTACAAATAAATATTACAGTTTAAATAATAATATTAGACTTGTGAATACTTACATTCACTGGTAGATCGATCACATCTGCAATGGTAAGAGCGATCAGTGTTTTTATCGTACTGGTCGATGAGAACACTGCAGACCTTGACTGAAATTTAAACAACATTTATTATACAAATATTTCTGGTAATAGTTCAGATAGGTTACTTTAGTGAAAATGCACTGTAAAAATTCAAATTTCTTGCTAAATCGATTAATTACAATGTAAAACGTGATTTAGCATGGTTTTAAAAAATTATTTTTCAAAACCATAATGTAATAACCTCAAGCAGATTATGTTAAAAAATAAAAATATTTTGTACCTGTCTTTCCAAACACAATGAGAGGACCACTGATCTGTTGATACAGTTTTGTTGGGAATTGATAAAATCGCATGATCTAAAATGTGTTTATTTAGTTGTTATAGTGAAGCCTTAAACCCGGGCCACACATGCGGCTATTCGCCGAATGCAGTTCGCCTAGTGTTGTTCGCCGACCGATAATAAACGGCCCAGATGTGCATATCTGCATTGAACAAATATACCTAAAGTGTAGACGACGTTCATCTTTCATAACATGTAGATGCTCGTTCCATTTGATTCATGACAAAAGACCGACACCAGATTGGATCAGGAAATACCGAGCATTCGCTTAAACATTCATATTCGCAGATCCATCCACACATTCGGCGTTCAGCTAAATTTTGCTCGGTATTCGGCAAATAGCTGCATGTGTGGTATCGCCTTTATACGAATGATCACATGTTAATTTCTCCTGAAATATTTCAATAAATGCTTTCTTAAATTCACTAGAGCAGGGGTGGCGAACCTATGACACGCGGGTAAAGTTCGAATTTTATTTGAAAAATGTACGAGGGTGGTCCCAGAAGTACCCGACCTGACCTAGAGATAGCGGTAATTGTTTGAAAAATATCACTGTATTAGAAAGTACACAATCTATAAAGCATATATTTCAAGTTTGAGTACGCCACGTTGTTTAGTATTTGTTTGGCAGCCATCAATAGTGAACGTTTTCAGTGAATTTGTGAAAATGGAGAAAATTGGTCATCGTTACGTGATACAATACTTTTATTTGAAAGGCCTCAGCCCAACCAATATAAAAGCTGAACTGGATTCTACTCTGGGTGAGTATGCTCCTTCGTTTACAACAGTGAAATATTGGGTAGCAGAGTTTAAACGAGGTCGTACGAGCTGCCAAGACGAGCATCGCAGTGGTCGACCAAATGAGGTGACGACTCCAGAAATGGTGAAGAAAATCCACAAAGCGGTACTGGATGATCGTCGAGTGAAAGTGCGCGAGCTAGCAGACATAGTAGGCATTTCAAAAAGTGCGGTACATCGCATATTATCTGAAAATTTGGACATGAGAAAGCTGTGTGCAAGATGGGTGCCGCGTTTGCTCACACTCGAGCAAAAACAGTGTCGTGAAGATGTTTCAATTGAGTGTTTAGCGAAGTTTCACAGCAACAAAGCAGAATTTTTGCGCCGTTTCATAACCATAGATGAAACATGGGCCCATCACTTCACACCCGAGACAAAAGAACAATCAAAACAATGGACTGAAAAGGGAGAACCGGCTCCAAAGAAGGCGAAGACCGTTTCATCTGCAGGCAAGGCCATGGCGTCTGTTTTTTGGGATGCGCGTGGGATAATTTTCATTGACTATCTTGAAAAAGGAAAAACTATCAACAGCGAGTATTATGCGAACTTATTTCAACGTTTGAGCGAAGAAATCAAGCAAAAACGGCCGCATTTGGCTAAGAAGAAAGTGTTGTTTCATCAAGACAATGCACCAGCTCACAAATCCGTTATTGCAATGGCCAAAATTAATGAATTAAAGTTTGAATTGCTAGCTCATGCACCCTATTCGCCAGATTTAGCCCCCTCGGATTATTTTCTGTTCCCAAACTTGAAAAAATGACTCAGTGGTCAAATATTTCCCAACGATGAAGAAGTGATGTCGGCAGGTAATGGGTATTTTGAGGAGCAAGACAGTTCTTATTATAAAAAGGGTATCGAACTTATTGAACATCGATGGAAAAAGTGTATAGAGCTTAAAGGAGATTATGTTGAAAAATAAATATATTTTTTTACAAAATTTTTGTTTTCTTTGTTGAGTCGGGTACTTCTGGGACTACCCTCGTATTTAATTCAAGTTTTTCTTCGCTCCATTTACCGAGCAAGCAATAAGTCGTCCAACTTAATGAACTAGTTCATTTTACTGAACGATCAAAAAAAGATTTGTTCATCTTAGTGAATGAATTACTCTTTCTCATCTTTAGTGCAATACGCATACACAACGCGAATCAGTAAATTGTCATCAGACAAACAAAAATCTCACTGAGCTGTATTCTTTCTTTTTAACGTTGCATGTAACAATAAACATAGTTTGATCATTGTAAATACAGTGTTTTTCCCGATAAAATGAATTGAAAATTAAACGTTTAAAAATAATAATACAATATTTTTAATACCAAGTCAATTTATAAACGTTCTGTTTCATGATAAAAAAAATATTCTCGTATTGTTTAACCAGCCGAATGTTTCACTGTATCTTAAGCATTCGTTGCTAATCCGATCACCAAATCTACGCTAACTTTAAATCACACCTTATCTCAATGTAAAAAGAATGAATTTACTCAGATAATATAACTTTCTGCTTTCAAATTTAATTCAGAGTTTGAATTGATTCGCCTTTTTCAACAGCTATAACTTCATTTTCGTAAATAATATGGTATTTTCCAGTTCCCAATACTCTGAAACCGTATTATCAGATCCCAAAGCATTTTTTTACTCAGGCGATTATTTTTCGCAGAAAACGCTTTTATTAATCAATTATGTATTCACTATCGTTTTCCGCAATCATTTTCCAATGTTCAGGCAGCTGCTGCATTCTTCGTTCGTAAAAGGTAAGCGGGTTTTCGGTCAAAAAGACAGTAAAATGGTTTTTGATGGCCTTCACGGTGTCAAATTTTTTACCGTTTAAACTGTTCTACAGCGATCGGAACAAATGATAATCCGAAGGTGCAATGATCGGAGAATACGTTGGATACGACATGATTTCCCATTTCAACTGATTCAGTTTTTGCAGTCAGTTTGTTATATGCGATTCTGTGTTGTAGTGGGGAAGATGATCCCCTTGTGATTGGCCAAAATCGGACGCTTTTATTTAATTGCTGCGTTCAGTTTTGTTAGTGTTGATAGTACTTCTCCTTAGTAATCGTTTCGCCTCGTGGGAGCAGCTCAAAATAAATAGCACTCGTGCAATCCGATCAAATATACAGTAACACCTTCACCGAATGTAAGTCAGCTTGGCGACTGGTTCTGTCACTTCATTCGCTTGTTTCCACTTCGTCTGTGTTGAATTACAGCTTACCTTTTCAAAAAAAGGTTTGCACTCCACGAAATAACGTTCATTTACAAGAAAAACATATTTACATACTTTAATAATATAATTATTATGATATAGCGGAGATCAACAGTTCTACAAAGTTGATAGTTGGCGTCACACGGTGCCGTATACACAGCCTATAGATGGCCTATAGTTTATCTATGGCCTATAGCGTCAGTCACGGCCACGATTTTACATAGAGGTCTGGAAGCGAGGGTGTTAAAAACGGTACCGTTATCGGTCGAACGTTTTAATAACAATCTCCACGACTACGCGACGCCACCCGTAAAGGAATACACTCCTTCTTTATCATTCACAGTATAGCGCGAATTTTAAATTTACATTAACAAAACAAAATTGTTAAATGTGTGCAAGTGCGCGATATTTGTCATCTTTTAATACTCTATGACATTTTATTATCTTTTAATACTCGACTTCCATGAAAATTTGATTAGTAGAAAACGCTATTATTAAAATTTCGTTATTATTAAGAGAGAGCCGTGACCAGTAAGATATGCTTTAGATAGAAGTGTATCCCTCTACGGGTGGTGGCGCGTAGTGGCGGAAATCGTTATTAAAAAGTTCGCCAAACAAGCGATACCGATTTCGCTACTGAAATTGGTAAGCGTTGCCAGACTTATATATTCGACCGTGATATATACCGTCTGCCATGCGCGCTCTCGATTAGATTTCGCTACAGCGAAAGGGTTAATATGAGCAGCTATATGATATAGCAGCAATAATATAGTTATTAAGGCGTTGAGTGACAAAAATATCAAAGTTGCTGTTCAATCTCTATTTAACATTTAAATAGAAGCTTAAGATGTCTGTTTTGTACTTAAGAGATTTATATTTATTTGTCCAATATCGGCAGTGTAAGTCCCTTTTAACGCTACATTTATGTAATTTGACAGATGTAGAATGAAATTCTAATATACGTACAGTTATTTAGTTTGTACATTTAAGTATGCCACATTGAAAATTAATACATTATCAAAATTAATTATTATTTTAAAAATTATAATCATAGATGCATGATTATAGTAGTTATGCAGGATATTTAATAAACAACCAAACAATTGCTACAGCGCATTTTATTTTGACATACTTTTTTAAGTTAAAAATTTATGTTATAAATGTACATTATATTTTGTTTATTCATTTTTGATACCTTAAAGTTTCATTAAGAGATCAATGAAATGAACATGGAGTGTGTCATGGCTAGTACGTGATTGGTAAGTGCTGCCCTCACGATGCAGAAATGTACACTCTAGGTAGAATATTACAGATAAATAAAGTTTCAAAAGGGTGGCAAGAGTCTATAAAGGTACTGGGAAGTAAGAGTTCACTGGATGTTAAGCTAGATTCAGGGGCAGAATGCATTGTTTTAAAATATGCAGAGTTTGAGGCGCTAAAAAGTGATAATAAAATAAGAAAAACACATGATAGACTAGTGAATTATAATGGCTCAGAAATTTCAGTTATAGGAACAGTATTTCTGAAATGTATAATAAAAGGAAATGTAGAGAAGATAAAATTTCATTTAGTTGACTGTAATAGTACAAGCTCTGTATTAGGTTTAGAAACAATAGAAAAACTAGGACTGATAACAAGAGTATCAAATTTAACTATTGATGATAGACTGTCAAAACTGTTAAATATCAGGGTGTATTCGAAGGTATAGGAGAGGTTTCAAAAATATGTGATTTTAAGCTAAAAGAAGGTTACGTAGGCAAAATTGAACCGTGCCGTAGAGTTCCTTTTAAACTATTAGATCCATATAAGTTAGAATTAGAGAATATGAAAAATAATAAGGTAATAACAGAACTTGATGAGCCCACTGAATTTATGAGTCAGGTAGTAATAACAAGCAAGCCAGATAAATCATTATGTGTTTGTCCAACCGCGCAGTGTAAACAGGTGTGTCATTGAATGACTATCTACTGTAACACTCCACTGTATTTAATGAATTGAATACTAATTTCTAAATAATAAAGTTATAAACAGTATACAGTTGTACTTATATTACAGAGTGGGTCATAATACTAGTAAATGTGGAACAAGTATTTTAATAATGAATTGTAAAAGACTAACATTATTAACTAACAGTGCCAGCTGTAGCTGGCACTGTTAAGTTCACTTTTATAAATGAATTCTTTTTTTACCTCGTAAATCACAATTTGTTTGGTCAAAAATGTTCAATAAATTAATATTGATCATTTTTGATTGTTGATTGTTGTTTAGGTGCATTTCGATGCCAATGCCATTATCTTTACAGGTACGAAAACCTGATTTTTCTGTATATTACCATCTAAAGATGATGATTCATTGTTTTTGAAACTATCTTTTTCGAACTTGGTCCATAAACTTTAATAAAGTGAACTAATTATGATGCATTCTCAATGTTTAAAAAAAAACGAGCGTGAAGTAACTAATTTAATATTAAATTTACAAAATTTATTATGATATTTATAAAATTATTCAATTAGTTAATAAAATTGTATCTGCAATCAAAAATAATTTACTTAAAATAATGTTTTTTTAGAATTGTGTAATTATGTTTAAATATTCATTTCGGTTCTAACTAATACGACGTGCAAACGTATTATAAAACCTGTTCTGAATTAAAAACCAATCAAAAAGTTATTTAAGCGTGCAAGGACAAAAGTGAGAGTTGGTAAAATGTTTACCATATTTTGCAACAGAGGTATTTCAATTCTTAAGAATAGTATTTCTCTGATAAGACTCTCATCCACGTCGACTTCAATTAAAAAAAGTCTTCCAAAAATGGTAATAATTAGTTGTTTTCTAGAATATTTTTTTTGTAGGATATTGTTTTATATATAAGTGATTTTCAGATTAATGCATTTATTTTCAAATCAATAAATAACATCAAATATGTTTGGTTATGTTTTGTGTTTTCATACATGAAGTTTATATGCAAATGTAACTATTTTTTTTTAGAATACAAAATTGTCAGTGGAAGAAAGAGATCAGACTCTCGCCCCTTTATTGACTAATGGATGGAAGATTGTAGAGAACCGTGATGCATTATACAAGGAGTATATTTTTAAAAACTTTAACGAGGTAAATTGTCACCATTAAACATTTGAATGAAAAGTAGAAATTTGTTTAACATAAATACTTTCTTTTGTACATTTATTGCTTATACTCTATTAAAAATATAATTTGAAATAGGAAAGTATAGATTGTATGGTGTTAAGCAAACATTTTGATAATTTAAAATATTTTTATTTTCAGAAATTATTCTAAAATGTAGTTGTAATATTAAAATTCATTTATAGGCATTTGGTTTCATGACACGAGTCGCTTTATTGGCTGATAAAATGGATCATCATCCAGAATGGTTTAATGTTTATAATAAAGTCCAAGTAACATTAAGTAGTCATGATGTAAATGGTTTGTCTATCAGAGATGTAAAACTTGCTAAATTTAGTGATGAGATTAGTGGAAAGTAAAATTATCAATAACCTTTAGCTCGAGTTGATATGGATTGCATTTTGTCTTGAATGTAATTGTAACTAAAGATCTTTATATGTTTTGATATCTGATTTTATATTAAGTTCAACTTTATGACCATTGAAAGTGTATTTGTATATATTTTTTTGAAAATAAATTTAGTAATGTTCATTTTTTGTATTTTACATATAAAAATACATTATATATTTGACGTTATATATTTTTATGTATTACATAATATATAAAACAATTTTATAACTCATTAATTTCTTATTGTATATTGTAAAAGTTAAGATGTTCATGCATGTTTAAATATTAGAAATAAGGTGATTTTTTGATCTTCAGTGTGTAAGTTTTTTCATATAAATTGATAAAAGTTAAAGATGGGAAAAAATTATAATAGGTAAGAATAATCATGAGATTGAAAATTATGCAGTTAATATAAAAGCTGATAAAATGATTAGTTGATTGTTTCATTTCAAGCTTTTAATATATTTATATATATATACACACACACACACGCCCATATGTATATATGTATATATAGGTTATATGGAATTCTTGCTGTAAATTTTAGAAATTAAGATTATTAATTTATATATTTTATTGGCAAAATAACTTATAAAAAAATCTTGAGGTAATAGTTTACTTTAAGGACTTTTGTGAAAACGCACTTTAAAATTTCAAATTTTTTGCTACCTTGCTAGTACACATTTTTCATTTAGTATTTTGCTTCTCTATTTTTTCTTTTTTATACTTTTGAAATTTTCAGTTCCATTTCATTATGCCATTTATGGTTATAATTTTGTCTTACGAATACATAAAGTATTTTTGCTGCATTAGTATATACCATTTTCATTTTGGGTGTAACTTTTTACAAGACAAGTAAGTAAGTTCATTATATTTTTATTGTTTATTTATAATAATTACATGATTAGGTAATGAAAATTAGCTAAGATATTTCTGAGAAATGAGTCAGTAACAAACATTGTAGATTTATATATGATTGATTAGTAAGTGTGGAGGATAATGAACATGCAGATTAGTATAGTGTAAGACCAATGACAAAATAGATGTAATTGAAACCTATCATGACTTAGAAGATGAACAAAATGAATGAATGTTGATGAAGCACCTTCAAACTTAGAAAGTATTAATAAAAGCAATTATTTTAAATGAAAAAGAAATACTAGTACCAAATATTCGAGTAAGATAGTATAATACTAAAACTAGAAACTTGATATGGTTCATTAAAAAATAAATTAATATTGTAACAAAATGTATGTACTGTTCTCTCTACTGTACACATTTATTAATTTGAGATTTGGAAATATTACACTGATGAGTATTGTCTTTTATTATTAGCATGTTTGTAAATTTGTACTGTATCAATAGAATAAAAAATTATTTAGACTGTTACAAATTCTACTAGATATATCTCTAGCAGGTCATAACTCATTATCAATAGAAAAAAATGGAAAAATATATTAAAAAGATCTAATTGTTCACATGTTTTTTTTTAAAAAAAATACTTTGTCTTTGTATTTTATATAATGATTTAATTTTGTAACATAAAATTTTGCATTTTATTTTCAACAAATATGAAATCAAGAAATTTATCTTTTAATTTTAGTGTTATATTTTTTTTGTCAACAATAATTTTGCATTTTTTAGTATTTTGTTTTCTCTTATCCATTCATTCATTTTTCATTTATAAAATTAAGTTAGATTTAAGTGTTTGAAATGAGAAATATAATCTCACAATATAAAATTGAAGCAGTTTATTTCATTATTTTTTAAAATAAAAATTTTGTATATAAGCTTAATCCCTTGCCTTAAAATATCGAGTGAGACTTGTAAAATGGATTTTAGGCCAAAAATGAGAAACATGACTGAGACTCATGATGTGGTTTGACTATGGCATGTGCTGTCGCGAATTAAATCATAAGGTAAGAGGTTAAAATTCGTTTCAATATATAGAAATAGTTACATAACTTCAATATAATCAATAAATTGAATAGTAGCTTTGTTATTAAAGTATTTTTTCTGCAAATGTGTATATTATATGATACTGAGGGCACTATCAGAGTCACAATTATAGAAGGTAATAGCTTACAACTATGTTATTACATTAACCAGTTAAATGATATTCCTAAGTTCAACTTGAAGGTTTACTGTTTTCATACAAATATGTACTTATAAATAATACTATATATAAAATTCATATACTTTTTCCAAATAGTAGAGTAAAATATACTTTATTCATTTATCTGATATGAAAAATATTTTTCTTGTATTGCATTTAGACAAAATAGAACATTAAGGCTAACAAAATATGTAATTAGAACATTAATAGTATCCTTTACAATTCATGTGCTTATACATATATATATACATATATATTTATATATATATATAAATGTATAAATGTATATATATATATATATATATATATATATATATATATATATATATATATATATTTATATATATATATATAAATGTATAAATATATATATGTAGATATATATATATATATATATCTACATATATATATATATCTATACATATGCATATACATACATACATATACATATGTGTATATATATATATATATAAAGTCGAGTCATATATAATTTCTGCATTAGCATACGAATTTTATTCATCAATAAAACAACCAACAATTATATCTATATCAATTATATATTCACCATTCTTTGAAATGACCTGTTACTATTTATCAGCTAGCACTTCGATACCTTTTGAGTAAAATTCCACTGGTTTCAATTTGAAAAAGTTTTTGACAAACTCTCGAACCTGGTTTTCATTAGAGAAATTTTTTCCCATCAAAGTATTTTGCAGGGATTGAAAAAGGTAATAATCGGTTGGTTCAAGGTCAGGTAAGTATGGTGGGTGGGGGAAAACAACCCATCCAAGCTCCAAAATTTGTTTCTGTATTACTCTTGCTGTATGCAGTCATGCGTTGTTTTGGAGGAGAACATTTCTCCTATGAACAAGCGCAGGGTGCTTTTCAATCAATCTTTGATGGACATGCTGCAGCTACTGGGCATATAAATTTGCATTTAGTGTTTCATTATGGTTTAAAAACTCGAAATGAATAATAGCATGACAATCCCACTACAGACACAATAATACTTTTCTTTCATGAAGTTCAGCTTTTGAGGTCAGTTATGGAGATTTATTCTTGTCAATCCACTACTTTTTGCATTCAACATTGTCGTATGTGATCCATTTTTCATTGCTTCTTGTGATGTTATTAAGAAACATGAAAGTCATTTCATTGTCATGAAATAAGACTTATCGCTATGGATAAACGATCTGCTTTGTTCTTCTCGTTAAGAGTGTGTGGAACACAAACACCCGGCTTGCTGACTTTACCTAACTTTTCTAAATTGTAGTATACGGTGGATTGTGACGTGTTTAGATTATTTACTAATTTTAGAGTACTTTGATGTGGGTTGCATTTCACCAATGATTTTAAAGTGTCATCATCAAAGTTTGATGAGCGCCCTGATCTAGGCTCTTTTTTCAATGACGTATCTCCAGAATGAAATTTTGCAAACCAATTTCGTACTTGCCAGTCAGTTCTGACTCCTTGACCCTAAAAGCTGCATACTTTTTTCTATGTCTACCTAATGTTTCTCCCCTGCTTAAACTTACATAACATTACATGTTCAATATGTACTTTCAATCCCTCCATTTCAAGACTGAGAAACTTATTATTTTATTTTGATACCATGTCGTGATAAGAATAAGGAATACTTTTTTACTACAAACTAGTTCTGATCTGTCGAGTATCATGAGTCATTAAGATGATAAATACATTGTTGCAATTTACTCTCAGACATGAAAATTACTTATGATTTAACCAAATATATACATAATGAATATATATATAAAATATAAATGATAATTTTATATCTTTTCATTATTAAATAAAATTGCATTTTCTTAAAATGTAATAAGTATGTAAATATCTTGGAGCAAAATATATATGAATAAATATAGTTTTAAATTGTTTATTTAAGACTACAATCCAGTTATAATCTCTATTTTACTCTCCATGACCTTGAGCTCCACATGTCTACCAGTGGTATATTTTGCTTCTTGACAAACCGTATGTTCATCAGTGGTGTATATGGTTTTTTGATAAATAAAACATGTCTATCGATTGGTGCATGCGATTTCGTAAGATTTTCTATATACTTATTGATTTTCTAGTTTCTTGTTATACTATATGCTATGTTGGGCTGGGTAGCTTCAAATTAGACCATTAACATATGTAATTTACATTTATATTTTATGTCAATTCAATTTTAATACTCCCATAAAATAGAAACTAGTTTGATAATCCATTTAGCTCAAACTGGAAATATAATAATCACAACTAAAATTTAATAACAAAAAATTAAATTACAAAATTCAGTTCCATAAGGTTACAAAACAACCAAAATTAGTATTTGGATTTTTATTGCTTTTATTGTTGTTAGTGTGTTCCTTACTAAAGTAAAGAAGATACAGTGGTTTATCATAAGATTTGTAGACAGTATTCATCCGTTTTTTTCCATTTTGGCGAGCATATGCGCGTTTACTTGATATAATGTTATTTTTATAACAAATAGCACATTGTTTTTAGATTATCTTTGTTTGTCTTTCAACCTCTTTTAATAAATGTCGCCGTTTAGATGAAGTTGATGTTGAAGATAACAAATGCTGGTAGTGTTTGTAATGAATGTGTCTATTAGTTCTACGATCTGTTCCTTGAATTTGGTTAGTTGCATTTTTTTGTTATGTGTTTTATTGTACAAGTGACCAGCATTTAGTACCATTGTGCAGTATCTAAATAGAAAAGTTTCTTGTACTACTTAAAGGTGTGCATCATGTTAGATGAATATGTCACATCCGATCTGATAAATTGATGAACGCTTTTCCTTTGTTATGATCGTCTACCACAGCAGGTTTATTCTGTTCAGTTCCTCAGTGTGTAACTTATACCATTGCAAAATAGAGATTATAACTGGATTGTAGTCTTAAATAAATAATTTAAAACTATATTTTTTCATATATTTTTTGCTCCAAGATATTTACATACATATTACATTTTAAGAAAATGCAATTTTATTTAATTATGACAAGATATAAAATTATCGTTTATCATATATATATATATATATATATATATATATATATATATATATATATATATATATATACATTGAGTTGTATTTTGTGCTGAGTGTTAACATATTTCGTGTACTTTTCCATTTTTAAGAATCATTTTGCCTTCACTTTGCTGAGAAAATATTTCTCCTTTTCTTAGTGGAGATCTTATCAGTGCCCCTGGATTTAAATTGCTAGTTTCTTCTGCTTGAGGTCACTATTTTTCTTTTCTTTTCCACTGCCGGTTTCGCTTATTCCGATATCGTCAGGTAGATACTATGATCTACCTGATAATGTTGGAATAGTTGAAACCGGTAGTGAAACAGAAAAAAAAATAGTAACTTCAAGGAAAAGAAAAAAGCAATCTACAGGATTATACTTTCGGTTTGACCAAAAGTATGTTTTTGTATTCACCAAATGAGTCTTTCGGTTGATCAATGTCTTTGTCAATGAACACTGGTGTACCAGTTATGATAATATAAAGTCCTTCCACTGTCTAAAAGTTCACTCATTAGTTTCAAAAAGTTTTTTTCCGAAACAGAAATGCTATCAGCTCTTTGTTGTCCAGTATATATTTTGAAATCACATGTGTAAGTTTCATTAGTACAGAGTTTGAATAGTTTTATACCGTGTCATTCGTTAGGGGTGTATTGCCGAAAATAAATTCGTCCACAGCAAGCTACATTGCTCTCACCAATGCAGATTTTTTCTTCTGGAGTGTAGATAGCTTTAAATTTATTTTATAGTATATCAACGAAGTTTGAAATTTTATGCATCGATCGTTATAGTCATTAGTGGTATTGTTGGTAAAATGGAGTATCGTTAGTAACATCTATTTCAACTCATATTTTGTGCAATTCTATTTTCATATAATATATTCTTGCACCAGTAGTCTCTAATTTGAGGCAATTTAACAAGACCAATCAAGTGGATTATTGCAAGTAAATTTTAAATTTCTTGCGGATTAGTATCTGTCTATTTCAGCTGTTTGCTCGATGTTTTCATTCTTTTAGCGATTTTTTATATAGAAAAGCTGTTTTGTTTCGGTCACAATAAGCTCTGTTCTGTCCTGTAACAGACTCCTATTCTGAAAGCATATTGGTATTTTCAGTTCTGTCATCGGAATGATCGGAAAATGATAAATTCCATACCGTAATTATACTATTCGTGTCTGATTCTGAACTGGAGCTATATTATTCTGATTCATGGGTTATATCTTTTACGGAATTATTCAAAAAATCGCTGTCGTCTGATGCATATATTAGTTTAAGTTCATCAGACGTGTAGGTGTTTCACGCTACCCAATTTCGTCATCTATCGTGTCGATCGAGTGGATAGCCGACGTGATGTTGGGAATGTTGTTTTCGTCAGAAGACGTATCTTTTACTACGATGTGACCTTCCCCGAATGTCGACTGTAGAAACGAAGTACCGCACGTAATACAACTTTACTTCTCAGTAGGTCAAAGAAAATTTAGAGAAACTTCACGATCGGGTTTAGCACGAATTGACATTTATAATGGTCCAGGAAGACTCTCAACCGGAACTGTGGCGGATCACTACGAGTTAACCGCGATGCGATGCGCTTCTCAACTGTCACTGACCCAGAAGTGAACTGTTATACAGGGCGGAAATACTCGCGTACTCAATAGAGGGTCAACTTTATGTTAACTCCAGAGAAAGAAGCCTGCTCGTTTGGCGATTCCTCGTCATGCCGGCATCTATTTCGAGTCCACTGACAACGTCCGGCGTGGTCACAAAAATCATCAGATGTCTTGACCGCCGAAAAGCAGCAAGCTACGAAGGGATTCCAAATAATGCACTGAAACATCTGCCTCCACAGGAGATCATACGGATGACGGGGATCATTAATACGATCTATTTCGGTATCGAAATAATCTTGTCAAATATTGGGATACCGAAAACCAGTTACCCAATGCGATATGCTGTCAACCATTGGCCTATCAGTCTGCTTTTATGCCTGTCTAAGGTGTTCGAAAAGACCCTTAATGACAGACTTGTCAACCTGGTGTCCGTTCTCAGGTTTTTGATCGACAAGCGGTTCGGATTCAGGCGGGAATATAGTATTACCTAACAGGTTTCGCGGATGACGGTGGGCATAACTCGCGGATCAATGAGAATCGCACAACTGCGGCTGCGCTTCTTGGTATTAATAAGTGATTTGATAAGGTCCGGCACGCCGACCTCTTCTATTAACCATCTTTACTAGCCTTCTCTACTCGTGTACATGCATTTCCCTAACTGAATGATCCACTTGGTGGCATCATACCTGTCGGCTCGTTCGTTTTACGTGAGCATAGAGTAGGTGTCAACGAGCGTCTGTTCAATTGAAGCTGGCGTACGTCCAGGAAGTGTGGCGGAGGAGACAGATTTGCACCTTATTTGCGAACGGTTCTGCAGTGGTTCCGCAATCGTGTTAGTTTTTATATGATCATCGCAGGAAGCTACATCAGCATAACATAAAGATACCAAGTCGCACCGCTCACACATTTATAGATAATGCAGTACTATAAATAAGAGTGCATTATTCATTTTAGTTCATTACATTCCCGGTTTTTTGAAAATTTTTTCCGGAACCCAAGCATGAGACACTAATAAAAATCACAAATAACACAACATACAACGTACACCCCACAAATGCGGTTTAATACCAACTAGGTAAGGGCAGCGCACCAATGTTAAAAACATAAGGCCAAACCCGGCCCTGTATTACATTACTATCAATAAAATTCATTTTTATTTTATTTTTATCATTTTAGTTAGTCTTCAACTAACTAAGATGAATAATGCACTCTAATTATACTTATATCTTGACTTGTTTACATATTATTTAACTCATTGCATTTTAATATTAATAATATTTTTTAAAAATAAAATATCCGGAAATCGAATCCAAACTGGAGCAGTCGATAGGATTGACGCGAAAATTCGACAAAATCGCGAAATTCGTCTATATCAACGGTTAACAAGACAATTCGAAAAATGTGTTATAATAATTGCCTCACGGTCGACAAAATCACGATACGGTCTACATCAATAGTTCAGCGGCAATGCTACAGTGTTGTTTTAAATTTAAAAAATAAAAGCAAGTGCTATTATCGCAAGACGGCAACATAGCCGAATTCGACACACTTGGACCCGAGGACGACATCCCTCAAGTTTGAAGAACTGGTGGACAGCATAGCCGAAAATAATAAAAAACCAGCTTAGAATAATAAAAATAAATGAAATCAATCATTATTACTACAGTAACTCGAAAACAAAGTATCCTTATTATTTTCCAATTCAAACCAAACAATAATTTTCACTGATAAAAAAGAAAAAAAAACGGATTTTAAAAAAATAATTGTATGAGAACTTTCGAAATCGACGATTTAATAAATATGTACAATTCATCGTTTAAACCACATAATACGTATAATAATAAAATTATAACTATATCTAATTCACAAGCGACAAATTACTAATTTATACGTAGACACGATTCCAATTTATG
The DNA here is from genome assembly GCA_034766995.1 of Acanthacorydalis orientalis. NCBI lineage: Eukaryota > Metazoa > Arthropoda > Insecta > Megaloptera > Corydalidae > Acanthacorydalis > Acanthacorydalis orientalis. The sequence continues at coordinate 28,815,330 of CM068318.1, read as the reverse complement.
GAGGCAGCCCACACATACACTGGATATTTTTCTTAACAATTGGGAAAACCTCATAATAACGTTTTCAGACCCGAATGGCCATTCGCTGAATAATTTCATTTTAAGAGCTATAATTGGAAAATTAACTGATCGCGCGCGTAGCTTAATCGGTTCACGCTTAGAACTAAGAACTTGACCAGATATTAAAAACGCTTTATAGTTTCAGAAATCAAAGAAACATCGATTTCTTAGTGCAGGATTTGATTACTCTGAGCCCACATAAGAATGATTCATTTTATAACTACGTGTTGAATTTTAGCAAAATAACGCAGTGTAATTTGAATGTTAGTTTTTGCAGCGACACGCTATAAAAGCGTCGCTACCGCCAAAAATATTGATGTCGTTAGTCGAACATACTAGAGAGCTGTTGTCAAGCAAATCACTAACAACAAACAAGTATATATTTTTGTCTGTCAATAAACTCATTTAATTTGAAGCTAATTAAACTCTGTAGTTTTATTTGTCTTTCAACCAAATAAATATTCAACAGGTTATGGGCCCAGCACGCTTCCACTGCGCCAGTGAATTTAAGTGATTTTATTGTGTTTTAAGAAAAAAAACGGGGCTTAGCAAAATTGTGTGGTGTTGGTTTAAAAGTCTCGTATATACCTTCCAGTGAAATAGTGAATTTATCATGGCAGATAAAGAGTCGAATTTCGTTAAGCTTAACGAAACCAACTACACTATGTGGAAGTTTGGCGTAACCCTTGCTTTGGGATCAGCTGGTCTCATGGGTTACTTGGACGAGACTGAAGAAGAGCCAGACAAAGCGACCAAAGCTAACGAGTGGAAAAAGTGGAAAAGTCTACAAGTAAAAGCGTTACACATTATAGCAAGTGCAGTTGAAATGCGTTTTCAGCGGTGCTTAATTAATTGTTCCACTCCAAAATCAGCTTGGGAAAAGCTAAAAGAAAGATACGGCGACATCACTGAAGACGAGAAACAAAGTGCGTGGCAGAAGTTCTACGATTTTCGCGTGCACAGCGATCAAACGTTGCAGATCAACTCGAAGTGTTCGAATTGATATGCAAACAGCTCGCTGATTCAGGTGACAAGCCATCTGAAACAGCAATGCAGAGCAAGATTTTGTGCAGTTTGCCGGTTAAGTTCTCTGCGTTTAGAATGTCGTGGGAGAATACTCCGGCATCTAAAAGAAAAACAAACGTTTTGATAAGCCGCCTAATTCGTGAAGACAAGCGTCTGTGTGATACTGAAAAAGAGGTAGCGTCTCTTGCACTACAGACACAAGCACTTAGTGTAGCAAGCAGTGAACATCAGCCGAGAAAGAAAGAAAAGTTCAATAAAAAGCAAAATATCGCGAATTTGAAGAAACGAACAAAGTGCATGATTTGCAAGCAAAAAGATCACTGGGCGCGAGAGTGTCCAAATAAAAACATAAAAAGTGAAAGCACACAAAACAGAATCGTCATATGTAGCCGAGGCATACGTCAGCGACGTTAGCGTTTTTTATTCAAAAACAACCGATAGTGACGAAGATTTCTGGTTGGCAGATTCCGGTGCTAGCATGCACATGACGTATAGGCGAGAATTTTTCACTGTACTTTACTCTTTGAGTGAAAATCGATCCGTGAAAATAGCAGATGATAAAATTCTACCTGCTACCGGCATAGGGACAGTGATAATTCGCGAAGAAGTCAATGGAAAGTCTGTTTTAAGAGAGATGCAAAATGTTTTGTTGGTGCCCGAACTAAGAAGAAATTTATTTTCTGTTGGTAGAATCAACGACAAAAACTTCTCATTTCACCCGTATGAGCATCATTGTGAAGTGCGCGATAAAAACGGCAATCTGACGTCGCGAGGCGTGAGACACGGCGGACTGTTTAAAATGAACTTTGTAGTTGATGTGCCAGTGAACTGTAATGTGGCTGAATCAAAGGAAAACATGCTGAAGCTGTGGCATGAGAGAGACGGACATGTGAATATTCGCGCGGTTATCAAAACCAGCCAACTACTTGAATATCGTGATTTAAGTATAAAACAAGATGGAGATTTCTTTTGTGAAACTTGCGTGATGGGTAAGCAAACCCGCAAGCCGCACCCGTCTGTGAAAACTGTGAACAATTACAAGCCTGGAGAAAAGATACACACGGATGTGTGCGGACCGATTAACGTCGAATCTCCGCGAGGCTCGTGCTATTTTTTACTGTTCAAAGATGAGTGCACAAGTTTTCGTAAGGTTTATTTTTTGAGACACAAGTCTGAAGTGTTCGAAAAATTTAAAGATTTCGAAAACTTTGTAAACACGCAAACAAGCAACAAAGTCAAGGTTTTGAAGTCTGATAACGGTCGCGAATACGTATCTGAACAGTTCCAAAAGTATGTAAAAGATCGAGGAATTATTCACGAGTTTTCGTCACCGTATATACACGAGCAGAATCTCGCTCGGCGCGAGCGAGATATGCGGACCATCGTGGAAAGTGCGCGAACGATGCTAATTGATAATGAAGTTGATGTTCAACTTTGGCCAGAAGCAATTAACACTGCGTGTTATGTATTGAACAGAGTTGTAACCAAGCAAGAAGAAAAATCAACTCCATTTGAAAAGTTTTTCGGTCGCAAGCCAGAAATTAAGCATCTGCGCGTGTTTGGTATAGATGCATACCTAAACGCACCTAAAGAAAAACGTCACAAGCTCGATCCCAAGAGTAAAAAGCTCATCTTTGTTGGCTACGAAGGTGAATCGAAAAAGTACAGGCTTTAGGACAAAAGTGAACGAAAAATCCACATAAGCAGCGATGTGGATTTTAACGAAAAATGCCAAATCAGCGAAGAGCAAAAAGAAGCAAATGTTTTTCGTCACACGCTTGATTTTGGCCTTGACGAAGAACGCAAAGCTGAAGCCGCCGATGAGATTGTTAATCATCAACAAGCTGATGATATAGCGGTTCTCAATCAACAAGCTGTTGAAGAAGAAGAGAATCATCAACAACAAGAAATCGGCGAAAATCAAGAAAATGCGGAAATCATCGATCCATCAGAGCAGCAAGGTCGACGCTTACGCGACAGAGAACAGCTCAACCCTATCGATCGCTACGGTGTGCCTGTTGCTTACATAGCTGAGACTGTACCAATGAGTTACAGCGAAGCAGTCTCAGGCCCAGATGCAGAACAGTGGAAGGAAGCCGTGCAAGAAGAAAACCAAGCCTTGCACGAAAATCACACTTGGACTGCTGTCGCTTTGCCCAAAGGTAAGCGTGTAATTGGCTCAAAATGGGTGTTTGCGATTAAGAAAAATTCGCACGATAACAGCAGCAGGTACAAAGCACGACTCGTAGCCAAAGGTTTCTCTCAGCGAGAAGGAATTGATTTCTTCGAAACCTTTGCACCAGTAGTTCGTTACGAGTCGATAAGGATATTACTATCAATCGCGGCGACAGAAGATCTAGAAATCATCAAGTTCGACGTGAAAACAGCGTTTCTCAACGGCGTACTTGAAGAAGAGATCTACCTACGTCCACCAGAAGGTTACATCGAGGAAGATAACATCGTCTACAAGTTGCAGCGAAGTGGTAGCAGAGCGTGGTTAAAATATACTAGCCATTTCAAATTAAGTGGGAGTGTTGAATTTTAGCAAAATAACGCAGTGTAATTTGAATGTTAGTTTTTGCAGCGACACGCTATAAAAGCGTCGCTACCGCCAAAAATATTGATGTCGTTAGTCGAACATACTAGAGAGCTGTTGTCAAGCAAATCACTAACAACAAACAAGTATATATTTTTGTCTGTCAATAAACTCATTTAATTTGAAGCTAATTAAACTCTGTAGTTTTATTTGTCTTTCAACCAAATAAATATTCAACACTACGGTATACGATGCAAGGTACTACGAGATTAATAGTATCTAAAGTAAATGCATCCAATCTAACAATGGACAAAAAGTTAAAAAAACATAAAAAAATATGAAACTTTAGCTTTAAAAACATTTATTAGAGATCTCACCGGTCATATTCATAATAATATACGTCTAAGAGACCCAGACACTTTTGAAAAAGCAATGTCATTAGCAATAGAAAAAGAAAATTTCTCATACAGTCAACGAAAACCCCATATGATTATTAATCTCCACTTTTCAAATCTATACAGAGAATTACACCAGCAGGTTGGTACCTGCTGGTGTGATTCTTTGTAAGAATTTAGAAGGGTGTTTTGATGAACACCCTTCTAATTTTCATCAAGAGCACACACCAATTTCCAGAAAATTCAATCTCGATTCTAGTTTAACCTAAATAGATCAACTTTTAATATTTAACCGCAAAGAATAACTTTTCAAAATAACGTCCGATTTTCTGTAGTGCACAATTTTCCAATGCAACAGAGACCAAACAACAATTTTCCGACACAAAACATTCTTATTTCTTTTAAAATCCAAGTCAAATTAGATATAGAGAAAAACAATATTTAAATGAAAATTAGCCAAAAAAAATTAGTAATGTTGAATATTTATTTGGTTGAAACACAAATAAAACAACAGAGTTTAATTCGCTTCAAAATAAAAATGAGTTTATTGATAGAAAAATGTAGGCTAGTTGTGAGTTACATAGTGATTTGCTCGACAACTGCTCTCTAGTACGTTCGACTTGCGACTTCATTCTTTTTGGCGGTAGCGACGCTTTTATATCGTGTCGCTGCAAACACTATTTATTGCTTGGCCTTTGGAAAGGGAAAAAGGGATTATGACAATTTTGTATACGTGCCGACGAACAGTTCTGACCTGCTTATTTTTAATTTATTTTTAATTAAGGGAAAAACCCGAAATAACCATTAGCAGTTCATCTGCGCAGCAGTGAACTTTATTATTCTATTGTGGTACAGGACAGGCATGCCTGACTTGAACGGTACCGTAATTTACTTAGAAACTAACATTCAAATTACACTGCGTTATTTTGCTAAAATTCAACACTCCCACTTAATTTGAAATGGCTAGTATATTTAAACGTTCACGCAGAAAACAAAACTGAGCCTTTTGTAACAGTTTTGTAAATATATCTGCTAATTGCTGTTTTGATTCTACTATACTTTGCCGTTGACTAGACCAGCAGATTGGCCCGCCATTCAAAATAAAAACGAAACCGCTTATCGATTTTCGCGTTTCTACGCTCCCAGCAAAATCCGCGTCAGTGTAGCCACTAATACTGAAAGTGCTCCCACTGTTTCCTAAAATTATGCCATAATCGCGGGTCCCTATCAAATAGCAAATAATTCGCTTAACAGCTTGCCAATGCTCTTCATTATACGATGTTAAAAATTGACTCTCGTAGTTAACCGCGTATTCAATGTCTGGACGACAGACTCTAGCCGCGAATAAAAGAGAGCCAACTGCTTCGCGATAAGGAATGTTTACAATATTTTCACATACATTTACATTATTTTGCAAGTAAAGTCCGGGTTCCGCAGGAATACTTACACTGTTTGCATTTATCATTCCAAACTTAAACGCAATTTTATCGATGTAATTACGTTGGCTAACTTTTATTGTACGGTTTATGCGATCGCGTTTAATCTCCATGCCAACGAATTCATGAGCTTGATCTACGGTTATTTGAAAATTAGATTTTAAATGGGACACGACTCTATCAATTGAATTTTTGCTTTTACTAATAACTAAACCGTCGTCGACATAAAGCGCTAAATAAACTTTATTATGGTCAATTTTTCCTACGAAGACGCATTTATCACTATCAATGTTTATGAAGTTAAACTCGCGCAAGAAAAGAACAGACTTTTTATTCCAACAACGCGGCGACTGCTTCAGTCCATATAAACTTCGCTGCAACTTGTAGACGATGTTACCTTCCTCGATGTAACCTTCTGGTGGACGTAGGTAGATCTCTTCTTCAAGTACGCCGTTGAGAAACGCTGTTTTCACGTCGAACTTGATTTCTAGATATTCTGTGGCCGCGATTGATAGTAATATCCTTATCGTCTCGTAACAAACTACTGGCGCAAAGGTTTCAAAGAAATCAATTCCTTCTCGCTGAGAGAAACCTTTGGCTACGAGTCGTGCTTTGTACCTGCTGCTATTATCGTGCGAATTTTTCTTAATCGCAAACACCCATTTTGAGCCAATTACCCGCTTACCTTTGGGCAAAGCGACAGCAGTCCAAGTGTGATTTTCGTGCAATGCTTGGTTTTCTTCTTGCACGGCTTCCTTCCACTGTTCTGCATCTGGGCCTGAGACTGCTTCGCTGTAACTCATTGGTACAGTCTCAGCTATGTAGGCAACAGGCACACCGTAGCGATCGGTAGGGCTGAGCTGTTCTCTGTCGCGTAAGCGTCGACCTTGCTGCTCTGGTGGATCGACGATTTCCGCATTTTCTTGATTTTCGCCGATTTCTTGTTGATTATTCTCTTCTTCTTCAACAGCTTGTTGATTGAGAACCGCTATATCATCAGCTTGTTGATGATTAACAATCTCATCGGCGGCTTCAGCTTTGCGTTCTTCGTCAAGGCCAGAATCAAGCGTGTGATGAAAAACATTTGCTTCTTTTTGTTCCTCGCTGATTGGGCTTTTTTCGTTAAAATCCACATCGCTGCTTATGTGGATTTTTCGTTCACTTTTGTCCCAAAGCCTGTACTTTTTCGATTCACCTTCGTAGCCAACAAAGATGAGCTTTTTACTCTTGGGATCGAGCTTGTGACGTTTTTCTTTAGGTGTGTTTAGGTATGCATCTATACCAAACACGCGCAGATGCTTAATTTCTGGCTTGCGACCGAAAAACTTTTCAAATGGAGTTGATTTTTCTTCTTGCTTGGTTACAAGTCTGTTCAATAAATAACCCGTAATGTTAATTGCTTCTGACCAAAGTTGAACATCAACTTCATTATCAATTAGCATCGTTCACGCACTTTCCACGATGGTCCGCATATCTCGCTCGCGCCGAGCGAGATTCTGCTCGTGTATATACGGTGACGAAAACTCGTGAATAATTCCTCGATCTTTTACATACTTTCGGAACTGTTCAGATACGTACCGCCGATGCCGACGAACAGTTCTGACCTGCTTATTTTTAATTTATTTTTAATTAAGGGAAAAAATCCGAAATAACCATTAGCAGTTCATCTGCGCAGCAGTGAACTTTATTATTCTATTGTGGTACAGGACAGGTATGCGCGCCCTTATACCTGACTTGAACGGTACCGCAATTTACTTAGAAACTAACATTCAAATTACACTGCGTTATTTTGCTAAAATTCAACAAGTAATAAATATGACAGACTAATCGGTATTGACTTACTAAAACAACTTAAAATATTAGTTGATTTTGATGAGAAACTATTAATATTACCCATATTGAAATCCCTATTAAGTATGAAAATGAAAATTTAATCAAATTTATGGACTAATTGAAATATAATAACTATAATATTACTTTACTATTACTATACCACTAAGAACAGAAAAGATAGCAAAAGTACTTGTAGATTGCAAAGAAGGTATAGAATATTAGAACATATAAAGTTTGCCAATCAATTAGAACTGTAGTAAATATACATTTTTTTGCAATCACAACAGTTACGAATTCTGGAATGAACATCACTAGAATTACATTCGTAAAACCTTTAAAAATTGAAACAAAAGACGCAAATGAAATAAATTTTATTGATAAATTAGAAATGAATGAAATATTTACAAAAACTCAGGATGATATTCTAAAAGCTAATTTAAGACCACTCAGAAAATTATTGTAATTCCAGAGAAGCACACGCGATAAAAAAAATTATGTTTCGAGTATCGAGACATATTTTATAACAAAATGTTTTCAGACATTTACAAATAAAATTCGACATGAAATCAAATTAACTGAAGAATCCCCTACATTTACAAAAAACATATAGATACCTCGAAAATCACAAAACCGAGGAGAAAAGATAAGTTAAAAAATTATTAGATTATGACATCACACAACATTCTACACTCCCTCGGTCAAGCCCAATTTGGATTGTTTCCAAAGAATTAGATGATCCAAATTAAAGAAAATGGAGAATGATAATCGACTATCGAAAATTGAACGAAAAAACAATAGACGACAAATGCCCGTTACTAAACATAATTGACATTTGAGATAAACAAGGTAAAAATCAGTATTTTACTATTTTACATATCGCTAACGTTTTCTATCAAATCGAATTGAACCCATCCCAAAAAAATAGCCTTTTCGACAGAAAACGGTCATTATGAATTTAAACGAATACCATTCGATCTAAAAAACTCCCCGTCTACCTTATAACATATCTAAGACAATATATTAAGGGAACTTCGAACTGAAACATTTTAGTTTACCTTGACGACATCATAATATTTAACACCTCGTTACAAGAATACATTGTACGATTAAAATCAGGATTTAAAAAACTAAGAAAATCAAATTTCAAAATTCAACTTGACAAGTTACAATTTTTAAAAAAGGGAACTAACTATTTAGGAAACATAATAACACCCAATGGACTAAAACCGAATTCGGACATATTTACGCAATTAAAAATTTCCTTATTCCAAATACTCCAAAAGAAATCAAAAGTTTTTTAGGCTTAGTCAGAGTGCAAAAATCATCAAATTAATGACACAATGTTTAAAGAAAAATCTGAAAATTATCCATGATAAAAAATTCATTTCAGCATTCAATATTTGTAAATAACTATTAATTAATGCTCCAATACTTTAATACCCGAACTTTTCAAATAAATTTATACTAAGAAAAAATGCATCTAATGTTACGTTAGACGCGGTACTCTCACGAGGATCTATTAGATCAGACAAACTCGTTGCATTTACTTCCAGAACCCTGAATGAATCTGAACAAAATTATAGCACAATCTCAAAAGAATTACTTGCAGTAGTATGGGTTATAAAATACTTTAGACCATATTTGTTAGGTAGTTTAATTTGGTTATGTAAATTGCGCAAACCAAACTCAAAATTATTTAGATGGTATCTAAAGGTTAGAAGAATATGATTACGACATTATTTGTAAAAAAGGTAAATTAAACACAAATGACGATGCATAATCCTGTATAAAAATAAATGACAGAAAACGAATCATTAATTAATTACCTAGGAGATATAAATAAAAAAAAATTGAATACTTGAGACACCTTTCCGAAAATCCAATACAAGTGGATTTAAAACACTCTATTAGTAAGAAAATGTGAAACAAGAAACAAAGTTATATAGCAAGATTATTTCAAATAAACAAATAAATCCACCTGATGAACCTCTTGACATTAATACTGGCATGACAACACACTACATTTTACGAAACCACAAACAGCGGAATAAAATTTTCAGATGAACTAATAAATAACCAAATGAATCAAAATTGAATATTTCCGCAACTGTATAATAAATTAGATGTGGATCAACAAAATATTGAAAATTATAGAACCATAATAGTTAAAATCCCGGAAATTAATAATGAAAGTTGAATACTACATTTTTTAAAATATTATACGATTTCAAATAAAACTTATTTCCTGTATTTCCACATAGATATTTTATATCAAAATTTCAATAGACCCTACTTAGAATACTTTTTACAAAAAGGATCAAAACTAATCAGATGTTTAAAAAAGGTTAGTACAGTAATCGACGAAGAAGAAAGATTACTTTTAAATAAACATCATCACGAAGGAAAAACTAATCATCGTGGAATAAATGAAACATTACAATACCTCCAGAAAAATTGTTATCAGAAAAACATAAGATTGATTATAACAAATTACATTAATTCTTGCAACAGTTGTCAACGCACAAAATATTCTAGGAAACTTTCGTATTCACCATTAATGCTAACGGAAACAATTACGAAACCATTTCAAATGGTAAATATTGATATTTTCACTTATGACAACAAAAATTATTTGACTAGTAGATTCTTTCAGTATATTTGCACCAACAATTCCTATTATTGGAAAAACAGTAATCCTACATAAGTTTAGATAGAAGAAATTCTACATTAGTTCATTAGAATAATATATTTTATAACATTTGAAGAACCCGAAAAATTAATAATCGATAATGGAACTGTATTTAATAATGAAACTGTAAAAAAATCCTAAATTTTCACAAGATCAAAATACATTTTACAACTTCAAGACATCATGAATCTAATGGTGTAATAGAACGTTTCCATTCAAGAATAAACGAACACTTGAGAATTCTAAAAGAAAAACATCTTAAGGCCTTATTCGCACGACCGTTAAAAAAACGCATCAACGCGAGCTTTTTTTCATCTTTTCAATAAAACATATGAAACTGGGTGTATTTTTTCACATGCCGGCGTTTATTTAACGCGCGGTAAAAAATATAGAACTTAATCCATTTCTAACGCCGAGCGTTTTGCGTTGAAGTAAATAGAACATATGAGAGGGTGTTTTCATTCGCATAGGCGTTTAAAAAGCACTGAATGCGCTGAATTTGTAAGTCAGTCTTGCTTGCACGTTGGTACTGATTACAAGTACAATAGATAACGGCAGATAGCGTTTGCGAAAATGATGGTATTTGATACTGAACGTTTTATTTTGGAGGTGGAATCGAGATCTTTGTTATATAACAAAGGTTTACCAGATTATTCAAACAAAATTTTGAAGGACACATAGATGGAAGTCACTTCAAAAATAATCCCAAATTGGGAAAATATCGTAGATAACAATTGTCAATAATTCATAAAATGTTTTAATTTTCATACTGGAGTAGCAGAAAAACATCCGGATACAACGTTCAATCTTCATAAATAGTCACAAACTGTCCTTTCAAGTATCGTTGATCATTCAGAGGGTGCGCACAGAACTTTTTCATTTTTTTTTCGCCTTCTCACAATACATACAGCTATTGCCAACAACTCTTCTGAATTTATGCATCCGAACTGCGTAAGGCCTTGTTCGCACGAGCGGTAAAAAAACGCATCAACGCGCGTTTTTTTTCATCTTTTCAATATAACATATGAAACTCAGTGCTTCACTTCACATGCCGGCGTTTATTCCACGCGCGGTAAAAAATATAGAACTTGTTCAATTTCTAACGCTAAGCGTTTTGCGTTGAAGTAAATAGAATATATGGAAGAGGGCGTTTTCATTCGCACAGACGTTTAAAAAACGCTGAATTACTTCAGATTTGCCAGTCAGTCTTGCTTGCACATTTCTACTGATTAGATGTATGATAGCAGACAGTTGGCGGTTACGAATATGGCGGTGTTCGAGATTGTTCTAACCCCTAATGGAGAGCATCGTTAGTGCTGAATTTTCCCATTCTTGCACGGCCGACCCGTGTGCACTCTTACCTTCCTTCCCGCTGTGAATTCCTAAAACCCAGCCCTTTGATGCACCGTCGTGTTCTCTGCACATATACACCGGATGATCTCAGCGTCCGCAAGCACTGGAGACGGAGACACATCCGATGACACGCTGTAGAGAAAAGGAGATGCATCAACAGCTGGCCACGCCATGCGTTAACATGACGGGTAAAACCAAGAAGCAATAAGATGTTATTGCGTCTATATAAACAAAATCTACACCTCCGCTTACGTACGTGACAAGAAGACACAGTGCATCACAGAACCGCGCCACAGACTGCAGTGACGACGCCGTGCTCCGCTGCAGTATTCACCATTCCATTCTTTACAATTTTCTACCTTTTTGTTTTTGTTAATTTTTTAATATTTGTAACTTTATATAATAATGTTTGTATTTTTTTGAACTCTTACTCAATCCTTTTTAATCGCGTATAATTGGTGGGTCGCCGAATCGGACCACCCTAAAAGCGCGAACAGACGGTATTCGATACTGAAGTCTAATTTTGGAGGTAGAATCGAGACCGTTATTATATAACAAAGGTTTAGCAGATTATTCACACAAAACTTCGAAGGAGGACACGTGAACGGAAGTAACCTCAAGAATAATACCAAATTAAGAAAACATCGTAGATAAATTATCGAAAAGAACGACGTAAGAATTAAAAAAATATAGATTTGAAGAGGAGCTCATAGAATCAATAAAAAAGAAGAATGTAGAAGAGAGCGACGAAGACAGATCTTTCTATATGTCGTTAATTCCTTCTCTACACAAAGAGAACGACGATATGAAGCTGAAAGCAAAGACAGAAATATTTAATGGGATCCGTCGCTTCTCATTCCCTCAAAATGAGACTCAACAAAGATATACTATTCCATTACCAGTATCACACACACACAATATCCTAATCAACCACATCATGCACCATTTATGCAACCAAAATTTAAAATTATCCCTTCTGAAGAAACCTCTCAACCAATACTACTTTCGTATCCTGAACGAAAAATCGAAATAAACAGTGAATCACGCATTCCTGATATTTCACATCACCCAAATACCAAATTAAGAATCATAGATCACGAAATTTTACAACCTTTTTCAAGATCTGAATTTGTACAAAGTTATTTTTTAAATTACACTCTGAGCCCGTCTCATTCTACAGACGCCTCGACTCCTCCTACAACAATGAAGTATCACAGCACACCGACTTTAGTCTCGGAGGACACAACGTATGAAATGTTTTCTCAACAATCGTGATTTAACAATTATGCTTTTTAATAAATAAATTGACAAAACTTTTACTAATTTTTTTTCAAATTATGCTTTGTAATAAATAAAGTGTAGGAATAAATTCAAGTTGCAAACACTAATAAATTGTTGATTACTACATTTCTATCTCAGTTATTTTATTTTAAACTTACCTTATTGTAACTGCTAAATCTTTGGGCAGATGTTATTGCCAACCTCATATTTGTATCTTGAAATGTTATTTTAGGGCCAACAATTCTCAATAATTCATCAAATATTTCAATCTTCATTCTGAAATAGTTGAGAAACTTATCCGGATATTGCCTTAAATCTTTATAAATAGTCACAAACTGTCTTTCAAGTATCGTTGATCATTCAGAGGATGCACGCAGAACGTTTTATTTTTTTTTTGCATTCTTAAAATACATACAGCTACTGCCAACATCTCTTCTGAATTCATGATGCGTCCGAACTGCATATGATGATGAAAAGAAGTGATTTTTAAACGCTCATATGAACATTATATTTTCGAGTGTTTTAAAATCGCTGACGTTATGCTGAACGCAACGTTTTTTTAACGCTCGTGTGAACAAGGCCTAACAACGATGACAATTTAATGCATTATGTAATACTAGGTTACAATCATTCGATTCACAGTGGAACAAACTACACACCATTTGAACACACATTCGAACATACTCATTTTAGGAACAATAACGAAATATTTACGAGGTCAGACAATTAAGTAATGCGACCGATTTTTTTTCTCGGCCTGTGGTAACACTGCGAACCTGTAACTCCGCCACCTTAATAGCAGATCCCTACTCTCTCGATTGAGACCTTGACCACCCTCGTACGATCATTTCTTCGCCAGCTGTTTAGTGTTTTGTAACAACGCGCAAGTAGTGCATGTCACGAAAATGGAACAGAGAAATTTAGAGCAACGGTGCGCGAAAGTGATCCTACCCTATTGAAAGTGATCCTACTCTTCTCGATCGAGTTATTACTGGTGATGAAAGTTGGTTCTTTCAATATGACCCCGAAACCAAACGACAAAGCCAACAGTGGCTGTCCCCTGGAGCACCAAGGCCAAAGAAGGCGAGAATGAGCAAGTCCAAAGTGAAAACCATGTTGATTTGCTTCTTTGACAGCAAAGGGGTGGTTCACAAAGAGTTCGTACCACCTGGACAAACCGTAAATCAAGTATTCTACCGCAATGTGCTCGAAAAATTACGAAAAAGGGTGCTCAGAGTGCGTCCAGAGATCGCGAAGACTTGGGTTCTGCATCACGACAATGCTCCCTGTCACAGTGCGTTCAGTGTCTCTCAGTTTTTGGCGTCTAAAGGCATCGCAACGTTACCACAACCGCCCTATTCACCGGACATGTCACCCTGCGACTTTTTCCTATTCCCCCATATGAAAAAATTCGTCAAAGGTCGACATTTTGACTCCGTTGAAGATATCCAAGAATCTGTGACGAGGGTACTCGGAGAGGTCCCACAAGAAGTATTCCAGAATTGTTACGAAAACTGGAAAACTCGCTGGAATAAGTGTATAGATGCGGGAGGGGACTACTTTGAAGGGGATCGCAGCGATGTACCTTAATTTTTAAATATACTCGATTTTTGAATTTTGTCGCATTACTTAATTGTCTGACCTCGTATATATATATAAATATAGGCGTGCCATTAGCATGCCTATATGTATATGTATATAGGCGTGCAATTAGCAGGACATTTTAAAAAACTAATTTAAACGTGATTTATCGAAGAAATATTCCGAATAATGAGATTATTCTATATAAAAGCACCTAAGCCGAGAAAAAAATGTAAGCATTTTGAAAATAGATTTTGAATTTTTTAAATAAATTAAGAAAAATGAACTTTTAAAATTATTGACAAAACAGATCATTGAGGTTAGTAAAGAAAAGAAAATTATATTGCAATCAAAGCGAAAGATTAGTTTCTTAATGTGAGGTATTCCCTCCTCTACTTTCGATTACAGCTTGATAACGATTTTTGGTTGATTTTCTTGCAATAGCAAAAAAATTTCGTCGATAAATCCCGCGAAAGGGACGAAATGTTCTTGAGTGTCTCCGTGATGTACCGTTGAGAAGTAAAATACATGTTTTCAATAAAGACTGTATTTCAATAATAGGTATGATTTGCTTCATAAAGATGCCCGCCCAACACATTATGGATTCTCATCCATAGGAAACCGTTCCTGCTATAGCACATTGCTTCTGTAGACATAATTACGACCGTCGTCACCATATAAATACATCCTACTATCATCAGCCATGAGTACATTACTCCACTGCTCCAATGTCTAGTTTACATGTTTCCGGGCGAACTGTAACCGAGAAACTCGGTAAGCTCTAGTAAGCTGGGGGCCAGTGAGGCAGGCTTGTAAAGCGTTAAGGAAGCTTTTCTTTATCATCCATTCTCTCACGTTCACGCTCTGAGTCTCTCGCAGAAAATAAATTGATTTCAACCGTGTTTCGGTGATTACTGGGGAATGACATTGACACTATGTAACATTCATCTATTTGTTAAGTAGCCCGTCGCCGACCAAAATCTCGTCGTCGTCTGAAGCCACCAATCTCAAGATAATGGCGGCAAACTCTTTGAAACGGGGAACAGCTCACAGAAAGCTTTCTTGCCACTTGACGTTGACTGTGGTCAACTTTTAGCAAACACACGATTCGAGCAACATTAACTGTATGGAAATCCATCTCTCAGTAACTTTATTAGGCGTTATCGATAAAGAAATGTAGCGTTTGATAGCTCAAATACAACTGAAGCATAAAATCATTTCTATAAATTATTTTACAACTTTATTCCATGCTTCAAATTTCTTTAAAAAATGACAATTCATCGAATTTCTTTTAAAAAATGATTGTCATGAATGCACGTGTGGTTCTTAGAAACGTCGACTATAAAGAACAATAGATAAGAGTTGCCGATGGATTATAAATCCATTTGCGGCAAATTTTCACGACCAAGGATGGCCTGTTTTTTTTGCATGTCAGTGTATATATATATATATATATATATATATATATATATATATATATATATATAAACCAAATTCAAATATTTTGAATGACTGGAGAAGTGTTGGTGTTGAAAAATAAACATTAGTTATCGTTTTTGGTACTGTGGCTAAATTAAATATTTTCAGAAGTAAATTTTTCACTCACCAGAAAAACACATTTTTTTCTGATGAAAAATGTTGAATAATTTATTATTGATTATTTGTGTTTGGTGTTTATGGGCATTTCTATGGGCTTGTCATTATCTTCAGAACGCTAAAATAGAGAAACCTTGTTTTTTTTTTCAGATTTTTCTGTACCTCCTTGGTTATGTGGGGTTTAAGGGCACGTCGACAACTAACATTATTAGTTTTCTGTACTTTTGCGCTTTGAGAGTGGTAGCATTTCGATTGAAATACATAAAAGCAATAATTAAAAATGATCAAAGATAATCAGCTATCTAATATTGGTGATCAGGTTTTTTTATGATTTGAGGATTAATCGAGAATTCTTATGTGAAAAGAAATATGAAATTATCTATTGTAATGTTATAAAAAATTCATTAAATATTCGAACGTCTTATTTTACTAGAGGTGTTATTTATTGGATTTAATATAAATTAATTGTTTCTAATATTTTTCAAATATTAGATTTATTGCAGATTAATTTTTTTATATTAGTTTATTTATTAACCGCCCAGATATGTTCATGAAATATTTCAGTCAGTAGGTGTAGTAATTTTGATCGAATAGCAGAGATACATAGAGATCATTTGGTTTTCATTTATCAATGTAGATATATGGAATTATATATTTCATTAGTTATTCTGTAAACTACAAAAATATAAGTACCAAATAATACTGCCAATACATTCAATAAAGAACGAACGTTTGCTTGCATAAATATTGACTGTTTATCTCACAAATTACGAATTGTTTGTGTGTTTTTCTGTCCAATTTTAAATAAGCACTAATTACACTGATAAATAATTGAGTAGATAATATTTGGTTAAAAAAATCAAGGTTTTACTTAACAAGATGTTAATAAAAATTAACGCATATATTAATAAAATTTATAGGAAGTTCAGTCAAAAAGCAATGTTTATTTTATTACTTCATATAAATTAACTAAAATAATTAAATGTGTCATTTTTATAATTGCTTACATGTAATTCTCTTTACGTGCTTAATATAAGTACAATGTTATTTATTAGTGTGTCATTTTTTGCAACTCAAATCAATAAAAAATAATGTTAAAAACCGATATTCAAATTACTGTTTTAATGTTGTTATTGAATTTAAAGCAAATATATGAAGGATAATAAAAATAAATAAAAAATAATAATATTTAATGTATTCATAGTGAGAATACAGTAAAAATGAAGACAAATAATCAATGTTAAATTTGTTGTTAAATTTTTAATGATTCTTTTGTGATCAAGTAAATAAAATAGTTAAACTTCATTAACACACATGTTTAATATATGAAAATAAGAGCTGACAATATTAGTTTTCTTAAGTTACAATATCAATTATTTTGAGTTTTTCTGTATTATATATAGTAGCGATTAGAAAAATTTCTAGTAGTGTCAAAATTGGCATTTCTGTAGTTAGAAAAATATAATTGGTGGAAATAAACTTCCCTATTTAATTTACTGATAATATAATTATAGAATTATTGTTCAGTTTACTTTTACAAAATTTTTCATTTGCCCTGTAAACAAAAAAATGTTCGATTAAAAAATGGTATATAAATAATTATTAATTATTGCTATTTATTATTATTGGTATTAAATGATTATTGACTTTTAATTATTGCTTATGCATATGTCGATGACGATGCCATCACCTTCACGGTGCTAATAGCTCAAACGATCTAATTGGAACTGATTGATCTCGAGATATTACTTTTTGGAGAAATAATTCCAATTAAAGGAAATTTTAGTAAATTTTTAATAAAAGATAAGGTGTACATGGTGGATGCCTCAAAATTTCATAGATTAATTCTATTATTTTATCTATGATGATTAGTGACGTATGTTTTTCTAGAAAATGTAGTTTTACAAAAAAATACTATCATCTGATTACGATAGAGAGTTCTACAATATCTGTATACTTATAATTTTGTGTGTATATTCGTTTTCATGTAATGAAATAAAATCACTTTTTTTAATACTCATTTACTTTTTAGTGTTACAGAAATGATTTTCGTTGAGATTACTGCCGTTAATAGTTTACAACAATAATTTTGAATTCAGTTTTCTCATATTGTTATGTGTTGGGGGTAGGGTACACCCGTGAAACAAAAATAAATAAACAGAAAAAAAATTATAAAGTTTATAACTTTATTTATTAATTAACTTTATTTACTACCACTTTTTAATTTTGTAATTTCACTATTTAACACCTTTCTTCTCGATATTTCCTTCGAGATCCACATTGAAAAATTTGTTCTTGATAGACAATTCTGTCGGAATTAGTGATATTGTTACAATTGTTCTGTCTCGTCCGGTTGACTATTTATATACTTGAAGGCAAGTTGTCTGAAACCTATAAGATCCTTCTTGACTTAACTTCCTAAAAAGTTTTGGTAAGAATGAAAACAATTTAAGGAATGTTATTTTGAATCTTCTATAGATAATTTTATCGATTCTGTTTTAGATTGTAGAACTCATTTGGTTTTTGGAATGTAAATAAACTAATATAAAAGTGAAATCATAATAATACATTTTTTTATATTTATCTTTTTATAATTTATCTTTTAAAAAAAATTGACTTCTAAATTGTTCTAAAATTTTCAAATTATATTCATTTATTAACTTAAGGCTAAAGTATATTAATCTTCAGCAATTTATACATACTTAGAGCTTAAGTTTGCTTTTTTTGGACAGTTTTGAGTTTTTGTATGATTTTGGCTAATTATTCTCTGCATTCTTGTGGTGAGTAGTCGAACCTTGGGATTCGATCCCTTTTATCTAGACTTTAATATGTATTTGTGTAGCAATTTTGCTTTTGATGTGTCATATCTTGACTTTATCGCTAGGAAAATTTTGAAAAAACCTAGTTGACCTTACTGTGTGATAGAAGATCACCCACAATATATATATATATATATATATATATATATATATATATATATATATATATGGGATATAATTTAATCACAATACTCTAATTATAATTATTATACTTTCAATTGAGACATTAAATATAAGTAAATTAATTCTTATATATAAATTATATTATTAAATATAAATTTTGAAATTCCAGATAATTTTTGTACTTGTTTTCTCCATATAAATTAATATTATTCGTTCTCTTGCAATATTTAGACAGCTATAACTTTTGAATAATTTGATATATGTTCATGAACGATATATTAAAATGTCTTCATTGATTTTTTATTTGAGTAAAGGGAACTGCTATGGCGTATTTTAAGTTCCTTGTAAAATAAGTTAGTAAAAGCATAAAAATATTCAAATATAAACTTAAGACGCCTTATTAGAAGATTAAATAAATGAACATTTTCATAGAAATACTTCAAGATCTCAGAAAATAAAATAGGGAGAAACACTTACCAAAAATTGTGAAAGAAACAGCCTTTAATTTTGTACATATATATATATATATATATATATATATATATATATATATATATATATATATATAAATGTATAAAATTCGGTTTATCAATATTTAGTTTATTATATGTATAAAATTCAGTTTATTAATATGAAATAACATAACTATTATTTAATTTTGATTTAAAGAATTAAATTTGCATTATTTGTTTTCCAATGTGAATGATAAATGAATATTCTTATTCAATTTATTTATCTTATCAACTGACTAATAAAAAATGGTCAGTATATGTTAAAATTCCTTACGTAGAATTTGTTATTCCATTATAATACACACACACACACACACATATATATATATATACATATATATATATATATATATATATATATATACATACATATATATATATATATATATATATATATATATATATATATATATATATATATATATACAAACACATAAAACAGTATACTACATGAATACATTACTATGAATTATACTTCGATCAACCATTATAAGAAGATGGAGGTAATAATTCATACAAACAATAGTGTACGTGATGTTTTTTTCACTTTGATTGAATCTACGTAATAAATTATTGAACATTTTTTGTGTTCATGCTTTATGTTTCGTGTTCTGTCGGTGATTATATTTACATTGCTGAACTATTATTAAACGTTTCAATTATGTTATTGTTGTGCTAAGTGAAAAGTTTAACATGGAAAAGGTTCTAATAAAAATCATAATTTTAATAAAACCGCTTTATATAAAAATCACATATCACATTTATGTCAATGTCAATATTTTTCAGATCGTCACACACGACTCAGTGATGGACAGTTCACAGACATCTAACGGAGTAAGTTTTTTTTTACTCATTTCAATAATAAACCGGTCTGTTTTCATGATAATTGTGTCACTGGTTTTATATTTTTTGATATATTTGTATCGTTTTAATTAAATATACAAATATACATATACATACATATATATATATATATATATATATATATATGCATTAAAATATACATATTTTTCAAAAAAAAATTAATCTAAACATTTTAAGCCGTTCACTATAGTTTAAATATTGATAAAATATTCAGATATGGAAAAATACTCTAATTTAATTTTTGTCCATATAATTTATTAATAATTTAAAGAAAATATAGAACCATTTTATAAACAAAACACTGATCTTTCGTTCAATATACTTATATTCAACTTTCATTTTTAGTCTTGTGAATATACTGTGTATAGGACAAAAACAAACGTTCATTTGTAAATACATAAGGTCAGGAAGCAAATGATTACAGCGACTTTAAGATTCTATTGACCTATGAACTTTTTGTATCATTAAAATAGTATTTTTAAGTACTGAAATAGTTTCGTATAACAGATTTCAAATAATGCATCAATAATGTGATATTGAACGAATTGTAGTTGAGATAATATTTTTAAAAGAATGTTATATATATATATATATATATATATATATATATATATATATATGTGTGTGTGTGTGTGTGTGTGCGTGCGTGTGTATGTGTGTGCATTACAAGTTGTTTAAAAAAGAATTATATGCACCGAAAACTGATTTAAAATAATATAGTAACTTTTAAAATGAAAATATATTTGGTAGTAAATATTTTTGCGTACTTTGAGTTGTTATAAATTTTCAAAGAATTTTTCATCAGTCTAAACATTATAACATGATCAAAATAAATTTTTATTTCTGATGTATATTAATACATCAGAAATAATTATTTGTCTGATCAGCGCCTAAATAATTCTTCCAATCCAATAACTTTTACTACAAAATAGAATATAAGTTGTTATTTGAAACTTATACAATTGGTTTAAAAATTTGTAACTTTTAATAGTAGTCTATAATAAAATAAAACTCCTTAAAAGATCATACATTTTTTTTAAAGAGAAAGAATCGCACATTTCGTTTGTGTATTTAATTCTTCGGTCAATGAGGTATCTATCATTGTTGGAATTTAATCAAAGAATAACTTCGTTCTTTTTATGGAAAAAATGATTGTACGTTTCAAATTGAAATAGACAATGATGCACATTTCAATGACGATACCATTGAAATGTACCTTGAGAGCGCCAAGGTATAGAAAAAAAAATTTTGTACAACACACTCTGAGTATGATGGTTCATTTTTAATTGTCCGTTGCGTAAAGTCATGCTGATTGGTTTATTAAATAAAATTTTACAATTTTTGTAAAATTTGTCGATTATTAAACGGGTTTTTTATAAATATATTCCATCAAAAAATAAATCTATTATATTTATAGAAATAATATGCATGTTCATAAGCAGTTAAAATTTATTGTGCCGAGTGGAAAAGAGATACACTGATTAAATTTCATTTCGTGTTCTTCTTGAGATTGTCATCACTGTGGATTTTTATCATAGTAAAATATAAATTGCTAATATTTTTGTTAATTTATATTACAGTATTTTTTCTAATCAATTTAATATTTCTATTTTACTAGTCAGGCGTAATATATAGAAGTGTGTGAAAACTTAACATTTTTCATTATCGAATCTACACTTTTTAGTTATCAATTTTATCAGCGCCCTATTTATAGAACAGTAGTGTTTATAGAAGTATTTAGTAGTAATAAATCTATTTAATATTGGTTCATTTAACATTTACGATTGAATAATAAATAATTTTAACAGAATTTTTACCATTATACTTTTATATTTAAGATAGGAAAAATATAGTTGTTTTTCTATTGAAAAATAGAATTTAATAAATGTAACTCATGAAAAAACATAGAGTACATGCTATCACATTTATTTAACTATATCTGACAAAAAATAATATTTTTTCATAAATATAAAAACTTTTTTTGGAACCTTTCTTGGAAATAGGCAGCTGGTACTTAATATTGACTCTTATTTACATTAGACTAAATCTTTCTATATGACAATATTGCAAGTTGAAACAGTCCTGTAGGCTGGCAATCAGAATTAACTTGTGTTCCGTTGCAGTCAAATAACTATATCTATCTATCTATCTATATATATATACATATTATGCATTTACTAGTGAGATTTCTGTTTCATGATCATAATAACGGAATACTATTATTATATCATAAATAACACTATAGTTTTTACTACAAGTGTAAAATTATAAACTACTCACGTATATGTATGTACGAGGGTTGTCCCAGAAGTATCCGACCCAACAAAGAAAACACAAAAATTTTGGAAAAAAATATATTTATTTTTCAACATAATCTCCTTTCAGCTCTATACACTTTTCCCAGCGATGTTCAATAAGTTCGATACTCTTTTTATAATAAGAACTGTCTTGCTCCCCAAAATACCCATTACCTGCCGACATCACTTCTTCATCGTTGGGAAATCTTTGACCACTGAGCCATTTTTTCAAGTTTGGGAACAGAAAATAATCCGAGGGGGCTAAATCTGGCGAATAGGGTGCATGAGGTAGCAATTCAAACTTTAATTCATTAATTTTGGCCATTGCAATAACGGATTTGTGAGCTGGTGCATTGTCTTGATGAAACAACACTTTCTTCTTAGCCAAATGCGGCCGTTTTTGCTTGATTTCTTCGCTCAAACGTTGCAATAAGTTCGCATAATACTCGCCGTTGATAGTTTTTCCTTTTTCAAGATAGTCAATGAAAATTATCCCACGCGCATTCCAAAAAACCGACGCCCATGACCTTGCCTGCAGATGAAACGGTCTACGCCTTCTTTGGAGCCGGTTCTCCCTTTTCAGTCCATTGTTTTGATTGTTCTTTTGTCTCGGGTGTGAAGTGATGGACCCATGTTTCATCCATGGTTATGAAACGGCGCAAAAATTCTGCTTTGTTGCTGTGAAACTTCGCTAAACACTCAATTGAAACATCTTCACGACACTGTTTTTGCTCGAGTGTGAGCAAACGCGGCACCTATCTTGCACACAGCTTTCTCATGTCCAAATTTTCAGATAATATGCGATGTACCGCACTTTTTGAAATGCCTACTATGTCTGCTAGCTCGCGCACTTTCAGTCGACGATCATCCAGTACCGCTTTGTGGATTTTCTTCACCATTTCTGGAGTCGTCACCTTTCATTTTTCTTACACAATTTTCTTTTTTTTACTTTTTTTTTAAAAAAAAGTGGTACTATGAGATCAACCGTTTGTCGATAAACAACACAATATGTAGTATTATGGACTTTCTTTCGGCGTATTTCCATTCAACTAAAATTTTAAAAATAAGGTACAAAATATAAATATGTAATTCTTTAAACTTATTGATTTATCATCATTATAAGTAATAAAAAAATAAAGTTAATACTAGAAAAATATTTATCTTTTAATATATATATATATATATATATATATATATATATATATATATATATATATATATAATATAGTGAATTAAAAATTTAAAAAAAATGTAAAAATAATCTTTTTCAGATTATCTTCTCTGGGAAGCTAAAAAAAACACCTCAAATATTAAAAGATGTAAGTGTATATATTTTATTTATTATAGTAATTTTCCTCTCATTTTTATGACAATATATTTTTGTCTTCATTTTTACGACGTTCACGTGAACCATATATATATATATATATATATATATATATATATATATATATATATATATATATATATATTCTTTATTTAATTTATGGACATTTTCTAATTTTCAACTATCTATACAGAATATACAAAACTTGATTATATTAATTTCAATACTAATAGTAACAATTAAAATAACTTATTATATTTTTCATTTTCTTACACGTATACTTTTTTTAAAAATAATTGCACATAAATAGTAATTAAAAATGAACAAGTCCGACAACTATATATATATATATATATATACGAGTATATGTATGTATTGGGTAGTAAATTTTCTATTTCAGGATTATAATAGCTTTAGTAATAATTCTTCAAGGCGAAAAATTTTTTTCAATATTGTTTCTTAATAATAAACTCTAAAACGATAATAAATTAATATTAGTTAAAAAGCTATAATATTGTATATTACTATATTGTATATTACATTGTGTTTAATAATGGATAATAATGTTTTTTCCATAAAGATATAATAATGTACATTTTATCTAAAATTCCTTTCATGTTTCAAATCTGTCATTACTCTTCCTAGTATGTATACTTTTTTTGAACACTTCATTTTATTATTGAAAAATTTAGTATGAATAAAAGAAATATTTTAGCAGATTCCATTACATTTTATGTAAAAGTGAGAAAACTAAATTAATGCTATGAATAAACATAGTGAAGGTTTCCAAGTTTCTAGTATTTTAAAATTAAATTTTTAAGTATAAATGAAACAAAAATTAAAAATTTTTTTGTCGTATCACGTCACAGAAGTGATGTAGGATAGCTATTCAATCAGATTTTATTGGGAACTGAAAAGGATGAATCAAGAGCATTCAGACATTATTAAATAATAATAATAGTAGAACCTCGATTATACATCTGCAGTTTACTGGGTTGCGGACTATTCATGATATTTTTTTTATATATTTCTCTGAAAATAAAATTATTTAGACAAATTTAAAAAATGTTTGCTTCTGCCAAGCATTTAATTATAACAAATTAGTACTGCCTAATTTGTTTGAATTTTTACAAAATAGGAGAATTTCCAAAAAGATAAATCTGATACTTATCTGCATATAGTATCTCTATGTAGTATTCATTTTGTCTTTCACAACTCCCGTTGCACTTATAATAAACTATTAATCGTGCAGAATCATTTACTGTGTAAGATCTCTATTTTTATATTTCAATTTTCTCTCTTTTTCCTTTTTCGTTTATAATTAACACCACTATTTTATTTACGATCTTCTTTTCATTATCGTATTTTTTAGAGGATCTGAAGTTCATATTTAAATTAAATTGTTACTATAACTCCATTTACAAATAAAAAAATTGTTTAAATTATTAGTAATAAAATAATTGTTTTCGATAATTTGTATCTAGATTTGAATGATTTTCATCACATTAATGTTTTCAATTAATTATAACAAAATTTAAAGAAAAATAATGACTAGTTTTAATTTTTCTGAGGATTTGTGATACATATATATATATATATATGTATATATATATATATATATATATATATATATATATATATATGTACATATATATATATATATATATATATATATATATAATATTCATATGTACATATTACATATCATACATATATTTGCAATTATGTTAAATAATTTTTCATTACATATTAAACAGTAATAAAATCTTGACATGAATAACTTTCTATTTCTTAGCAATAATAAAGTTAGTACGAATACAGTTCGACACTTTCTACCGATAATCTTGTATAGCCTTTGGCACAATTCGACTGATTATTTGTAACATTAAAGAGAAATGTCATAATGAAAGAGAAAAAAAATCAATGACAGTAGTCGTTTTTGTTTATGTTGATGCGGGATAAAAATGGTAAACGCTATTGTTTACATGTTTGGATATATTTTAAAGATATTTATTATTTAATTGAAATGAGTTAAAAGCAGTTGTATTTTTTATATAATACAGGACAATTCTCAACTATTTGAAGATCCGTTGTGTAGACCTGATTGTCCACAAGTGATATGTTTTGAAGATATAACGTCTGCTGCTTTTAAGATCAAATCAGGCGTTGTGATGACACCATGTATTGTAAGTACAATTAATTTTAAATCTGTTTTAAAAAACTATAATAATTATAGTATTTATATATATATATATATATACATATATATATATACATATATACATATTGTATATATATATATATATATATATATATATATATATATGTATATATATATATATATATATTATATATAGGCAGAGAGAGAGAGAGAGTATATAGAGAGTATCTTTTTTTAAAAAAATCTGTGTATAAATGATAAATGCATTTTTATTGAGTAATATTGTAATTTAAATCCATAAGACTAAAAATTTATGTTTGAAAATCTATATAATGATATATATATATATATATATATATATATATATATATATATATATATATATATATAGATTATTTTAATATATGTTACTATTTGGTACGAGTATTATTACTTTCGATTTATATTATACGAGCATAAAATATGCCCCATTTATGAAATAAATTAATTATTTTATGTTTAATACAAATCTAGTAAATAAGGTTTAAATGTATGTACATACATACGGGAAAATATTGATGTAGCTGGTATCCATTTATAAAAAAATATTTAATATTAAAGATTTAATATTTAAATTGAACAAATATTTGTAATATTTATGCCAATAATGCATTAATATTGTATATATCTAAATAAATAATAAATTAAAAATCTTTTATCAGATTGAAATTAGAAAATAAACAGTGTTTTAATTTTAGAGCAGTTTTTGTCGGTTAAATACATTTTGATTATATTTTTGTTTGATTGACAATATGAGTAGAATTATTAATATTATTATGTGTATAATATATATATATATATATATATATATATATATATATATATATATATATATATATATTACTTACTGTTTTAATAGAGAAATAAGTTTTAACTTAATGACTTATTTATTTATGAAATACTTCTATATTTTATTTTATTATTTATTGAAATAATAACTTCATTGCAGAAATCGCATCTGTCGGAAATTACAGATATGAACATATTTTTAAAACAAGATTTTCTACAAAATACTGGCAGGTAAATTACGATCGACTAAATATATTATTATATATAATGATTCATGCTTCCAAAATATGGTACTTTTTACGTGTTAATAGTTGATATTAGTATATTTATCTTTATTGTATATTATACACACTAAATGAGTCATAATGATTAATTTTGTTTAATGTAGACCGAAAAATATTTTGGGTATAAACTTATTAATTATGTGTTTTTAAGCACAAATAATTGAAAAAAACGCGATTGTAAGATAATGTTTAAATTGTGTTTGTATTCATATTAACACAATGTAAAATATATTAATTTCAAATTGAAAAATGATGATTACAAATTCAAAAAAGAAAATATATATTAAACATTGATATAATACATAATAGTGTAATAATTTCAATAGAAAATGGAGACGACATTAAAAAAAATAACGGTTTCGATATCCTATTTTTTATCATATTGTTAATTTCTGACATGTTAAATTCGAACGTGATAACAATATTTAATTTTCCCATTAACAATGATTGACAGTTTAAGATTTTCCAAATTCATTTCTATTATTTATATATTTTTAAGCTATTTCCAGGTTTTAGAATTGAGTTAAAATTTATAAAAGAGACATTATTGAATAGTATTGTAGTCATTAATACAGGACCTTGATAGATAGAAGAATAGTATTAATTTGCTATTATTAACATAAAATTAAAATTTTAATTATATATATATATATATATAATCTTGTAACAAAATAGTACTTTTGTATGTACTTTTATAATAAAATAAATCAATCTGATTTCTTTAAAAATAAAAAATGTTAACACACACATTGGTTTTTATTTTATTTCAGTTTTAAAGAACGAGGTGCTCGTTATGCGTTACTGATGCTTTCAGAGGAAAAACAAAAAATGGGTGTAATCAGTGCGTCTCTTGGTAATCATGCTCAAGCTTTATGTTATCACGGATATAAACTTGGAATATCTGTAACAGTATGTCACAAATTTAATAATTATTAATTGAAATAATTTTATTTAAAATGATTTTTTTTGTCTAATAGGTTGTGATGCCGGTCTTAGCACCTTTAATGAAAATACAAAAATGCCGAAAGTATGGAGCTACGGTTATAGTAGAAGGTTCTGATATGGCAGAGGCAAAAAAAATTGCGATGAGAATTTCAAAAGAAAAACAACTAACTTATATCAATGGGTAAAATAAGTAAATTAATATATAATACTAATGTTTTAATTTATTTTTACGCTACAGTTGTTTCTTGTTTTTTACTCGAAAGTAACATAATAAACATCCTAAATGATGAAATTGAAAAAATAATATTAAATAAGATATATACGAATATATTATTATTATTAATATTTTTTTAATAATTATAATATTTATATAAGATAACAAATATATTTATACTAGCATGAAAAAATAAGTTGTGTAAATAATTATTGCTTTATAAAAAAATAAAGCAACACAAGAAATATTACAATATTTTTAAGACGCCTCTAATTACATATATGTAAAAAATGCATTATACATAATTGAAAAAATATGTGACGTCTAAATAAAAGTCATAGAATTTATACTGTAGTATATTTGTTTCGTAATTGGTAAAAAATAAATCTCACATATTTTAAAAATCATTTGAAACATTTAAACGTCCGACGGGCTTCTTAACACATTTCAAAAGTTTTATTCATTCTACAACATTTCATGAAACATCTAACAATGGT
Source organism: Acanthacorydalis orientalis (assembly GCA_034766995.1). Taxonomy (NCBI): domain Eukaryota; kingdom Metazoa; phylum Arthropoda; class Insecta; order Megaloptera; family Corydalidae; genus Acanthacorydalis; species Acanthacorydalis orientalis. The sequence goes on along the minus strand of CM068318.1, from coordinate 28,786,673 downwards.
CCGAACCTTAATAAATATACTACCTTAACATTTGTTTATTTATTAGTCATGCTTTTTTGAACGTAAATATAAAAGTATCTTTATATTTTGAAAAAAAAAAACTATTTTTTTTATTATAGATATGATTATACTCCTATTATTATTATTTTATAACTTAGATTTTTCTGTTAACTATACGTGCAGTTTTGCTAGCTTTTATGATATGTTACTAACAGGGTTTAAAAATATGTTTGAATAATTATTAATTCACTTACTGATCATTTTAGAAATTTTTGATATATATATATATATATATATATATATAAACCTCACGAAAAACTATGTATTTAATAATAATAATTTTCTATTAATTAAAATTTTTAGCAACAAATTTCTTTTGCACGCAGTTTAAAAACTGATTTTTGTCTGCGTTTTAATCAAATAAAAATAAAAGTTATATCTATTTTTTTCTCATATTTTAAATTACAATAAATAAATATGATAATTTGAATTTAATAACATCATTGATTTAAAACAATAAAACAGTTTCAGCTAAAAATATACGATACTAAATATTTTTTTAACTTTTTGTATTAATTAAAAAAAAACTGCATCGAAACAAATATTATTATTCTGTAATATTATTTTGAATAAATAATGGTTTGATAAGTAATGATTATAATTGTTTTCAGTTACGATCATCCTCACATAATGGCTGGCCAAGGAACACTGGGTCTTGAAATAACTGAACAGGTTAAAAATATTGATGCGATAATTGTACCTGTCGGCGGAGCTGGATTAATTGCAGGAGTTGCTGTAGCAGTTAAGACTTTATATCCAAAAGTTAAAATAATTGTGAGTATTTCAATCTACTTTTTGTATTATTTATCGTTATCGTTCTCATGGCAGGATACGCTTGCTTAGTGTGATACATCGGACGCGTAGTGATACTGGGTGACGGGTATACAACCCCTGACCCATGTTTCGAGTGATGATACACTGACGGTCAGTAGGAGCTGATGGTTTATGATGTTACGAAAAGACAGATCGGCGTTATTTATCATTTTAAAATTATGATTAATATATATATATATATATATATATATATATATATATATATACACATATCAACATACATACATAACAAACAAACACACATACAGCAATACATACATGCATACATACATTCAAGGTTTGGCAATTTGATTCCCGGATTGACCCAATGAAAAGAAACACAATTTAAGTAACTCGAAAAATATTTGATATTTATTCAAAGTAATCTCCTAATAATCTAAATTCATACACTTACTGCAACGTTCTAAAAGTATTTTTAAAATAGAATACATTTTGAATACATTTTTCTTAATATCTTCTACGTTCTGAAATCATTTCCCCTTGAGAAAAGTTTTCACTTTAGCAAAAAGACGAAATCTGCTGGTACCAAGTCAAGTCAGTAGAATCGATGATTGATCTCAACAACGCCGTGTTTCAGAGAAACGACTTCGAAATCTGCGCAGAATGCTTTTGTCTCAGGATCATACTGAAACACTCATGACTCATCATCAGTGACAATGCAGTTAAGAAAATTTGTATTGTCGCGACAAGTCCGAACAAAGTCTGCGCACGATTAAATTCTTTTCTGTTTTTGCTCATTGGTAAGACTGTGCGGGACGAACTTTATACAGATCTTCCTCCTTCTCAAACCTTCATGTAAAATTTATCGAATCATCTCCATATTGATGTTCAACTTATTTGCCTTCATTCAAAGGGTCATTCGGCGATTTTTTCTCACAATTTCATCATCTTCTTCTGCGATCGAATCTGCATTTCGAGAGATGGACGGACGCCCGGTTCTCGTCATTGAATATCCACTCGTACATCTTTGAAATGTTTAAACCATTCAAACACACTAATACGACTAAAGATGTCATAACCGCAGACAGTTTTCAACGTTTCATAAGTTTCTGTTGTAGTTTTTCCTAATTTACAGCAACATTTAATATTAAATCGTTACTTCATGACGATTGACACAAACACGGTGTACTCGCTCACCTCCAGTGCAGAAACTGTTCGATCTTCGCTTGGCCATCCGCTATTGATAAAACTATGAACTATTATATTCTGATTTACATTAGGTTTAATTTCATGCAACTACATTTACCTGAGGTTATATTTTTCTACAAAATATGCAAATGTTCATAATGACGATGTGAGACAAACCTCGGATCGACTGACGATCTGGACATTGGTTTTTATTTCTTCTCTTTCTTTTTTTTCTTTTTCCTCTTATTCTTCCTTTTCCTTGCTCTTTTTTCTCTTTACTCTTTTTCTTTGGGGTGGGCGGTGGTTCTCAAGACATGTGGGCTTTTTGCAATTTTTTCCAGATTGTGACTACCCGTGAAGTGTAACATTCTTGTTCTGATCCATCATGATGTTCGTTGCATCCGAGGACATATACTGATTTTCGAGTCTTCTATGGCTCTCGGCACTGTAACGACGTTCAAGGTCTTTCTATTCTATATCTTCAGACAAGCACGTGCGCAATCTGGTCATAAAAAGAACTAGTCATATAACTACATCGCTGCAGTGTTAATCCGAGAATTAAATTGCCAAAGCTCTTTCTCTCTCTCTATATATATAACCTATATATATATATATATAACCTATATATATATAACCTATATATATATATATACACATATATATTTTCAAGAAAAAAAATAGGCGTAAGATTAGTAATTCAGTGTTTATAATGGTTTATTTCAAATGTTCTTGTTGATGATCTAAAAATTACGACATTAGTACTGTGGTTTGAGAGTCCCGGGAATGTTATACACGATCCATTATTTTATTCTTTAAGCTGTATACTTTGAGTTTTGTTCTTAATAAAGTATGATGTTGAAATGACAATCCAGTTCTAGGTTTCCGTATTTAGACTCCATTTTAAATACTTTCATATACTTTACCAACTTTCATTTAGACTCCATTTTAGTATATCTAAATAAATATACCAATTCATTGTTTTTCTCAATAATTTGTAAATTATCCACTTCAAATCTTGGTACATATCCCCATAGCTTTTTACACTCTTATACTCGTATGTCTAATTATTGATCCGATATTTTCCTTACTTTGACTTTCTTTATATTATTTTATTGGCAGAAGTAGTCCAAAACTGTGCACTTAGTTTCATCGTTGAAGGCAAAATTTCTTCTAGAAGTTAACCGTTTTATTTAAACGATCTTTAGTAAATTCGTTTTGTTTTTTTTTTTTTTTAAAAAAAACGAGATATTTCTTTAAACGTCTAATATGTGTTAAGTGGGTGAAGAATTTTATAGGCCAAAATAAGATACAAAATTAATTTTTCATTAATTTTAAAGATACGTTTGTGTATATGAGAATGCATTATTGCATTTTATTTATAATATATATATATATATATATATATATATATATATATATATATATATAACTTTAGCGATATAGTTTGAGTTAGTTTTGTTTATTAATATATATATATATATATATATAATATTTGACGTATAATACAAATATTAAGGTCGACGAAAATTTTGTTAGTGAATGTACAAGAAAGTACAAATAAAATATTAAGTAAGTAATTCTTTTAAAAATTAATATTCTTTAAAAAATATATTGTCAAATTAATAACATAAAATCATAATATTTTAATAGTAAGTAATTCAAAGGAATAAATTTATAAGTGTGTAAAGAAGCCTATATATGTTTATATTTAATGACGGTAGCGTACTTTTTTTCACTAATTACATTTGAATATCTCAATTTCGAATATCTGTCTTATAAATTATCATAAGACGATCACGTTACACTTTTGTATATATGTTTATCGAGAAGGTTATTTAACATACTTTCACAAATGAAGTATTTTCCTCCCTGCAAACTACAAAAAAAATCGGATCAAAAATATTCTATAAATAATTGTTGATAATTTGTGATTGTTGTTCATACGCACTTTGATAGCCCATGTGATCATCCCAGAGCGGTAACAGAATTCTATATTTTCGCTCTGAGGATGATGTCATTTCTATCAAAATACTCTTAAGCAAAAGTAAAAAAGTAATCAATAATCGTTGTTGAACATTTTTTTATCAGAAAAAAGTTCGTTCTTTGTGAGGTAAAAAAATATTTCTTTCATGAAAGTGTTTTCATTTCTGCCATAGAAGTCGGGGTACGCAATATGTTTTGTTTTTGTGTCCAAAGACATATCATTTTGGTTAAAAAAATGTTTTTTAATCCAGAAATAAAACAAAACCTATTATAATTTCTGTGCGTTGTGGTTACCATCAAAATATTTTGATAACTCGACAATTTCAACAAAAATTTCAAGATAATGTAATATTATCACCAAAAGCTATTTGTTATGAGAGGTATTTAATGAAATTAATCATACTCCTGACAAAAAGTGATAGAGTGATAGAGATGACGGTAGTGAATCAGTTGCAGCAGAAATACGAAATCGTATACCAATTCAATTACAAACAACTTTGATAGATGTAAGAAAAGCGCTGAAGATAATTAATAATGGCCAAAAACTCGATAGACTATTAGATATAAAAGAATTTGAATATAACCTTGATTTAAAAGTTAATTCTATTTTTATAGCTTTTTGAAACTTGATTGAAATTGTTAATTGGCGATAATTTGATTCATTTGTGTATTTATTAGAATCTTAATTTATTAACTAATGTTATTTACTATAAAAAACATTAAAATTCCAAAATATTACTCTATCAGAAATGGAAACATAATTTATGCTAGTACAATTATGGTCATTTAGATAAAAAAAACCTTGTAAATTATTGAAGTATTGATCTATTTAACGAAACAGAGTTTTAAAAAAATGATGATCAAAAATATAATTTATATAGATAATATAAAGTGTGTTCTTAACTGCTTGTTTTAAGGAGTTAGTCAATTTGTAATTTATAAGATTGAATAATATTGTCCGTTTTAAATTCATAGCTGCAACTGAATCACTTATTTGTCATCTTGACGTCCATTTTCTATGTGTTAACATATCGAAATAGACAATAGTTAATTATGAGCCATTTTGACAAATAGTTTTGATATGTTAAGTGATATGTTGCATGTGAAAATGAAATTGGACAAAGATCAAGTTATAATTATGACAAATGACTTTCTAGTCAGTAACTTTTATTATTCATTATTTGTTCATATTCTTTCAATATAATTAGTCCATTTCTATTTCAAACCATTTACATTTGTTACTGTAACTCGCGGTTATTTTTGTTTTATTTTCCTATTTATTTTTATTTTTTAATATATTTTTGTAGTGCTTTATGTTTTCAGCATTTAGAAATAATACGTTTCATTTTTCATGTATAACACAATTGGTAAAACGTAGTGAATAAGTACCTTTTCTTAAAATAGATAGGATTTTTTAAATTAAATACTAAATCGTTCCATTTGAGACATTAATTTTTATTATTTTAACTTTTTCAATAAATGATCTATTGTTTTTATATTTTGGTTCAAATAAATTCATTTCGGTAAATTTACCGATATATGTTATTTTTATTTCAATTTCCTTCGGAAAAGAAATAAATTAAACATTCCTTTTGCTCTATTATGGTAAACTTTTAGACATATTTTTCAATTGACTTTGTGTAGTTCTCTGTTTATTTTGTATAAATATTTTGTATTTTTGTGAAGATACATAACAATAGCATTGTCATCAAAATGGAAATATTCTTTTAGCTATCTTTTTTATTTTAATTCCTTTATTTTTCCCATTGAGAAATTTAAAATTTTCCTGGCCTCTTAATAAACAATTTTGATAGAACTGTATTTATTTATCTAACATTTTTCATAATTTCAATCTTTTTATTAGGCAGTTTCACTAAAGTCATTGTTTTTTTTTCAAATGTTATTTAAAAGATCGATACACGCCTCTTTTATTTCATGATTTTCTATTGTAGATACTACCGATGGTATGGTTATGGAATCAAAGTCTTTTTATAATCTATTAATTTAAACATATTAAAATTTGGTACTCATTGGATCGAATAATTCGTTCTTTCACTATCTATGTGTGGTATATACTGTTTATGTAGGGTGTTAATCGCTACTCGTGTATGGTCTATAGTGTTAATTGTTCTATACTTTAATTTTTCAGTGCAGATATTACTGATGATATAAAAATAAATTAAAGAACAAATAATGTCATCCTCCTGTAAACTGAAACAGATTTTTTATAATTTGTTATTGAGGTTATTTGTTGATTGCTTTGTTGATAGTTCTTGGAAGTTTTTATCATTATTTAAATTTTACTAAAACATATTTTCTCTTATTCTAAGGAAATAATTTCTGTTCGTGTACTGTAAAATATTATTTATTAAAAAAAAATAATTATTTATTTGTTTTAGTAGTTAGAAAGGATTTCTTACGTAACGATGTCATTTACCGATAATTGTTTTATCCATTACTCTATTAGAGAGTACTTTATAACAATAAGTTTGTTTTCTATTGGACTAGATATTTCGTTGTTGTTTTATTAATGGAATTTATATATATATATATATATATATATATATATATATATATATATAGAGAGAGAGAGAGAGAGAGAGAGATTAATAACTGTTTTTTAATGCAGGGTGTCGAAACAGACAGGTGTCCAAGCTATACAAAAGCGTTAGAAGCTGGAAAACCGATTCGAGTACCAATAAAATCAACATTAGCTGATGGATTAGCTGTGCCAATGGTTGGATATAATGCTTTTGCTACTGCTAAGCCTCTTGTTGATAAAATTGTAAGTTAGTGATTTTAAAATTAATCAATGACGTTTTCACAATAATGTTCTGACACTGTGGTTAAATTCACTTTCATAAATAAACTATTTTCTACTAAAGAAACCACAAAAAAATTCTGATCTGAAATATTCAGTATATGATTATTGAACATTTTTGATCAGAAAAATTCATTTCTGAATTATAAGGTTTAATTACCTATATATATATATATATATATATATATATATATATATATATATATATATATATATATATATATATATATATATATATTTATAAATAATCAGTAGGTGTATTGCACAATGTGCAGTTTTTCGATATTTTTTAATTACTGTATTAAAAAAATTATATTAATTTTTCTTTGCATATATATATATATATATATATATACCCTTCTTTCTACTCTAAGTTTACAATCAATAAATGATATCGAAAATCACATTCTAACTGTTCTGTACTTTATATAAAGACAATCAATGAAAAAGTAAACTTGCATTTAAAAGAATTATTTATTCATTACAGTTAATATTTTCTTAAAGGGTATTAAAATATTGTCAAAATATCTGTTAAATCTAATAGTTGTATTGCCAATATTCTCAACTTTTGCAAAATTATTATTATTAATTATATATATATATATATATATACATATATATATATATATATATATATGTATGTATGTATTATCAAATATATAACACGGTATCAAATAGCATAAAAACATAATATCAAATATATATTGAATCTGTATGATTTAGATGAAGCTCGATTTAAGGTTGTACAGTAATGCAGAAATAATAAGAACTTGATGAAACATTTTTTTTGTAAATTTATAAAGATATTATTTTTTCATATATAAAAGAGAAGATAAGTTTTAAAATCGACTCCAATGCTATTTAAAAAAAAATCATTTTTTAATTTGTTTACTCGTACTTTTATGGGAAAACGTCATATTGTCACATAAAATAGAAAAAAAAATTAAAAACCTGCCATATTTCAAATATTTTTAATGTGCATAATATAAACAGATGAACTTTTTCTTGTTGAACGTATGATATTTCATTAAGTTTTCCGGTACAGTTTTAGAAAAATTAATTATAATTCATCGAATTTGACTTGCTTCATACATAGTGCGTTCCTATGACATGGCATCATCAAATAATCCCTTACATTATTGTAAGTCACTTTTTCTGCAATTTTCAGAATTATCGAGTTCTGAATAATGACGAATATTGTTGTAGTGTTGACACGTCCACTGTAATACTTCCAAAAATGTATCGAAACGTTCAGTTAATAAAACTAAATAATCCTAATTTTCATATATGTTATTACATATATGAAAATATGTAATAGCACGAATGTGCAATTTGTCCATTTGGTTTATTTCGGAATTTTAAAATTTAATAATATTTTATACATACACATGTTAACTATTTCGTGTCGTCACATTTGTTTTCCGAAGTTATCTTTAATTATGTTTAGTTATGGTTATGATCTTTGATTATGAAGTTATCTTTAGTTATAAGGTAACGAAAAAAAATTTAAACTGCAAAAATACAACATATATCTAAAATTTATTTAAATTAATTGTCTTTCTGTAAAAAATAATTAATTGTAAAATTTCCATAAAACAAATATTTTTAATTTTTTTTGAGACCACCTCCTCGTAACGCCGCTCTCCCAGCTACACTCTGCAAGTAACACATTAACCATTTCCATTTCTGATCATCAAAGATTGATTGATGGATATTGCGTGGTCTCTATTTTGATGGTTGATATCAGTCACATGTATATAGCCTTCTCACGGTGTACAACGATAGAGGTGTATACGATTTCAATGTAAAACTGATGATATTTATTCAGAATATTGTATTTATTGAAGCTTTAAAGTAAAAAAATTGTTACACATTTTAACACTATATTTTGTAATTTTTATAAACTTTTCCAATAAAGATTTTACCGTTTACATTTTACACAGATTATTTGTTTATATAATTTATTATTTGTTAAGGGAGAGAGAGCGTTAGTGAGAGGCGGTGGAATCCCCCTCCCCCGTTTGTCGGCAAGCGTAGTGAGTAAGGAACAGAGCCCTTGATAATTAAAAAAAGTTTCTGAATTATCTATTCTTAATATTTATTGTAGAGAAATAAATTTTAAATATGACTGAATAAAATTAAAAATTTTCACAGTCACGAAAACAATGAGAAGTTCAGCTAAAGTTATCCCGTTATGTTCAGCTTTTATTCAGTTTTACTTCAGATTTTTCTCAGCTTTCTTATTGAGAACATTTAATTAGTCTTACAATCGAGCATCGAGTTGACAATCGCGACCCCTTCCCTGAAAAATTATAAGGAAACGTTCTATCAAGTAAGAGGTTAATGCTCCTTCAGAGGTATAGTTTTACTTATAAAAATTCTTGTTTAATTTTTCGTGTTGATGAATGTTGAACGAAGAGTTGTATCAGCGGATTGATTGTCAATCGACTGTAAACATGTAATATCGTTCATTAGTTTTATTATGAGGTGGTCTTATTTTATCAGTGTAAGTTATTATTTGAAACATTTATTAAAGATGATGGAACATATAGAAAGGAAATATAAGAATACATCATTTACTTTCGTCTTTTTTGGCAAGTTTTCACTTTATTTTCATAATAAAAAAATGCAAGTCAAACATCAAAATAGTTTTTCCTGATTTATATGACTTTCTACCGTACTTATTGCAAGATTCAGTTTCTTTCGGGAAAAAATATATTAGCTTGCAGGCAATAAAATCTTTGGTCCATTTTCATATCTCATGTACATTACAAAAACGCTATCTAGTTAAAGAGTTCTGCATTCACTTGAATAAATGATAATTCGAAGGTGCCAAGTTGGGAAAATAATCCACGTGTGGGAAAACTTCCCAGCCCAAGTTTAAGATTTGCTGAGTAGTAATAGTAACATGCGGTCTAGTGTTGTCGTGCTCAAAATGACCTTTCAGATTTTCCTTGTACAGCAAATAGTATTTTCTCTGCCATTTCGTTGATTAAACAATTCAATTGACAACCATAGTGTTTGGCAGTAATCGTTTCATCCGGCTTAAGACGTTCGTAAAATAGCACACCTTCATGTCTCACCACATGCGCTAAAGGATCTTTTTGGCATGAATGTTCGATTTTTCGTTGCTATTAATAGCTGACTGGGGTCTTTACATGATTGTATATGTTTAAAATTGTCGTATAACATGTCTTTTACTTTTCGCCGCCAATAGCAATTTTTCACAAAATATCGTTCTTATGTTGCCTAGTGAAAAACGAGGTACATGCGTTGAGTCAGTAAGCAATGCTGTTTTTTAAGATTATATAGGTTATCCATTTTTAACATTTTTTAAGAGGTTATATTTCACAAAATGCCCAACTGATAATTATACTTTTTTGACATTTGTTAAGTTTTGACATTGCCATTTTTAGTTATGGCTTCGTACACAATAAAATAACGTATTGAAATAATATAATTGTATTAAGAAAATGGTCGTTTTATAAAAAATATATTTCGTAAATTATGTAATATTTATGTGATATTGATTTGGAGGACATGTGGTTCCAGCAAAACTGTGCAATAAGCCACACTGCTGGTGAAACAATTGATTTATTGAGGACGAAATTTCCTGTTGGTGTTATTTCCAGGAAAGAAGACATTAATTAAGACATTAATTTATTATAAAGACCACGTGTACATTAATAATCCTAAAATAATTTCAGACCTAAAAGATGAAATCCGAAGAGTAATTGATAACATAAAGCTTCAGTTGTATAGGGATGTTATTGAAAATTTGAACAAAAGTATGTTTATTTGTAAAAAAGCACGCGGCGATCACTTATCCGATATTATTTTTCATTTATAAATGGCATACCCTTAACTATTATTTACAATGTAGGACTTTCATTTCAGCGAAAATTCTATTTTATTTCAAATTAAAAAAATGTGTTGTTATTGGAAATCGCTGTATATATATATATATATATATATATATATATAAAACAGGTGGGCTGAAAAGTTCGTAGGCTGACACATAGATGGCGCTACTAGTATCAAATCCATATGATTTTTAGTTAGCCCTAACCTTCAAAAGACGCGTGTATAAATTTGACAGATGTTGCACTATTAGTATCTGAGTTATAGCATTTTTAGTGAAAGAACTTTTGTTACCTTGAAAAAATGGATAAAAAGGAATTTCGTGTGATAATAAAGCATTGCTTTTTGGCGAAAAAAAATACTGTTGAAACCAAGGCTTGGCTTAATAAACATTATTCGGACTCTGAACCAGGAAAATCAACCGTAGAGAAGTGGTTTTCTAAATTTAAACGAGGCGAAATGAGCACCGAGAACGTTGCACGCAGTGGTCGCTCCAAAGAGGCTGTTACCGACGAAAACATCAAAAAAGTCCACAAAATAATTTTTGATAACCGTAAAGTGAAGTTGATTGAGATAGCTGAGACCCTAAAATATCAAAGGAACGTGTTGGTCATATCGTGCATGAATATTTGGATATGCGAAAGCTCTGTTCAAAGTGGGTGCCGTGCGAGCTCACAATCGACCAAAAACAACAACGAATCGATGATTCTAAGGAGTGTTTGGAGCTGTTCAATCGTAATAAATCCGAATTTTTGCGTCGATATGTGACGATGGATGAAACATGGCTCCATCATTTCACACCGGAGTCCAATCGACAGTCAGCCGAGTGGACTGCACGTGATGAACCGACTCCAAAGCGTGGAAAGACGCAAAAGTCGGCTGGCAAGGTTCTGGCATCAGTATTCTGGGATACTCATGGTATAATATTCATTGACTATCTTAAAAAGGGAAAAACCATAAACAGCGACTATTACGTAGCGTTATTGGAGCGTTTAAAAGACGAAATCGCGAAAAAGCGGCCTCATTTGAAGAAGAAGAAAGTGCTGTTTCATCAAGACAATGCACCGTGTCACAAATCAATGAAATCGATGGCGAAATTGCAAGAATTGGGCTTCGAATTGCTTCCGCATCCACCGTACTCCCCAGATCTGCCCCCCAGCGACTTTTTTCTGTTCTCAGGCCTCAAGAGGATGCTCGCTGGACGGACATTTTGCTCCGATGAAGAGGTAATCGCCGAAACTGAAGCCTATTTTGAGGCTAAAGACAAATCGTATTATAAAAATGGTATCGAAAAATTGTATGACCGCTATAATCGTTGTATCGGCCTCGAAGGGAACTATATTGAATAATAAAATAAAATTCTATCAAAAAAAAATTTTTTTCTATGCAAGGCTACGAACTTTTCAGCCCACCTGTTATATATATATATATATATATATATATATATATATATGTATAATATGTATATATATATATAATATATATATATATATATATATATATATATATATATATATAAGGCGTACATATTAACTCGATATCTTTTTTTATAGAACATTAATGTTTTCGGACAAATGGTCTACAATTCAATTCTCAAAATATCCGCCATTATTTTATATAACTTTGGTCTATCTGTTAGGTAGCTGGCGAATCTCAACGAAAAAAAGATGGCGACTTCGAGTAGATGAAGTTATAATGTATTTTCGCAGTTCATCCAGTGTTTTAGCATTTTTTTGCACATTTTATCCATCATAACACCTTCCTTCAAAGCTGAACAAATCATTCCTATGGCTTCAACAGCAATTTTTTCAACTAGAATGTGAACAGTATGCAATACCTTAATATGTTGCTTTTCGGACGACATCGTCTTCAGTATTGTTTTGTGAGGTTATTTCAATTGCTTACCTATAGTGTTTTTAAATGTTACGGTTGGAGTGCCAACCGTAATATATTTTATCGTCGTTTTAGAATTTTTAATTGTTAAAATCATAAAACGACGAGAAAACTTTATAATTTAAAACAGTGTTATGATTGATTCAGCTGAAAGGCACAAAATAATTTTTTATACCTAATATGTATATGTATATATATATATATATATATATATATATATATATATATATATATATATATATATATATATAAAGCTCAGTTTCTTCTTGCTGAATGACAATTTTCTTTTCTTTTTAAGATATTAGTGAAAGAAGAATGGATCGCTATGGCAATTTTAAGACTGATCGAATTAGAAAAATGCGTGGTTGAAGGTGCAGGAGCTGCAGGATTAGCTGCAATTTTAGCTGGACACTTAAATGACTTGAAAGGAAAAAGGTATTAACTTTTATATTAAGTTGCTTTACATCACACATTACATTTACTTTACTAGAATTTCAAACCACTGTAATTCTTTTAAAAAATATTTTTTTTATCAAAATTCCTTACCTCATTTCGAGTACCAATATATTTTTGCCATCAAGTTAAATGTTTACTTATACTATTTTTTAAAAAAGTTGATTCTCTGGATATGATCAGTTTCTTGATGGGGTTTTTAATTAATTCGAAACTTTTCAACGTTTTTTTCCTTTAAAAAATTGTTTTGATATTTTAATTCGTGGTAATCAATAAATGAATATTACTATGAACAAGGTGGACCAGAAGAGTTTCATAGTGGAAGTCATTAAACTTCTGTAATGTAATAATGAAAATATGAGGCCTGTCGAATAATGAAAAAGTATTGGCTCATGCCAATTGACTACTATTGTTTATTTTTTTGATAGATTTTGATGAAAATGTTCAATTTCCGGTAATGATTCCCTGTTGAGATGATTTCATTCAGATTTAGGAAAAATTTATATATGGCACTAGTAATAGACCGGCAAAGAATGTCCATAACCTTCTTTTGAAATTCTTCATATTGGTTGTCACTGAGTAGATCGTTATCTATTTTTGTACAGGTTATGTTTCCATTATACGTTATAAGGGTTATTCATATTTCTTGTGAAAAATAGAAAAATATTTAAATCAACGTCTTTTACTCTTTTCCCTTAATACATAGAGGATTCGATTATCTAACTTGTCCACTTTTTCAATCAACTTCCGATGTTGGAAAAATATGAATTCTTAATTTGTTTTTTTTTTTTTTTTTTTACAATATCTTATACGTTTTGATGCATATCCGATTTAATCATGGCCTTTAATTAATTGTTAATAGCTGCTTCCGGTTTATTATATAGCATATACTAGAGTCGAATATCTTTGTATTGAAAATATAAAAATCAAGGTTTCGTTGTGCGGTTATTAGAGGAGCCTTCCCTAAATACTTGATTGATGTTGCGAGTTACACATTTTGATCGGTATATTACAAATACACTCCAATACATTGTAATTAAGCATTGATTCATACTTGAAAAGTATATGATTTTTAATGCCCGTTATTCTTTAATTTAATAAAAAAAGTTGACAATAATTTTAGTTTACACCACGGTAGTGTATACAGGACTGGCAACGAATAGAAATTTCAATGACAAAAAATGGTATCGCTTGTGGTCGATCTTTTTAATTACGAGTTCCGCCACTACGCGGTACCACCCATAGAGGGATACACTTTCTATCTAACCATACCTAATTTGTCACCGCTCTCGTAATAATAGCATAATTCTAAAAATAGCGTTTTCTACTAATCGACTTTTCATGAAAGTTAAGTATTAAAAAATAATAAAATGTTATAGAATTTTGAAAAATGATAAATATCGTGCACTTATACATATTTAATAATTTTCTTTGTTAAAACATATTCGCGCTATACTGTGAAAGATAAAGGAGGGAGTGTATCTCTTTACGGGTGGCGTCACGTGTTGGCGAAGATTATTATTAAAAAGTTCGACCAATAGGCGATATCGTTTTTAGACCGTCGTTGCCCAGACCTGTATGCAAGACCCTGGTTTACACAGAATAACTAGATTTGATATATACAAAGGAACACAGATAATTAACTGTTTATATAAGTCAAATCGGAAAATTGAAGTGATTAATATAGAATTTCATGTGCGACAAATTAATAAATAATAAGTAATTCAAATTATTTATTTCCAACCATTTGCGTGTTAATTCTGTACTTGAAATTTTACCCATTTTGTTGAATCTTTATTAAACAAATTGTTTATTATGTTTCGAAATAAAGTGAAGAAAAAATGGAACAAATAACAGAAAAAAAAACACTTTAAATTATAAATGTTGTACACCAGTTCATTGTCTGACACTAATTCAGACAATTGATCTTTTCTTAGATTTTTATAATATTATATATTTGTATTTCTATATTTAACTTTTACTTCAAAATCGAATTATAAGTAATGTATTGTAAATATTGAAATATTAACTGAGTAAAAAATATGAAGACAATATGCACACATTTACATAAGAATTAGAAAAAACCTATGCACAGTAAGGTCTTATTCGCAAAAAAATTCGTTAAAAAACGCATTAACGCGTGCTTTTGTTCATCTTTTCAATAAAACATATGAAATTCAGTTTTCACATGCTGACGTTTATTTAACGCGCGGTAAAAAATATAGAACTGATCCATTTCTAACGCCGAGCGTTTTGCGTTGAAGTAAATAGAACATATGGAAGAGGGTGTTTTCATTCGCATAGGCGTTTAAAAAGCACTGAATCACACTGAATTTGTCAATCAGTCTTGCTTGTACGTTGGTACTGATTTCAAGTACAACAGATAACGTCAGACAGCGTTTACGAAAATGGCGGTATTTGATACTGAACGTTTTATTTTGAAGGTGGAATCTTTGTTATACAACAAAGGTTTACCAAATGATTCAAACAAAATTTTGAAGGACACGTAGATGGAAGTCACTTCAAAAATAATCCCAAATTGGGAAAATATCGTAGATAAAAATTCCCAATAATTCATTAAATGTTTCAATTTTCATACTGGAGTAGCTGAAAAACATTTGGATACAACGTTCAATCTTCATAAATGGCCACAAAATGTCCTATCAAGTATCTTTGATCATTCAGAGGATGCACACAGAACTTCATCATTTTTTTTTCGACTTCTTAAAATACATACAGCTATTCCCAATAACTCTTCTGAATTCATGCGTCCGAAGATGATGAAAAGAAGTGATTTTTAAATGCTCATATGAACACTATATTTGCGACCGTTTTAAAAGTGTTAACGCGAACTCTGAATGTAACATTTTTTTAATGCTCGTGCGAATAAGGCTTAACTTTATTTTAATGGTTGCACTGTTAGATTTAATTGATATGATCTATGTTTAAACATTTGTACCAATGTTAACAACATAAGCGTTTCATGTACACCATACCTTCCATTTATTATTTTTCCATCATTCATAGAACAGTTTGATTATTATCCATAGTAATTTTATGTGGCCAAGGTGTTCAAGGACAAAATTATTGTTAATTATTACAACAATATAGAAACAATATTCTAGCTCAGAAAAACGTCCTCGATTAAATTAAAAAGTATAAACATTTTCTCACGAATGTCATGAATAAAACAATTAAGACATCTACATATATACGAGGTCAGACAATTAAGTAATGCGACAAAATTCAAAAATCGAGTATATTTAAAAATTAAGGTGCATCGCTGCAATCCCCTTCAAAGTAGTCCCCTCCCGCATCTATACACTTATTCCAGGGAGTTTTCCAGTTTTCGTAACAATTCTAGAACACTTATTGTGGGACCTCTCCGAGTACCCTCGTCACAGATTCTTGGATATCTTCAACGGAGTCAAAATGTCGACCTTTGACGAATTTTTTCATATGGGGGAATAGGAAAAAGTCGCAGGGTGACATGTCCGGTGAATAGGGCGGTTGTGGTAACGTTGCGATGCCTTTAGACGCCAAAAACTGAGAGACACTGAACGCACTGTGACAGGGAGCATTGTCGTGATGGAGAACCCAAGTCTTCGCGATCTCTGGACGCACTCTGAGCACCCTTTTTCGTAATTTTTCGAGCACATTGCGGTAGAATACTTGATTTACGGTTTGTCCAGGTGGTACGAACTCTTTGTGAACCACCCCTTTGCTGTCGAAGAAGCAAATCAACATGGTTTTCACTTTGAACTTGCTCATTCTCGCCTTCTTTGGCCTTGGTGCTCCAGGGGACAGCCACTGTTGGCTTTGTCGTTTAGTTTCGGGGTCATATTGAAAGAACCAACTTTCATCACCAGTAATAACTCCATCGAGAAGAGTAGGATCACTTTCAACCTGCTCGAGACAATCTTGAGCGATGTTCATTCGGTGGGCTTCGTGACATGCACTACTCGCGCGTTGTTACAAAACACTAAACAGCTGGCGAAGAAATGATCGTACGAGGGTGGTCAAGGTCTCAATCGAGAGAGTAGGGATCTGCTATTACGGTGGAGGAGTTACAGATTCGCAGTGTTACCACAGGCCGAGAAAAAAAATCGGTCGCATTACTTAATTGTCTGACCTCGTATATATATATATATATATATATATATATATATATATATATATATATATATATATCCTACTACTGACAATATTGAAAATGCCTATGGCATGGTTCTAGACAAGAACTGGGTAATTATTACCGAGATGCGGCCCATTTGTATATTTCATAAATAATGATTTCACGAACACCTTGGAAATATATTAGCGATTTTTTAATTACTATTGTAACTGTAAGGATGTTCTTTTGAAATATGACATCATAATGCAAGAGGATAATATAAGCATCCATAATTTTGAGTCAAAGAATAAATATCAAGGTTTGAAATGAAAAGAACTATATTATTTGTCAAAAAAAAAACTCAGAAACAAACAATGAAAGGAAAATTAATATGCATAGTTTTTCGGTATTCATATGATCCACGAACACTGGGAAGTTGTATTGTAACTTTTTAATAACAAATAATACTCGATTACTATAAGAATCGAACTAGTTTTCGTTTTTACTATAAGAACTAAATTGAAATTAGTAATTTGATGAAAATACCAAAGATTAGTGTAATAATGTGTAGTATTTAATGATAATTCTCTCCCACATTTATTAACTCAAACAAATAATGTTTTTTTGGTAATTGATCTATTTTATTTTATTAATATTCTAATAAAACTAAATATTATTTCTTGAGACTGCCTATTCTATTAATCATAATTTTTTTAACACACACGCACACTTACACACACACATTTATATATATATATATATATATATATATATATAATTATAGGGTTGTTTTACCATTATGTGGAGGAAATATTGATACAACTGTTCTTGGAAGATGTTTAGAAAGAGGTTTAGCTGTTGATGGTAGATTGCTAAAGTTCACTGTAACTGTAAGCGATCATCCAGGTGGTATTTCTGAACTTTGTACATTTATTTCATCAATTGGTGTATCCATCAAAGATATTATGCATGAAAGAGCGTGGGTCACTTCGGATGTTTTCAGTGTTGAGGTTTGTATACATACATACATATACGTACATTCATACATATATGTATATATATATATATATATATATATATATATATATATATTATTTTGGATATATATATATATATATATATATATATATATATATATTCTTCGACTTAATATTAAATTATAATTAAAATTAAATATTATACAATCTTTTAAAAAATTTGAAGGTAAAGGTTGTTTGCGAAACACGTGATAAAGAACATATAGAAGAACTTCGGAATCTGCTTAATAAAAATTATAAGAAAGTTGTGTTTGCTGACCTACCAATACTTCCAGTATGTGATTGAATAGAATAATAATATTCAAATATAATGTATATATTTATCTTAATAAAGTTCAATTTTACTTACTATATAGAAATATTGGTAAATTATTAAATTTTGTGTTCTTTCAATTTGTTTGAAAGTTATAGCATCGAAACTTAGTATGAGATCAAATTATATTCTTCTTTCAGAAAACCTCAATTTAAGCGTGAGGTAACTCTATTATATGAATAAAAATAAGATTCATGCTATTCTCAATGATCCCACTTACTTGTTCAAATCGGTTATAAATAATATAATAAAGTATAACTTTTCTATAATGTATAAATTACTAAGTGGTGACATACTGTATTGTTTTAAAATAAAAATACATATGAAAATATTTGCTTGGTGCTAAAATATCCATATTAACTAAAAAAATTAAAATAAGATTATAAGCAAAAAAAATTAGTGCTTAGATTTATTAACATAGAAGAATTTTTGTTTTGTACTGGTTTTAATATTTGGCCAGAATATGTCGCACCAACAGTTAAGTTCTATAGTTTGATATTTTTAATTGAATAATATGAATTTTCAAATATAAATATTAAAAAACGTATACGGATAGCAAGTTTCAAGAGGATTCTTTAATAAATATTATTAATTTTTTTAGTAAGTCAATTATTAACCAGTTAGTTGACTAGTATTTTCAAGGTGAGTGAGAAAATTCTTCACTCTCTATTCGATAATGGCGATAGACATACCATTTATACCATTTATTCATTATTTTAATTTTTCTACGAAAGTCAAAATTAATTATGGCAACTTACCTTCACTACAAAATTAATATTTGTTATTTAAACTGTATAATCTTTTTTGTCAAAAAAAATTAACTTAATAAAAATTAAAATTAAAAATTAAGTTAATTATAAATTATATTAATTAATTATTAATTATAGTATTGGAAGTGTAGATTTTGAAAATTAATTTGGAAACAACAGTAATATTACTGTTGTTTCTTACTTATTTCTTCTCAAATTTATTATCTAATTTATTGTTATTATCATGTATTTATATAAATACATGACAATAACAATAAATTAGATAATAAATTTGAGAAGAAAAAAGTGTGATTGGAAAGTATTTGTTGTGATTATAAATTAATCATTAATCAAAAAGAAATAAATATTGAAGTTAACTAGAACCTAAATAATGTATATTAAAAGTTTGTGGGTATATTTTTGTTTTTGAATTTATTATTTCAATTACATTTATTTTATATTACTTAATACATGAATTAATAAATAATTACTATTGAAGGTAATTCTTTACTTCAGAACTCTTAATAAAAATCAAATAAATATGTCAGTTGTTAGAAATAAATAAATTCAATTTAAAATATAGAATAGTAAATGATATATTCTGTTTTTGATTTTGATACTTTTGTAAAGAATAGTAATGAAAACAAAAAGATAATGTATAGCAGTAAAGAATAAATTAATATATTATTTTATTAAAAGATAAAAAATTGATATTTCTGGAAAGATGAGAACAACAATTAATGTTATTAATTTAAAGTAAATAGTGTTAGATGCTATTTGGTGTTATGATCATATACGTATATATACAATTTTATAACGTATATTAATAAAGGTACATCTTATATAAAAATGAAACATATGAAACACTATCTGTTTATTATGTACATTATTTTCAATCTTTTGAGAAAATTGCTGAAATTATTAGGTCTACAAATTAATTCAGTGCCTTTTTTATAGAAATTAATGTTTATGGAAAAACTAAAAACATTTCAATCCTCAAAATATTCCTCATTATTTTGTATAACTATGCTCCATCTTTCGGGTAACTGATAAATCCGTTGTCAAAAAAACATGGCTGCTTTGAGTCGACGAAGTCGTAATGCATTTTCGAACCTCTTCCAGTGTTTTAGCATTTTTTTGGATGCTTTATGCAACCCAACACCTGTCCCCAAAGCTGAACAAATCATTCCCACAGATTCGGCAGCAGTTTTTTTAACTGAAATTCAAACAGTATGCAATGCCTAATATGCTGCTTTTCTGACGCTATTGTATTCTCTACTGTCTTGTGAAGTTATGTCAACTGCTTGACCAAGATATATAGTGTTTTTAAATGTTACGCTTCAAAATTCTGAAACGATGAGAAAATATTACAATTTAAAACAGTTAACAGTTACAAAAGTACAAAATTGACTTTTACACCTAATATTGTTTGAGAGTGAATAAATCAAGATTTTCAACTATACCTATTGAATAATAAAATATGCGGTAATAGTTTACTAAAGTCCTTAAAGTAAACTATTACCAAATATACTTCATTATCTTTTAAATTTATTACCTTATATTATTTTACATAAAAATAAATATTAATGTGAATATACCTATGAGTGTTTTACCTTATAAGAGCCAGATACCAGATAGCCAGAGCCAGGATATAAAATATTTATTCCTGCCTCTGCAATTTATAAATGTGTGATAAATTGCTGTTTATTTGAATTTATTAAGAACTATTTGTATTTTTTATAGGATACATTATTTATATATTCAAAAAAAATAATATTTTAGTCATATTTAGAAATTCTGTCATAAAAATTATTTTATAACTTATATTACAATTAATTCTTTTTTTAGTAAAAATATGATTTGTAACGTAGAAAAATATAGATAGTGTTATGTAATTTGTATGTTGCATATATAATAAAAATAAATATGCACTTTTACAATGCTTGAAATTAATGATTGCAAAATAAGCTTCCAGATATGCTTGTTAGTATATGTGTTTGACTTTTACTGTAAACCGATACAGTCCAGTCCTATCATAAACATAGATAAGAATAAACAGTAATTTTCTACTATGAAGATGAATTAGTCAAAAATATTATAGAATACAAGAATGGTTTCTGTCCGAAAATATTGAAAAATTGTAAGATAAAATTGGTTCACTATGATTAACTGGATGATTAATTACTGAAATTTCTAAAATAAGAAAAATGCTTTACTTAAAAAAAATTAGTATGATTAATATTCGGTGATTTCTTGTTTAGGAAATGTTTTTTTTTAAAAAAAGAAAGTTCACTCCAGTACTAGAGAAAGAAGTATACTAAAAATTTTAACTGAGAAGACTTGAGAACTTGTTTTTCCTTAATTTGTTTTCTTGGCCAGAATTTTTCATTCAGTCTAAAAATTGTTTGTCCAACAGATCCTTTCGGGTCTAGTCAATGTGAGTGTGACACTCCGCACCGGAGTTAGATCTTCCTTGCTCAAATTTTACTTTACCTATGTTCAAGTTCAATAATATCAACAACACAGGATTCTGTTTGGAGTAGAGTTCCAATGACCACAGCCCGTTTATCATTAATCAAGAGTCTCGAGGAATATCATTTTATTGGGGAATGTCATTACGTAAAATCCATGTCACGTCCTCCACGAGTGCTGAAGTGGCTGGCCATCAAGGATATTACAATAGCATACTAAAAAGATAACAGCCTGTTGCATTAGCGTGAACTCACTCGGCTTGTAAATTTACAAGTACT
Source organism: Acanthacorydalis orientalis (assembly GCA_034766995.1). Taxonomy (NCBI): domain Eukaryota; kingdom Metazoa; phylum Arthropoda; class Insecta; order Megaloptera; family Corydalidae; genus Acanthacorydalis; species Acanthacorydalis orientalis. Next base: position 28,764,677 of record CM068318.1, on the reverse strand, counting down.
ATGCGGAATGCTTCGCATTTAAGTCGTTCATTAACCAATGTCCTATATAGATTAATATATTAGAAAATCGTGGATAATGAAATGTGATGTCTAAATTTACCTCTGTGTATATATATATATATATATATATATAAATATATACATATATACATATATACATATATATATATATATATATATATATATATATATATATATATATATATGTATAGTATGTGAATGAAATTAGAGAGAGAGAGAATATCATTTGTAACAAATATTATAGTCTATAATATGCATAATGGTAGAACTTAATTAAAATTTATAATTATTCATTGTGACAAATTTAATAAAATTAGCTACAATCTATTAACTCTTTATTTACTTGAACTGGCTACTTAGTTAGTTCCAAATGTCACAAATAAATTATTTTTACATCTTATAAGCCACACCAAAAATTTTCCGATCAAAAATATTCAATAAATTATTATTGATTGTTTTCGGCTGCCGCTTATGCGCATTTCGGTAATGTCGCCATTTATCTAAGAACGTCCAGGTACAAAAAAAATAGCTAAAACTAAACGAAATGTGTTTCAGCAAAGTAAAACTATTTCAAATTTAGCGCGGTTTTCTATATCTATGAGTTCAAAAATCCCTGAAAAAAATTAAGTATATTTGTATAAATAACAAACTAACGCAAATGGAGATCAAATTAAATACTAAGCCGAAACACCAAATTATATAAATAATTTTTGGAAATCAGCACCTGTAATTGAAGATGACTAGAAAGAGAATCATAACTTATTTCTGGCCAAGCTAAAGACAAAAAGATGGAGCTCTTTCAAAAAATTAAACCTAATGCATCAACTGTAATGCAAAATAATTATATGTGAAACATTCTGTAAAATACCTGAAAATATTATATATATATATATATATACATTTACTAAATATTAATAATATTACATCATCAATATATTTAATAATAATATAAATTTATTTGTACTTTAAAGAATCTAATTACATTCTTCAGTGGACTTATAAAACTAGTATAAAATTGAATGAAAAGTATAAATTTGACTGAATTATTTTAAATTTAACAATTTGTTCGTTTTACTCATAATCACTTTTAAAGTTATGTGATACAGTTTAACAATAATTACGATTTTTTTACATTATTTTCACGAAAAATTAATTTAATCGTAACATTTTTATAAGAAGTTACATTTATTTAATTCGACGAAATCTGTTATCGTAAGTATATCAATAAAAATAAAATCTATTTACAAATATTTCTCAATAATATAAAGAGAAAAAATATACATTTTAATAAAACGATTCTTCTAAAACACGTCCATTGTAGTCTAAATCGAAATTGCTTATTGGTTCATTTGCAATTTCATGAAAATTATGTGTTTGATAATAAATATGAGTAGAGTTTAAATCTTGAGAGTATTGTATTTTTAATTCTATTTCTTCGCTCTTCAATTTCTAAAAATAAATAAACATCTTAAGTAAGTGACTTTGTGCCTTCATGTACAGATTAATTCTCATAAAATATAAATAATGACTTACGTATTTTTTATGAGTTTGTAGACAAAATGTACACAATTGTGATCTGTTGTCGCCTGTAAATAATGAAGATTGTCCATGTGAGTTAATGACCTGCGTTTTTTTTAAACAGGGTTGATCTATAGGACCTAAAAACATCTAATGATCAATTCAATACTTTATGTATTATATAATACATATATTTTTTATGCGAAATATTTTTTTTATCAAAAAATATTTATAAATTAAAATGCATGCCTTATAAATATTTATTAGAATGTATTTATACATTATCCAACAATGTACTAAAAAATAAACGAAAAAAATATATAAAACGAAAGTTACTAAAGTAAACATTACAGATTGTCGCAAATTAGGCGAGAATAATTTTCTATATAATATGTCTGAATAAAATAAAAAGCTTCTAATGGAAATATAAATCATATGTAAATGTACTATATATCGATCAAAGATACGAGGTCCGACAATTAAGTAATGCGACAAAATTCAAAAATCGAGTATATTTAAAAATTAAGGTACATCGCTGCGATCCCCTTCAAAGTAGTCCCCTCCCGCATCTATACACTTATTCCAGAGAGTTTTCCAGTTTTCGTAACAATTCTAGAACACTTATTGTGGGACCTCTCCGAGTACCCTCATCACAGATCCTTGGATATCTTCAACGGAGTCAAAATGTCGACCTTTGACGAATTTTTTCATATGGGGGAATAGGAAAAAGTCGCAGGGTGACATGTCCGGTGAATAGGGCGGTTGTGGTAACGTTGCGATGCCTTTAGACGCCAAAAACTGAGAGACACTGAACGCACTGTGACAGGGAGCATTGTCGTGATGCAGAACCCAAGTCTTCGCGATCTCTGGACGCACTCTGAGCACCCTTTTTCGTAATTTTTCGAGCACATTGCGGTAGAATACTTGATTTACGGTTTGTCCAGGTGGTACGAACTCTTTGTGAACCACCCCTTTGCTGTCGAAGAAGCAAATCAACATGGTTTTCACTTTGGACTTGCTCATTCTCGCCTTCTTTGGCCTTGGTGCTCCAGGGGACAGCCACTGTTGGCTTTGTCGTTTAGTTTTGGGGTCATATTGAAAGAACCAACTTTCATCACCAGTAATAACTCGATCGAGAAGAGTAGGATCACTTTCAACCTGCTCGAGACAATCTTGAGCGATGTTCATTCGGTGGGATTTTTGCTCATCTGAAAGGTTCTTCGGTACCATCTTCGCGCACAGCTTTTTCATGGCGAAATTTTCGGTTAAAATCTTTCTAACTGTTTCCCGGTTAATATTCAACTCGTCAGCCAACATTCGAATGGTTAGTCGCCGGTCTTGACGAACAAGGGCGTGCACGCGCTGTGCATTCGCGTCGGTTCGCACTTGAATTGGCCTTCCGCTCCGCGCCTCGTCTTTGACGCTCTCGCGGCCTTTTTTAAAATCGGCATGCTACCGAAGCACCTGACTACGACTCAGGGCATCACTACCATACACTTTAAGCACTTTTTCATAAGTATCTGTCGCGGTTTCGCCGAGTTTTGCACAAAATTTTATCGCGCACCGTTGCTCTAAATTTCTCTGTTCCATTTTCGTGACATGCACTACTCGCGCGTTGTTACAAAACACTAATGTTACAAAACAACGTTGTTACAAAACACACAGCTGGCGAAGAAATGATCGTACGAGGGTGGTCAAGGTCTCAATCGAGAGAGTAGGGATCTGCTATTACGGTGGCGGAGTTACAGGTTCGCAGTATTACCACAGGCCGAGAAAAAAAATCGGTCGCATTACTTATTGTCTGACCTCGTATAACTACACAACATAGTGATTTTTTTCTAATAATGAAAAATAAAATACAAATCAATTTATGTATAATATAGAAAACTACACTTTACAAATATTCAGCTACAGAAGATATAAACATAAAGGAACTAAATCAGATACTTCTTTGAAATTTCAAATTAATTTTCTATTATATGAGGTCCAAATGTTCGCAGGAAATGGAGGAATGGAGGGTCGGAGCCACTTATTATTAGTTACGGTCGAACAGAAAACTCTTAATTAGTGTAAAAACGAAGTATCATTGTGCTCTCATCAGTAATCATCACGCTGTCGCCGAAAAAACAACTTAATTCGGTGTAATTACGAAATCAACAAGAAAATTGATCTACGCGCTGTTATTAAATTCCTTATTAAGTAAGGGGAAATCCCCAAAAGTCATCATGGGAGAGATGTCTGCCGTTTACAGAGATCGTTCACCAGGAAATAGCACAGTTTATAAGTGACATTCTCTTTTCAAACAAGGACGAGAAGACTTGGTAGACGATTACCGCTCTGGACGCCCGGTCGAGGCAACCATCCAGATATTATCGAAAAAGTCGAAAATCTTGTATCGGAAGATGATCGACTGAAAAAGAAACGACTAGCAGAAATGACTGGGTATCCGATATCATCATTCTCAGAATCTTGTATAATCATCATTGGCATGACTAAGGTGAATGCAAGATGGGTGCCGAGAATGCTTACACTGGTGCAAAAGAGGCAACGAATTGCGTACAGTCGGGAGTTTTTGAAGCTATGTGGCGACGATTTTCGTATGATTTTGGACGAAATTGTTACTGGTGACGAGACTTAGGTTCATCTATATCAACCTGAGAGCAAACAAGAGACCATGCAGTGGCCGAAAAAGGGTGCATTCCCACCCAAGTAGTTCAAGGTGTCGCAGTTAGCGGGAAAAATAATGGCGACTGTTTTTTGGGATGCAAACAGCATTCTCTTAATTGAATACAAAAGAAAAGGGTGTCAGCATTACTGGAGAGAGCTACGCGTCGAGTATTCGTTGACTTCGAGAAACCATTAAAAAAAACGGGGAAAATGGTCAAATGGTGTTCTTCTTTTGCAAGACAATGGCTTCGGTACACCGAAGTCTGATTGCGATGGCTGCTGTGACTGAGTGTGGTTTCCAAGAACTCAACCATCCACCATATAGATCAGATCTGGCACTGAACGACTACTTTTTATTCCCAAATCTGAAGAGAGACTTGGGGGGTAAAAAATTCAAGACGATGAAGAAGTAAAGTCGACTATTTCAGAGCGTTTTCAAGTAAACCAAAAGAATATTTTTTTAAATGTCTTGAAAAGTTCATTGAGCGTTGTAAGAAATGTAATAGTATTAAGGGGGGCTATACTGAGGAATAAACAAAATGACACGTATGCATACTGCAAAAGAAATGAACTACAAGACAAAGATTATGAGAAGTAAAGTGTAGCTTACATATTTTATTTAAATTTAATATAACAATGCAAGAGAAATTAATTAGAAAACAAAGTGTGTGAGAAATGAAGCATAAGTTATATATCTTATTGAAATTTTTATACATTTGCTGCCAAATACCTTGTTGCCATATTTTTACAACCTAATAACTCACAAATACAATCCGTAAAACAATTCGACTTTTGAGGAATTATAATTAATATCTCTAAAACGGTAAAGAAAATCTTATATGTTAGAAACTAATTATTATTTTTTATTCATTGACTACACATACAACAATTTTGAAATAATTCTCAGTTTTTTTTATATCTTATTATTATTATTATATTTGACAATGTGATGGAACGCATGTTTTAAAATACTGAAAATTCGAATTGTACTTGTTCTCAAACGGTTTAATGAATCGATTTCAATTTTTATGCACAGCTCAGAACAAAAGAATAATTTTATAGATTTTCATCCAATCCTTAGCATTTTTACAATCGCTCATATACTTTTAATGTAAGTAATATACTTATATTCTAATCAATTGTATATTCGTTTTTAGATTAACTTTTAAGCTATACCTTTTAACTTATCTGAAACCTAAAATATCCACGTTATTTTATGCTCGTCGGCAAGTATCATATCTGAGTATAAATATTGTGCATATGTCAAAAATATATTGTTGACGTCTTGCAAATTTTAAGTGCTTGTCATGACGTCACACTCATGAATTTTTTTTAAAAAAACAGTAAATAAATAATAGATGGTGAAATGTACTACACGGTGCAATGAAACATTCCAGGGATAGTACAAGTAAAAAATATAATATACACAAAAGTTGCGAAAACAAGTTAATCGAGATGTTAAAAAATGAATGAGAGCAACAAAATATGATATATCAGAATTAAAAGTAGCCAAACAAAAATCATTAATCCCTTGACATACAAGAGGTCTCTGATACGTCATGTGTTTCTTATGCCATTGTAAATATTGACGTCTCTGAGACGCACGCAAATTTAATTGGCTTTAGTATAGCTATAAAGCAAATATTAGAAAGAAATCATTTTATATATTTAGTGGAACACATTGCACTTTTCTTTGTGTTTTGAACCAAGTGCTAAGTGATGATTTTTTTGAAATAATAACTGTAGAAACAAATAGATACACAAGTCAAATGATAAAATATAAATATAAAGATCGGAACACGAAAAAGAAGGAGGAGTGGTTTCCAGTAACAAGTGTTGAAATACAAGCATATTTTTCGTTATGTATTATGTCGCAAGTAAAAAAAATTAAAATAGATTTGTACTGGCCAAAAAAGCGATATTTGAGACTTCAATATTTAAAAAACTATTCCTTGCAAACTTGTGAGTGTAAAAATGTTAAATACCTCTACATATATTAGAATGTTTTGAAAAGTGGTATACTCCACAGGTCTACTGAATTATTGCTTAATTTGTTATTTAATTATTCTTTATTAAATTTGGTTATTAGCATTGAATTATAATATTTATCAATGTATAAATATTATTTTTTTAAGCTTACATAAATGTTAAGGTGAAAAATAAATAGTATTTTTTGGTCATATCGAATTTCAATTAATTTGTACGTCAAGCGATTAATAAAACCGAAACCTTTTATGAATTAAAATGATTTTCTCAAGAAAAGCACATAACAAAATGGAAAAAAATCAATTAAATTTCGATAAGAATAAATGAAAGCACTAGAAAGAAAAATCAAGATAATTAATATAGTCGTACTTGTAGTAAAAAAAGAAATTCATACAGAAACTTACAAGATACTGGAAAGAAAAATGCGCAATATGATGCATAATTAAATCAGCTGTTAGGGGTCAATAAAACCGAAACCTATTATGAAAAAATGATTGCTTCAAGAAAAGTATAAAACAAAATGGCAAAAGCAATTAAAGTTTGACAAGAATAAATAAAAGCACTAGAAAAGAAAATCATGATAAATAATACAGTCGTACTTGTAGCACAAAAAGAAATTCATACCGAAACTTATCAGGTACTAGAAAGAAAAATACACAATATGATGCATAATTAAATCAGCTGTTAGAGAACAGAGTAAAAAATTATCGTAACATTAGATAAAAAGCACGAAAATAAAGTACAATTTACCTTAATACAAACAAGTTTACCAAATGTAAGAAGATTAATATTTGAAAATTATAAAAAGCTTAAAAATACTAAGGTATTTATAAAATATGATTTGAGAAAACAGAGATTAGAAAACGGATAGAATTAATAGATATTCTTGAATCTCAAGAAATTATGGGAAACAAGATGAAATGTATAAGGAAAATTTTTGGTATATATTAAGAAAAAATACAAAACAGTTATAGATGAAGAAAAAAATGACAGAAATATTATGGATCCAAATTGTCGTCAGAATAGTCTCTTGATTACAGTAGTATAAAAGTCGCCAAAGAGATCTGTTTATGCAAATCGTGATTTTTTTATTGAACTGGAATATAAATATAAACAAAACGTTTTAATGACAGGGATCATTTTAACAAGTAATTGGACCGTTAGAGTCAGGGAATTAAATAAAGAATTGAGAATATATACTGATTGAAGAGGTTTTATTTCGATGTGAAGTATATTGAAGGACTATAAAAATATTTTTTCTAAGACGAAAACAATAACTGACAAAGAAAGGATTCGCTACAAGATAAATTATGCTTAAAAAACTATTAAAGATGTGATAAGCAATGAAAACGACATTGCACGGATTTAAATATTAGATAAATAACAAGACCAATATAACAATAAGGGAATTTGAATTATTTCGTCATATGACTATAACTCGAAACATTCAGATTTTATTATTAATTAAAGATTTTATTATATCCTGATAATTACCTAATCTAAATTCTATTGAATATTTTTGAAGAGTTATTGAACTATTTGAGAGATAAAAATAATAATATTGATCCACATAGAAAAAAATATATGACTTCAATGATGAATAGGCCAACTTGAGTATCAATTCAAAAGGTTATTTCCTTAAATATGTTAAAAGTGTCATATTATTAGAGTTAAGTATTAGAAACCAATTAGTCAAAATATGTTCGTATAATTGATTTGCAGTGTTGGTTTATGTTTTTTTTTTTCTAAAATTCTGTTACAATGTACATATTGTATTGTATATTAAAAATCATACGTTGTAATGTATAAATTATAAATTGTAAAAAAATAATTCTTTGTTAACATTTTTCTCTCTGAATACTTTTCAAATTAAATGTACGTACAAGATTTGTTAAATTTCATTCACAGATTGACGCTGCAACATTTGAGTTACTTGAAATTAAACCTAATTTAAATCAGCATATAATAGTTTATAGTTTTCTCAATAGAGGATGGCTAAGCGAAGATCGAACAGTTGAACAGTTTCTGCGCAGGAAATGAGCGAGTACATCGTGTTTGTGTCAGTCGTCATGGAGTAACGAGTTAATATTAAATGTTGCTGTAAATTAGGAAAAACTACAACAGAAACTTATGAAACGTTGAAAACTGTATGCGGTAATGAGATATTTAGTCGTATTAGTGTGTTTGAATGGTTTAAACGTTTCAAAGATAGATGAATGGATGTTCAATGACGCTGGAATCGGGTGTCCGTCCATTTCTGGAAATGTAGATTCGATCGCAAAAGAAGATGATGAAATTGTGAGAAAAAATGGCCGAATTACCCTTTGAATGAAGGCAGATGAGTTGAACATCAGTATGGAGAAGAATTTACAAATTTTACATGAAGGTTTGAGAAAGAGGAAGATCTGTGTAAAGTTCGTTCCGCACAGTCTTATGAATGAGCAAAAATAGATAAGAATTTAATCGTACGTAGACTCGTTCAAACTTATCAATGCAAATTTTCTTAACTGGATTGTCACTGGTGATGAGTCATTGGTGTTTCAGTATGATCCTGAGACGAAAGATCAAGCATGTAGTGGATTGGAATCATCACCAAGGCCCAAAAAGTTTCGTTTACAATATTCCAGAATCAACACCATTTTGATTACCTTCTTCGGTCAACAGAGTGTGATTCATAAAGATTTGTGCTTGAAGAACAAACAGTTAATAGTGCATTCTACCTTGAAGTAATAAAAAGGGTGTGGTGACGTATTTCTCGAGTGTGCCTGCAATTTCGAAAGAAGGATAGTTGATTCTTGTTGAATGACAATACACATGCCCATTCTACACGAATTGTGAAGTCATTTCTTATGAAACACGGCGTTGTTAAGATCAATCACCCACTCTATTCACCTGACTTGGCACCAACAGAATTTTATTTTTCCTAAAGTGAAAACTGTTCTCAAAGGGAAATGATTTCAGCACGTAGAAGATATTAAGAAAAATGTAACCGCCGAATTGAAAGCAGTTTATTCTAATGCCTTTCCCGTCTGTTTTAAAAAAATTTTAGAATAATACAATAAGTGTATTATAGTAAATGGAAATTACTTTAAATAAATATCAAACATTTTTTCTGTTAATTAAACTGTGTTTCTTTTCATTGTGCCAAACCAGGAATTAAATTGCCAAACCTCGTACGTGTGTTTCGTGTGTATGTATGTAAATGCGGGTGTGCGTGCTTTTGTGTGTATGTATGTATTCATGTGTTGTATATATATATGTATATATATATACATATATATATATATATATATATATATATATATATATATATATATATATAAACATATATACACGAGAAATCACATAAAATCATTAGAGATTAATTTTATAAAAAATAGATTAGTAACTTATTTTTCAAATACATTATCACCCTTTTCGGTAAACATTTCTATGAAGCAACTGAAGTCAAAGCTCCTTCCAGCGTTTATAATACAGGAGTATGGAAGTTGAAAGTCTTTCTCAATAAATCTTTGTAAATCTCGTTAAAAGCTAGTTGAATATCTTGGTAAATGGTAATCTTTGACAAGTCTGATAAGTACGGAGAATGACAAGAACGGAGATGATTTTTGTAAAAATTGTAAAATTATAAATGATGAACAAAGAATTACAAAATTAACTTCATTAATTTTATGTTACAACTCGTATGGCCTAAGTTAAATATAAATTATTAAATAATATTTTTGTTCTCTCACCTGCTAGTAATTGTGTTCCTAAATGTGCAATATATCTACAGGCTAACCTTAAAGTTTCAATTTTTGACAATTTCCGGTCTTTTGGTTCTGTAGGTATGAGAGTCCTTAGAGCTGAAAATGCGCTGTTCACACTGTAACAGTAACTTCATCTTATATATAATTATGCAAATGTCAAAAACATTAAAATAAATTAAAAATGTTTTCATAAATAAACATAAGAGAAATTATAACCTGCTTTTCAATGAATTTATTTATTTTTTTACATATTGAAAATAAGATAAATCGACATATTTTCAGACCAATCTTTTAACCGTTATTATATAACATCCATAAAATTATCAGGCACTTAGTAATTCAATAACTTTAACAAATTGACTTAGTTTATAGACAAGAGTAATCAAGAAAAGGTAAAAATATATATAACACTCTAATAATGTTACACTATAATGTTACACTATTATATAAAGCTATGAAAAATCATAACCAGGAAAAAAATATTTTTAACCATAAAATGTAAATTAATATTCTAATACTAAAACAAAATACACAAAAGTATTCGGACCAAAATACTAACTGGTTATTATGACCAGTTTTTGAGAAAAAAGACAAAAATCGATTAATAAATAATATAGAAAAAAAGCAGTTTTCTAAATAATAGAACTTGAGCCATCATAGTTTTAAAAAAGTGCTTTTTTATGACAAGTAAATTTGAAATATTCAGCCGTTACTAAAAAAATATTTAGAGAAGACCATTCAGCAAAGACAACAAAAAAAATCAACACAAAACGTAATAATTAACTGAAAAGTATAAAGATAGTTCATGTGCTGATGTTCTTGACTTAACAATTTTTTTTTCTCAAAATAGAGAAAATATTTTGGATGTGAGATTTTATATCTATGTTTTTGAACTATTCTCAAAACTTTAACTATTCACGTATTTTATATACTGATAAAATTAGAGTTTGAAATGCAAAATTATTGATCCAATATTTTTTCAGAAATCAAATTCAGAATATTATTATAAACCAATTTTCTTCTTATTCATTTGCTATTTAAAAGAAGACGAAATTTATAATACATATTTTCAAGAGAGTTATTTTACAATATAATCTTGTTAAGCTATAGTTTACACATGTAATTGAGTAAAGGGGCGCTTTCTGTCAGTTATTTTTACAGAGAGAATTTCTATTACAGCGAGAACTAAATACATCATTTTTAAATATATTTTATATCGTTGTACATTTTTGAATGCCTATACAAATAAGTTATTTTTTTATTACAAAAGTTTATAATTGTTAATATGTCGTAATACACCTGTAACTAATTCACGGAATATCAGTTTACTGTGGACTTCAGTTGAGAAATTCTAATCTAAATATCCAGATGTTCAATCAAATGTTAATTTCCAAGATTTCATTGTTTTTTACTTTATATTAGTGACCGAATATTTTGTTATTTTATATTATATGTTGAATTACAAATGTTTATTTTACCAAAATTTGCTAGTTAATGTTTACTTTAATATATAATAATATAAAGTACAATAATAAAAGAGGATAAATATGGTTTATTCTTAATGGTTAGTGTAATGTTTTAAATAAAATCAGAAATGTAAGATGCCCGAATAGTTTTTTAATTATACATTATACTATTTGTTATATATGTTATGTAAATGCCGATCTCATATCGTGGCATTAGTCAATGAAAGCAACGTGTTTATTAATTATTAATTGTCTAATTTTTAAAAATAGTAAAGAAATTGCGTGACTACTAAAAATGTATTAAAAGATTTATAATTATTAGAAATTGTTTCAACGGCTTTTAAAAATGTTCAGAAAAATAATATATTATTTATATTTATATATAAATGTAAATAACCGAATTAAACGTATTATATAAAACACTCCAGAAAAATATACCAAGATACCTTTTAATACAATGAAAAAATAAAATAAAAATCAAATGATCAATAATTTGGTAACGTAAAATTTTAGAAATATATTTTCTGTTGAATTAATCCTTTTCTTTAATTACCTCTTCTTGCAATGATTATTTAGTAAAGTTAATCATTGGTACTATTTTCAGCAATAACAGTATCATTTTCAAATAATTTATGCTATCTGATTTACTTGTACTGATTTTATACTGTTTTCCTTTTATTGTACTTCATTGCACATCTTTCAATAAATAAATGCGTTAATTTTTAAATAGAGTTAATATAACACATATTTCGTTAAAAATGTATCTATACATTTATCAAATCATAGATTACAAATTGCAATTTACTGGATTAAATTAAATTTAGATTTTCTCTACACACAAGGCTTTCTACACTTCCAATTAAACTGATTGAAAATGTTTAATCACAATTGTTTTTATTTGATTTATGGAATGAATCTAAAATTAATTTGTTAATGTGTTGTTAATACAATAGTTGTGAACTTATATGCAGTTTATAAACACTGACTGTGCTTAGAATAACAATTAAATGATAGAAAATCGAAATCTAGTTACTTATTATTGTAAATACAATAAAGGTCACATAAATTAGTTGTTTGAAAATCGTGCAAAAATTTCTTGTTTAGTGCATTTAGTGCATAAAAGGAAAAATATTTCAAATCTGAAAATACTTAAATTTTTTTAAAAAAACAAATCAAAATAAAAGCACAGATAATGAAAATAAATAAATAAACCTTAATAAAAGGTTTACAAATTGGGATGCAATTTTTTAGAGTTATTTTCACAGATGTCAAACTGGCAACTATTTTTTTTTTGACATTTCTTAATGTTAAGACATTAAGACATCTTGGATCGAGTCCAAGAGTATGCGTATTCAGTATCAGAAGTAAAAATTACTAAAAAATCGCAACTGGCCAGTGCATACGATACAAATTTTATCTATCCTAGTTGGCCAGAGTATGTGGACGAGTTCATTATGTCTCTCGCGCTATCAACAAACAATTGAGGTTAAAACAGTTGTTAGTCCACAGTACAATTGAAAATAGGGTCTGCATTGATCATTATTAAAATAAAATACACTTATCATCAAATTAATAAGTGTGTGCAGTTTGACATTACAGAAGGTTTGCATATGTTTGCTACACCAACTCATACTTTACACTTAAGTTTTGACATTGCCATTTTTAGTTATGGTTTTGTATACAACAAAACAACGCACTGAAATAATACAATTCTATTATGAAAATGGTCGTTCTAGAAAAAATATATTTCTTAAATTATGCGATATTTATCTTGACATACTTGTACAACTCGAACAACAATTCTTCGATTAGTGAGTAAATTTGAAAAGATTGGATCGGTTTAAGATAAGAAAACACCCGCACATGTTCGTAGTGCTCGTTATAAAGAAAACATTGACTTGATTCGTGAAAGTGTATCGGAAGAACCAGAAATGTCAAACGTTTACAATAATTGAGCCTTTCACAGACGACCATATCTCGTAATTTGATAACGATTTGTTGATGAAGGTTTATAAAATTCAACTAACACAAGAGTTGAAGCTAGCAGACCATTCACTGCATCGGAGACTTGTTAATTGGATACTGGAATAACAACACGTTTTTTTTCTTTTGAAAAAGTAATCTTTAGCGATGAGACTCATTTCGAATTCTCTAGCTACGTTAACAAGCAAAAATTCCGAATCTGGGGTGAAGAAAATCCGAGCGGGATCGTTGATAAGCCACTGTATACAGAAAGAGTGTCTGCTTAGTGCGCACTTTGGTCCGGTGTAGTCATTGGTCCTTATTTTTTCGAGAATCAGGCTGGTAAAGCGATTACTGTAAATGGAGAAAAATATCGAAAAATGATAACCATTTTTTGTGAGCAGAATTAAATGATATCGATTTGGAGGATATGTAGCAGGACGGTGGAACAAATCACACAGTTAGTGAAACAATTGATTTATTGAGGACGAAATTTTCTGGTAGCATTAATTCCAGAAATGGAGACATTCATTGACCACCGAGATCCTGTGATTTAACACTGTTGAACTAATTTCTTTGGGATCGCGTTACAGGATAAGTGTACATGATCCTAAAACAATTTAAGACCTAAAAGATGCAATTCGAAGCGTAATTGGTGAGATAGAGCTCTAGTTGTGTATGGATATTATTGAAATTTTAAACTAAAGAATGATTGCTTGTAAGAAAATAATCGGCAATCACTTGCACGATATTATTTTTCATTTAGATTTCATTGGAGAATAATAATAATTATTTGAGAATAAAAATGTGGTTTAGTTTTTGTATGGTACAGATGACGAAATTGCCGTTTTAGTGGCGATATTCGACTTAGTAAATAAAAGTGTGATTCCGCTTGTATGGGACATTTGACTGCAAAGGGTTGAAGACTAATAAGACTTCACGCAGGTCAAGATTGACAAATGAACATTTAACATCTATAGTACAAATATAATTATTACAAACAAAAAACACCTGATATTGATAAAATAGTTTCTGTTGAAGATGTCTTTTCTAGTAAAAATACTATTTCTTTTTTCAATTTTCTAATTTAAAGTTTTGTAACATTCGATAATAAATCATAACATTCATGTATTTCTTTGAACTTTTATAAATTCATTAAAAAAATAAATGTAAAATTTAAATGAGTTATTTTCCTATATAAATAAAAGACTTTTTCGCTTGCTAAATTTATATTGGGTGGCTTTTTTTCTTTACTATTTTATTCTATTAAACTGAATTTGGTGGCCTGTGTTCATATATGAGTTTAATACCACTGAGTTAGATCATGGATAAGTATGAGTCAGTATAAAAAGAAAATTAAATTTATGGAATAATGAACAAATTAATTCAATTAAATAATTTAAAACCAAATGTAAATGTTAGTACACAAATTTTATATAATAAAATAATGTATATTCAATTAATGATCTAAATAGATTGATGTTCGAGAATGATTATTATATAAATGTTACAAAGTATTGAATACACTACATTCTTCAGACTTCAGATCGCTTCACTTTCAGATCAGACTTCACAATATAAGAACGAATTAGAATGCTACACACAGGTATTTTACATTACTAGAGAGGCCAATTAAAGAAAATCTATGACAATGAATAAGGACAAACGAAAATAATCAATAAGAATTTATTGAATATTTTAAATAGAAAGTTTTTAGTGCAGTTTGTAAAGTGAAAAAATAATTCATTTGTGAAAACATTTTTTACTCTTATTTCCCTATTGATTATACATTAAAGATGAATCCAGTTTGTATTCCACATAAATTATTTTTTATCAAATAGTAAAGAAGGTTATGATTTCAGTACGTATATTCAACGTTGATTCTTCTCTGTTACTATTTTCAATAAGTAATTTATCTAGTCAGGTTTTCCAAGTCACTTGTTTCAAGATATAACAATTTAAACAAAGATCATAGTTTTTATATTATATGTTTAATACATATTTAAATTAATTACATATGATTGAAAATGTAATTAATAATATGATTACAAAATCAATAAAGACAAATAAAAACGTATATACGAGGGTGGTCCCAGAAGTACCCGGCCTGACCTAGAGATGGCGGTAGTTGTTTGAAAAATATCACTGTATTAGAAAGTACACAATCTATAAAGCATATGTTTCAAGTTTGAGGACGCCACGTTGTTTAGTATTTGTTTGGCAGCCATCAATAGTGAACGTTTTCAGTGAATTTGTGAAAATGGAGAAAATTGGTCATCGTTACGTGATACAATACTTTTATTTGAAAGGCCTCAGCGCAACCAATATAAAAGCTGAACTGGATTCTACTGTGGGTGAGTCTGCTCCTTCGTTTACAACAGTGAAATATTGGGTAGCAGAGTTTAAACGAGGCCGTACGAGCTGCCAAGACGAGCATCGCAGTGGTCGAACAAATGAGGTGACGACTCCAGAAATGGTGAAGAAAATCCACAAAGCGGTACTGGATGATCGTCGACTGAAGGTGCGCGAGCTAGCAGATATAGTAGGCATTTCAAAAAGTGCGGTACATCGCATATTATCTGAAAATTTGGACATGAGAAAGCTGTGTGCAAGATGGGTGCCGCGTTTGCTCACACTCGAGCAAAAACAGTGTCGTGAAGATGTTTCAATTGAGTGTTTAGCGAAGTTTCACAGCAACAAAGCAGAATTTTTGCGCCGTTTCATAACCATGGATGAAACATGGGTCCATCACTTCACACCCGAGACAAAAGAACAATCAAAACAATGGACTGAAAAGGGAGAACCGGCTCCAAAGAAGGCGAAGAACGTTTCATCTGCAAGCAAGGTCATGGCGTCGGTTTTTTGGGATGCGCGTGGGATAATTTTCATTGACTATCTTGAAAAAGGAAAAACTATCAACGGCGAGTATTATGTGAACTTATTGCAACGTTTGAGCGAAGAAATCAAGCAAAAACGGCCGCATTTGGCTAAGAAGAAAGTGTTGTTTCATGAAGACAATGCACCAGCTCACAAATCCGTTATTGCAATGGCCAAAATTAATGAATTAAAGTTTGAATTGCTACCTCATGCACCCTATTCGCCAGATTTAGCCCCCTCGGATTATTTTCTGTTCCCAAACTTGAAAAAATGGCTCAGTGGTCAAAGATTTCCCAACGATGAAGAAGTGATGTCGGCAGTTAATGGGTATTTTGAGGAGCAAGACAGTTCTTATTATAAAAAGGGTATCGAACTTATTGAACATCGCTGGGAAAAGTGTATAGAGCTGAAAGGAGATTATGTTGAAAAATAAATATATTTTTTTCCAAAATTTTTGTGTTTTCTTTGTTAGGTCGGGTACTTCTGGGACCACTCTCGTAATAAGACTAGGAAGTTGATTAATATTATTTTCCTTAAAAACTAATTAATAAAAAAACATTCGAGGAAGTACAGAGAATATAAATGAATTTTATAAGGTTGGTCTAAAAATAATTGCGGTTTTTTATGTATCGAGTATAAAGACGCATATATCAGTTAAAAATTACATTTATTAATCAAAATAAAGACCATTGACCTGCACACATTTCTCCCAACGAAAAGAAGTTTGTTTATTCCTACAAGATAGAATTCTGAAATCCTTAAAATGATAAATTCATCGAAAGCGCTCTGAACTGATGGTTGATATTTGAAAACCTTCTCTCGTAGGAAATTACTTAAATGTTTAAAATAATGGTACACGAAAACGATTGAACTTCTCATGCATTTTTTCAGTTTCCTGACAATATTTTTCTGCTGTAATTGTTTCACCAGGATTTAAGAAGTTGTAGTGAATGATGCCATTTGCCGACCACCAAACAGTGATCGTAATTTTTTTTCATGAAGCTTCGGTTTAGGAAACTATTTTGGTGCTTATTCTCGGTCTAGTCACTGTGATGAACGTTTCAGATTATTGTAGAGAATCCACTTTTCATCATATGTGACAATGCGATCAAGAAAGGGATCATTTTTGTTACGCAAAAGAAGCGCAGAGCAGACTTAGTACGTACCGCCGAATTGCTTGATATTCGTTTAGTTCATACGGCACCCATTTATCTAGCTTTTTTGTTTTTACAATCAGGTTTAAATGTCGAACAACTGTTAAATGATCAACACAGAGTTCTTCTGCCACCTTTCGAGTTGTTTTATGTGAGTCCGCTTCAACAATAATGGTTCTTAAATCATTACTATTTATAGCTAAAGGGCGCCCATGACCCTCATCATCATCAAGGTTTTCGTTTCCATTATGAAATTTTTGGAATCAGTATTGAGCTGTATGTTCACTAATTGACTCTTTACCAAAAACAAATTTGAAATTTCGAGCAGTTTCTGTTCCTTTACGTCCAAATTTAAATTCGTACAACAAAATCGTGCGTCTTTGATTTTTCCATGACTAATTTAAGAGGTTATATCCAATGATAGTAAATAATGAAAACAATAGACATAATTTGAAATCAGTAGTACTAATTTCTTAGTTTGAAAAGATGTATCATATGACTATAACAAAAGATAACGGTAACTAGAAAAATCGGCGCCATACTAGAAATGATAAAAACCGCAATTATTTTTAAACCAGCCTAATATATACGAGGAACGTTTGAAGAGTAACTTTGTTCGATATTAGAAACAATAGCTTCACTCTCGAAATGTACTTTATTTTTCGACATAATCCCCTCGAAGCTCAAAGCACTTGTACCAACGTTCCTCCAGTTTCACTAATTAACTCCCGGAAGTGTGGGTTTCTTCTAGGTCCCCAAAATAGCGGTTTGCGGTCTCTATCGTCTTTTCATTAGATCCAAATCGCTGTTTAGTCAGGAAAACTTTGAATTTTCTTTTTTCCATGATTAATTTAAAAGGTTATATTAAAATATACTAAAGAATAAAAACAATAGATATAAGTTGAAATCAATAGTGCTAATTTCATTGTTTACAATGATGTATCACTGATTATAACAAAAGATAACGGTCACTAAAAAAATCGTAGCTAAACTTAAAATGATAAAAACCGCAATTATTTTTGCACCAACCTAATATATTTAATTTAATTGGTGATGTTTTCTTTCAGTTATATAAAAGAGAAAGGTGGTTTAATGTAAAAAAAGTTTATCAATTAATAACTGTACTTACTTATGTTAGTATATATATGTATATATATATATATATATATATATAT
>CM068318.1:28698602-28743602 GCA_034766995.1 Acanthacorydalis orientalis | reverse complement strand
AAGAAAAAAGTTGTTCTATTCGTTGTACAATTATATGGTATTATATTGGATCAGTGCAAAAGTTTGTATACGATTTAAAATTGAAACTCAGGCGATTATTTTTCGTAAAAAGTGCTTTTATTAACCAAAGATACAATCAAACTTTTTTCAGACAACGAGTGCGGCATGGGCGTATCGAGCCTCTTCTTAAATGTCGAAATATAGTTAATCTGTCAACGTTGAATGTCTTAGCAACCTATTCCGTCGATGAATGAGTTATTGTTATTAAAGCGCGCACAACATCGTCGCCGATCTCAGCAGGTCGTCCAGAACGGGACTGACCATCAACGTTAAAATCACCAAATCGAAATTTAGCAAACCATTTCTTAACAATTGAAAGTAATGGTGCATGGTCCAAATAAACCTCCCAAATATTTTTCGTTGCCGCGCAAACGGTTATTCCTTTTCGAAACTCCTCTAACATAACGTGACAAAGTGTATCTTTTCGTTGTCCATTTTAAAAAAATTTTCTTACACAAATCGAATCGAAACAAATGCATCTGATGCTTTAATGACAGCTGTAACTGTTACCTATCAAACGATTATAACATGAATACATTTTAATCATGAGCGCCGACATGCGGCACTCTTAACAACACCTATTGAATCGTATACGAACTTTTGCACTGATCCAATAATTGAAAATAATATTGTATTTGTATTTCCGTAGTAGATTTTTAATGTATGTGATACATACACAAAAGCAGATACAAACGTACTTTAATGTGAACTTGCATTAAAGTCATCTTCCATTTTCAATATTGTTACGATGGAGAAGAAGACGAAATGGATCATGATAGAAATATTACAAATTACTCAGAAAATTAAACAACCCACTCTAGATAATATAAAATATGTTGTAGATTGTGGTTATTTGTTACATTCCATAGTATATTCAAAACACACACAAAAACCTCAATCTATGCTGAACTAATAGATATTTATAAGGCCATTATGAAAGAAAATGAAGTTCTTTTCGATGAATATTCAGATACTCTTATAGATAAAAGTGAAGACTATGTAGGATATTTTGATTTCAAAATACAGAGGAAGTAACAAAACACAAACGCCTTTACGGATAGGACACGATTTTGCATACAGGTCTGGAAACGAGGATCTGAAAACGGTATCGCTTGTTGGTCGAACTTTTCGATAATAATCTCCGCCAACACGCGACGCCATCCGTAAAGGGATACACTCCCTTATCTTTCACAGTATACCGCGAACTTTAAATATGTATTAACAAAGAAAATTATTAAATATGTATAAGTGTAAGACATTTATCATCTTTATACATTTTACACATTTTATTATTTTTTAATCGTCAACTTCTGTGAAAATTCGATTAGTAGAAAACGTTATTATTAGAATTATGTTATTATTACGAGAGCGGTGACAAGTAAGGTATGGTTAGATAGAAATGTATCCCTCTACGGGTGGTAACGCGTAGTGGCGGAAATTGTAATTAAAAAGATCGTCCAACAAGCGATACCGTTTTCGTCATTGAAATTGCTATTCGTTGCCAGACTTATACACAGACTTATATACATGACCGTGGAACAGGAAAAATAAATGAAAACATCGTTTCCAAGAAAGTGGATGTGGAATGTGATGTCACTATTTTTAATATTACAATAGAATGCGTTAAAGTATGTAATGCTACAATTGTTATTAGCGGAGACATTGACCTCAATATTTTGTTGAAATTACTGTTTTCATCGCCTGAACTTAAATTTTGATTTTTAAGGTCAACAATATGATACAAAAAGAACACAATGACTTCCTATTCATTTGAAAGAAAGTTTCTCAAAATTTCTGAGTTTTGAACCAGTACACTCGGAGTTAACCCATGGTTTTCTTTGATTAAATAATCAATACGCTGTTAATAAATTTGATTACTTACCATGATAGGTCTACCTAAGAGAAGTTCTCCTTTAAACCGGCCTTGACCAAATAAAAATTCTTATTTTTTTATCCAAAAACACAGTATATCTATCTACATAATGATTACCAGAAAAATATTTAGTTGACAATATTATTCTCAAATAATTAATCACTGAGTGGCAGTATTCTTGTACGGTTATTATGTATTTAAGTTTATCAATTAATAAAATTACCATTATAGTTAAATTCACATTTGAAAATATATTTTTTAAAATTTAGACAAATAAACTTTTATGATAATTAGAGTATTAATGAATGTAAAACAATATTTTAGGAAAATTATATAGCAAGTTGAAATGATTAATATTTAAATAAAGTATATAGTACGTGGAAATAAAAAAAATATTGTAAATACCTTCTGAACTCAATATTATTATTGTGCATTTTTTACTTTTTCGTTAGTTTATTTCGACTCTTTACGCAAAAATATTTCGGGTTCAAAAGTCGAATAACTGTAACTAACTATATATGTAACTAACTAACTAATTGTAAATAACTGTTCGAAACAAAGTTTTAGGACAAACCGAATCTTGAAAATATTGCCCTAACCATTTAATAGTTGCAGTTGGCTTCATGTACCTTTTATTTTGTTGATATTTAAATGAGAAACAAGTCTTCTTCCATAAAATGGATTATTGAAATTTGGCACAGATCACTACGCTGCAGCTCCCCAACAAAATTTATTTCTTAACTAAAAACTTATTTCAACAACGAGAAATGGTAGACTGCCCGACCTATTTTCGAGCAATCCACAATTTAGCATCTTTTTAATCATGTCATATTTCTTTACTTAGACTAAAACATTACTAAAATTAAAAAAAATACAGTTATTATTGTTAAAAACATTGTTTCATGACAAATTAACTACCTTCCAATAGTATTCATTAGACCATCGGCATGCTGAATTAAACATAAAACAAAATTACTTTATTCCATAATCTACACAACGCAAATATTTTAAGAACAATATACGAAGAAAAAATTCTAAATTCATATAAATTCATTTTGTTTCATAATTTTGATGATATTAGTTATGAATCTATACAATCAATTCAACATTCACTAACTAATTATTAGTATTAATTAAGTGGAAAGCATCGATTTTTTGTAAACTCTTGTAATAATATAAGAAATTAAAACACTATTTTGTCAATGGCTTTTATGAGAACGAGAATATCGATGGCAAATAGACGTGGACAAGTCTATTTTAAAATATATGAAATGTTTTTCCAGTAAATTAGACCACAAAATTTATCGTATGTTTTTGAGTTAAATTATAGAGATCCTACTCTTTAAATTCTGAAAATGTATTAAAAGAAAATTTTGGTAGTTCATTTAACAATGATTGTTGTTCATACATTATGAATTAGCCTATTAAACTATTTTAAACAAGGAATTATATTGTTCAAGTATAATTGATGACAGAAGTAATTTCAAAAGAGGAAACTGAAGTACCAGTGACATTAACTAAGAAAAATTACTATATTGTTTACGTTGATATTTCGAATTAAGTAACAATAAAATACATATGCAATGATGAAGCTCTGCTGGCCTAACTGTGAGATGCACCATCATGGAGAAGATGCATGGAAAACTCCTCTAGTACGTCTCTACGTACTAGAGGAGTTTTCCATCTGGAAGATTTCAGTTTGCTGTTCCACTTTACATCCATTTTGTCGGATTTGATTTCAGTTTGTTCTTCCTATGTAGCACTAGCTTCTACTCCAAATTTATTTTCAACTATTTTTTCAGTTTCTGCTTGGTTTTTGCTAATTTTTCTGTTCGATTTTTTACAGTCTCATTACATCTATTTGAATTTCATTTTCTTATGAAATAGCCTTAGGAGCTTCAGTTTATTCTGGCTTATCTCTTTTGGTTGATTTTTCATCTAATTGAGTTTGTGTATTTTCAGTTATATGAAGTTCTTAACCGTCTCTTACAATAATGTTAACTGATTTTTCTATAATAAGTGCAAACACTCGTCATATTTAATTTCTATTTGAAGATTTACTTCTAAACTTTCATTTTCCAATAAACTGTATGATCTCTAGGGCTAGAATGTTTCATTTTTAACTTGATTCTTGGTTTACACTATTGCTTCTCTACTTTTGATTGATAGTAGTCAATTCAATTTATGATATTTTTAGTTTACTTTGAATTTTCTACATTTTCATGCTAATTTTTTTTCAGTAATATTGACGTATCTTAAATAACTTTTGTCTTCCTCAAAAGTTATCACTTCCGGTCCAATCATTACTGAGCCATACTTTAACATTCCAAATTCGATTATACATTTTATTTTCGTCACGTTTTAATTGATATCATGGCTTTTCATTAGAATAGTATAAGGAATAAGAATACTATTTTCTTCGAAGAAATTCAACATTTTTACTTCGACTTGTTCTTATACAGTAATTGGAAATAAAAATCAAAGTTTCTGTACGCGCGCTCTAAAAATGATAATACTGTCAATGTATTCGTATTAGCATATCATGATAAATAATTATTAGATTAGTATATGCGTGAGATATTAGTTTATTTGCGAACCTACACTTAACCACAATGCTAAACTACAATTATATTAAAAAAATAATATTTAAATATTTTTCTAAAAATGCACTTTTGACTCCATAAAACCCCTAAAAAATAGTACTGGTTAAAAATATCCACTAATTGGATGTTCGTCATTTTATCTTATGGATATTTTGATGTTGTTATTATCTTGAAAGTGTTCAGATAGAGAAAAATTGTATTTTCTCATTTTTATACACTTGCCTTTTATACACCGCCCTGAGCATAATAGCAGTGTATGTGTAATATACTTCCATCCATCCATCCATATATATATATATATATATATATATATATATATATATATATGTATATGTATATATATATATATATATATATATATATATATATATATATATATATATATATATATATATATATATATATATATGTATGGGAGAAATGAAAAGTTAATTTGTGAAAGAGATTTGTCATAATACAAAAATTATTCTTGCGATTTAAATATAAATTATATTAAAACGTAAATGTATAAAAAGTACACTATTCTTCTTTTTGTATAAACTTTCAAAAACTCTCTTCATATTATAATGAATGTAACAGACGATGCTTTCATATGTTTATCTAAGTTAATTGAAATTGTAATTAAAATGAAGAGCTGTGTTAAGGATCACTAAATGTAAAACGCAAGTTTGATAATAATAAATAGCATTTTTATGAAATAAACATTGTAAATACATTTTTAAAATATTGAAATGAATTATAAGTACTATATGTCTTTTTTACCTCAAATAATTTATTTATTTTTCTTTTATATTTTTGATATATATATATATATATATATATATATATATATATATATATATATATATATATATATATATATATATATATATATATATATATATATATATTATATATATATATATATATATATATATATATATATAAATCAATTACTTTGATTTAATTACGAATAGTAAATTAAAATTTGTTTTAGTTGTAAAATATAAAATTTTTGATGAAATGTAATCTCATACTGTTTTATTTATTAATTTATTTTAATATATATATATATTGTTAACCTTATTTTTTAAGAATCAACTAAGACTAATTATTTTATTACACTCAAGTATCAATAAAATGGTCATAAATCTGATAATTACTTAAATATATCCGCTGTATTTGAAATAACTGGTAGCAATTTTTCAATAATAATGACATCACTACTGACAGCAATCACAACATCCTCAGGTTCACACACATAATTGTGAGGCTCGTCTTGCCGTTCTTATATTTTTTTATCTCCATAAACCTTCAATTTTGTATTTTTTTTAAAAAAAAATCCATCTAACAATAAATCGAGCGTCGTATGCCATCATTTATATATTAGATGCATTGCATAATGTCGCCGATTCCATATTGGGAAACACAATTGCTGAAAAATCAGAAAACGAACTTCGGCGAATGACCGACCTGGCAAAAATGTTATAACGCACAATTGGAACATACCGTGCTTTAAGGAACTGCATTGCAATACAAGATTTTAATTTCAGTTTCCGGCCAATACGCTTGCTACCGTACATATTTAAAATGTATAATGACTGCTAAAGACACCTTCATACTTCTCATACCTGGAGATAAATGATCTTATGTTAATTTAAACAATTGCTAATAGAGAAGATTTCCCACATCAACTTCATACATTTTTATACATGAGACCATTTGGCTTCATCGAAGAAAGAAGTGTCCTTTAATGTAACTTCACATCGTTTATCGTATTTCATGAGTATATTCCGGGTGCATTCGAGTAAATGGGGTTAAACATAATAGGAATTGCTCTAACTTCGAAACAAAAAAGGGATCTTCCTTTTTCGATTTTAAGGAATTTAACGATTTCACTTTATTGCATCCCATGTCACAAAGTGTGCACACAACCAAGTCCAATTGACTCTATTCGCTGAATAACTTCAATGATTATTCGTGACAAATGATCTGAAGTTTCATTTCGACAAAAGTAGTAGGTAATTAACTGCTTCCAGCTACCTTTCACACCTTGCAACATGAAAATCATAACACTGTTTGCATATTTCTTCCCTATGAATTCGATGTCCATGTCAATATGCCTAGTAATTCTATCAGCATCTTGGTCATACGGCAACCATTAGTGAACAGAAGTTGTCGTTAACATCAAAATTACTGGCCACGCTTGTTAGATACACAATGTCCTCCAAAGTTGCGGTCTAAAATTTACGTTATATATATATTATATCATGTAACTTTGTATTGTTTTGAATTACTAAATTAACTTACACCTTTGCTATTTCCATTTAAAATAATAATGGAAACATTGCAGACGGTGGCTACAACTTGAATAGTAATTATAACAGAAATATTTATAATTTTAAAAAATAAATTATAATATAAAATAATAATATTAAACTTGTGAATATTTACATTTAGTGGTAGATCAATCACATCTGCAATAGTAGGAGTAATCGGTGTTTCTATCGTATTGGTTGATGGAAACCACGGTCTTATATACAGGTCTGGCAACGAATAGAAATTTCAACGACGAAAACAGTGTCGCTTATTAGTCGATCTTCTTAATTATTATTTCCGCTACTACGGGACACCACCCGTAGAGAGATACGCTTCTACATAACCAAACCTTACTTGTCACCGCTCTCGTAATAATAGTGTTTTCTACTAATAGAATTTTCATGGTAATTGAGTATTAAAAGATAATAAAATGTCATAGAGAAAAATTTTTAAAATGTCAAAAGATGACAAATGTTGCGCACTTGCACATACTTAACAATTTTGTTTGTTAATACATTGTCGGGTGCTCAGCTCTTCTCGTCGAGCGCTGTTGCAGTGCACCAAGCATATGGCACAGAAATATTATCGTTGCAGCGGTGAATTATATGACTCCAAAAGATAATCGAAGGGTTCTCGACTTTGTGTACATGGAGGTGGAGGCTAGGACTTATCACGGCTGTGGGATCGTTACTGCCCACAGCAGCGAGACGCTGTACCGTCTTCACTGATCAGTAAATGTCCTGTGTCGTCACATGTCTGTAGAGCCATGATGATCGTTCGCCATACAGGTCGAACCAACAGATGGGAGAGACAGCGCTAAACTTGACGACTGTGGGAAAGTTACTGCCCAGAGCAACGAGACGCTGTACCGTCTTTTCTTCCAAGTCGCGTAAGATATAGTGCCGCACGGGTCCATAGAGACGTAAAGAGCCCCGGTAATACAGACCGAATCACTAGATGGGGGAGAGAGCGCTAAACATGGTGGCTGTGGGAAAATTACTACTCACAGCAGCGAGACCCTGCATCGTCTTTTCCTCCAAGTCGCGTATTGAAAACCTAGTGTCGTCACGGGTCTGTAGAGCCGTGAGACAGTCAGATAGCAAAGAAATGCTTACTGAATGTGAGTCAGAAATCTACTGATTTATGCTGCTATTTTCCCAGTTTATATACTCACAGGAAAAGCGAGCCTAAGCGAAGCAGGCCTATGAGCGCGCGTCTAGTTTCTTTTGTTCTGTATCGAAGCGTATGTTCTTCATTTATTATTTTGTTAATATATGTACAATAATTAATTTCAATAATCAAAATAATAACAAAAGAACAAATACATATTTACAATAATTACAATGTGTTTATCAAGTACAGCACGCTAACTTATACATATATGTAGGTTAGAGTCACTACATAGCTCCTCCAAATTATGCGCTGTACATGATGTACAATATTTTACATGGTTTTTATTCATATATGAACCGACTTAGTGCTTCTAGCTGTGATGCGTTCTAGAACTGACTGACTGCAGGACTTCCATTTCTTAGTGGTCAATGTTATGACAGTTGTCGTTTGTAATACCGGCTGAATCGCTGACGGATGATGCACCGCCGGGATAACTTGTCGAATGTGCGTTCGTGATGATGACCATCAGACAGGCGTAGTGTTGTTCCTTTTGGCCTTGCTGAGATTCAGATTTAAGAGGCTTTTGCAGAGGTGCAATGTTAATAATGTCTTCGATACAATTGTATTATGCCGAGGAACCTTCGTAGTTCGCATATTGTATTTGATTGGGGAATAATCTATGTTCTGCTTCGTTACTAGATACTATTATAATTTCATCCAGGTAAACGAAGACAGGCGAAAGATTACGAAATACTCTGTATCTGTTGCGTCAGTCTGACTGTTTAGTCGTCAATAATCTTCACATGGGTGAATGGAGCCATCTTTCATCATTGTGAAGAATATTCCTTTTTATAGCCGTTTTATATTTTGCAGCGGTAAGAGACGTGTACGGTTGTGTACACTGGCAAGTTGTTTGCTTCATTGTTTTTTTTTCTAGGTTGTTAGCGATTAGTTCCTGCTGAGTCGTGGATATTAGTAGTTCAGCAGTAAATGACAGTACTTTGCATCTCATGGAATGCTGATATCCGCTACTGATTAAACAGTAGTTACGTGAATTCGTATCCTGATGAACCCGTTGATAAATATCGTTTCTTTAAGTCAATGACTGGATGAAAGAAGGCTAGAAAGTCAACTTCTTGTATAGTGTAGGTCACATCAGCGACCACATTGTTTTAATAATATCTGTGGATGTAGTTGGTTCGGTGAGTGTCTGCATTTGGCGACAGAGTTGCGCGTGGTTGAAATTTCCCAATTTGGTCTCTTCGATTAGTCTCATGGTTTTCTTTTGTAGGTTGCGATAAGACAGTTTTTTGAATATTTTGGAAGCTTGACAGCCAAGTTGGCGGGTCAGATCCGTAACTTGTGTTTAAGATGCGATGGAGTAATTGCCCAATTACCAGTTGAAATTCCTTTTTCATGATGTAACTCTGCTGGTAGTGAATGCTGCGTTGGCCTGCATAATTCAGATGCCGAAGTCTTCCTCATCGGAAGCCTGACTTGTAAATCTATTTCTGTATTTGACACAATCTCTCCGTGTTTTTCTCGATTGAGTGAGTCATCTTGGTGATTGGTAAAAATCAATACTCCGAAGTTGAAATAGTTAGTTACTACTTGACCTGTATTTCTTGATCACGTCGGATACGACCACTTTGTCGGTTTTCTACGTAGTAACAAATGTCTTTGTATCTCTCTAAAATCACGTCGGGGTCACCAACTGTCGGGTTTGGTGGGAGCGCTCAACACTTTACCGGGGCGCACCTGCGGCGTGCCGTGCGTACGGCGCGCAAATATTTATCCGCTCGTTGCGGCAGTGAATTATCTGACTCCAAAAGATCTGACTCCAAGAAGGGTTTCCGACTTTGTGTACATAGAGATAGAAGCTAGATTGATCACGGCTGTGGGGCAGTTCTACCCACAACAGCGAGACGCTGTACTGTCTTCACCGATCAGTAAAGCAGCGTGCACACTAATGACACGTTACGGCAAGACATGCACCGAAACGTAACTTGACGTAATTTAGGGTATCACACTATCATTACGCGTGACTGTCATGTTGTGTATTTATGCGCAGCCTCGTGCACACAATTGACAAGGCTTGTGTTTGCGCGCCACTATCATATAGATGAATGTCATTGATTTTATTATTGACTTATAATGGAGAGCAAAACAAGTAGTTCATCAGAGTTTGATGAAGAAATACTAAGTGTTTATACTGTGATAGCTCATAATCAAATTCATAAGAAAATAATTTGGGTTCATGAGCTAAATTTAAAAAGAAAAGAAAAGAGTGAATTCCATCGTCTTGTGAAGGAGCTTCAAGAGCATTCCAATCGGTACAAGATGCACTTCATGATGTCGAAAGAAAAGTTCGAATACTTACATGGCGTTATCGAAGAGGATATAAGATCCAAGAACACACAAATGCGAGAAGTCATTAGTAAGGAAGAAAAACTTGTCATGTGTTTAAAGTAAATTTAACACAAAATAACTATCTTAATTTATTTATTTATTATTTTCTTGTAATGCTACAACTATATGTTGTACTCTGTTCTTAGAGGTAGAGTGCGAAGTAGAATGTAGACTTGTCGACGAATGCTCTACGTTTGTTTGTTGACGTTTTTCGAGTACGTAAAAATAGTATTAAAAAATATATTTTCCTCTAAAACTTCAGGCGACTGTAAAATATGACATTCGCTGTGCAGCATCTCCACCTTTTCCTGCCGTTTACAAAACTTTTTAAATTGAACATTTTATTTTTACATTTTTTGCCACGGAAACTCTTTCAAGAGCTTTGAATTCAGTTATCGCATGGGATTCAGCACAGTAGGACAGATAGATGTTTGTGATGCTATTTGGAAGAGATTGAATCCAATTTTCATGCCGGTGCCAAATTAAAACATTTGGAAAACGTTGGATGAAAAAAATATATTTTTTTAAAAAATCAATTCCTAAACCGCATTGCAGCAATTGATGGGAAGCATCACAATGCAGTGTCTGATTCGAGGAGGCTCGAAATATTTTAATTATAATGACTTCCGTTCACTAGTTCTACTTGGAAAAACGTTGTAAGACCAAGTACTTTTCACACCACCAGACAGCCCATCGAGTGAAAATTCTCCACCGCTTCCCTACGTTATAGTTGGAGATGACACTTTCCCGTTGAAATCATACTGACTTCGACCATATAGTAGACATCACCGTGCAGTAGAT
The DNA here is from genome assembly GCA_034766995.1 of Acanthacorydalis orientalis. Lineage (NCBI taxonomy): Eukaryota > Metazoa > Arthropoda > Insecta > Megaloptera > Corydalidae > Acanthacorydalis > Acanthacorydalis orientalis. The sequence continues at coordinate 28,732,445 of CM068318.1, read as the reverse complement.
GAAAACAAAAAGATATTCGATTATCGATTGACGAGAGCTCGAAGAGTCGTTGAAAATGCGTTTAGCATTCTCGCATCACAGTGCAGACTATTTCGTCAGCCTCTAGACTGTTCTGTGTATGCGCACAGTTCTCTGTATGAATTACACTATTACAAGATGTTAGGCATCATGTCGTAGCAGTTTTACAACTTTATGTTGCTACGTTTACCCTTGCCTACATTTTAGAAATAATTTATTGGGCGCTATCAAGATTTTTTATATTATGTGATAATAATAACTGTTATAAAAAATATTTTAATAAATAACAATGTTGTTAATTTATTTTAGAGTTATTTTTACATCTGGAAGAACCAATTTTTTTATTAGGTTATATTATACTTACTATACTCTATATATTATACTATATGTTACATTATTTATACTATATATTATACTATACTATAATAAAATAAAACACACATTTCGAAACTTCTCAAATCGAAACTTTTCAAACTGAAATGTCAATTGACAACTGATTAAAAAATGTTTTCACGTCACGAAATATCTGTAGAAACAGAAATATGTGAGAACGTGTCAACACTAGTCGAGATAAGAACCGTGTGTACAGGCGTGATGTGAGTGAAGTGACAGTAGAGTGTGCACCGATACCATTGAAACCAATGTAAAATTAGGTCTCACATATGTTCTTATCACGTGATTGTATGTGACGTGTCAGTAGTGTGCACGGGGCTTTAGCATAACCCTGTGTTTGGCTATGATTTCCATTGAAAGTGATGTATGTGAATCATTATTAAATTATGATGATTTGATTCAGGACATTGCGGAAATGAAATTTACACGTGTAAATTTCAAATAATATACATAATTATTTTATCTATTAATTATTCTGTACAAATATAACTATTTTATAATGTATTAAATTGCAAGTGTTTCCCTTTTGTGTTAAAAATGTTGAAGCTATTAAATAAATATATAAAATTAATTATTATGTTTTTAATTTACGTAATTAGTCACTTTACTTTAGAATAAAGGCGCTTTTTAAGAATGTCTACTCCAGGCACCAAAATACCATCGCATGGCTTTGCATTAGCCTTACAGCCAAACACGGTAACGGGGTGTTATGATTTGGGGATGGATGGCTTCATCTGGTGTTGGTAACCTTCATTTTATTGAATGAAATGGATAAATTCAAGTATCTTGACATTTTAAGAACCAATTTAAAAGTAAGTGTAGAAAAATTGGGTTTATGACAATTATTCATCTTGTACGAGGATAACGATTCGAAATATTCTTCTTACTTAGACAAATAATGGCTTTGTACAATTGTAAAAAGGCCGTGTATCCCCCTCCGCAATCCCCTGATCATAACGTAATCCAGAACCTTTGTGAAAATAAAATTTAATTTAAAAAACTACAAGATGTCCAGAAAAGACGACCTAAAAAATATGTATACAAAGTGAGCGGAACTCTATAATTCTTGATTTTACAGAAAACTGGTAATATATATGCAACAAAGGCTCAAAGCCACAAGAAGGTTACTTTGACCGGCCCGAGAGTCTTTATCTATGCCCTGCTCTATTAATGCTATAAACGAAGCACGTATACTAAATGAAATTTGTCACAGAAATTGTCTAGTACATCATATACACCATGATAAACACCATGGTCTTACGAGGATGGTCCCATAAGTACCCGGCCTGACCTAGAGATGGCGGTAGTTGTTTGAAAAATATCACTGTATTAAAAAGTACACAGTCTATAAAGCATATGTTTCAAGTTTGAGGACGCCACGTTGTTTAGTATTTGTTTGGCAGCCATCAATAGTGAACGTTTTCAGTGAATTTGTGAAAATGGAGAAAATTGGTCATCGTTACGTGATACAATACTTTTATTTGAAAGGCCTCAGCCCAACCAATATAAAAGCTGAACTGGATTCTACTCTGGGTGAGTCTGCTCCTTCGTTTACAACAGTGAAATATTGGGTAGCAGAGTTTAAACAAGACGAGCATCGCAGTGGTCGACCAAATGAGGTGACGACTCCAGAAATTGTGAAGAAAATCCACAAAGCGGTACTGGATGATCGTCGACTGAAAGTGCGCGAGCTAGCAGACATAGTAGGCATTTCAAAAAGTGCGGTACATCGCATATAATCTGAAAATTTGGATATGAGAAAGCTGTGTGCAAGATGGGTGCCGCGTTTGCTCACACTCGAGCAAAAACAGTGTCGTGAAGATGTTTCAATTGAGTGTTTAGCGAAGTTTCACAGCAACAAAGCAGAATTTTTGCGCCGTTTCATAACCATGGATGAAACATGGGTCCATCACTTCACACCCGAGACAAAAGAACAATCAAAACAATGGACTGAAAAGGGAGAACCGGCTCCAAAGAAGGCGAAGAACGTTTCATCTGCAAGCAAGGTCATGGCGTCGGTTTTTTGGGATGCGCGTGGGATAATTTTCATTGACTATCTTGAAAAAGGAAAAACTATCAACGGCGAGTATTATGTGAACTTATTGCAACGTTTGAGCGAAGAAATCAAGCAAAAACGGCCGCATTTGGCTAAGAAGAAAGTGTTGTTTCATGAAGACAATGCACCAGCTCACAAATCCGTTATTGCAATGGCCAAAATTAATGAATTAAAGTTTGAATTGCTACCTCATGCACCCTATTCGCCAGATTTAGCCCCCTCGGATTATTTTCTATTCCCAAACTTGAAAAAATTACTCAGTGGTCAAAGATTTCCCAACGATGAAGAAGTGATGTCGGCAGTTAATGGGTATTTCGAGGAGCAATACAGTTCTTATTATAAAAAGGGTATCGAACTTATTGAACATCGCTGGGAAAAGTGTATAGAGCTGAAAGGAGATTATGTTGAAAAATAAATATATTTTTTTCCAAAATTTTTGTGTTTTCTTTGTTGGGTCGGGTACTTCTGGGACCACCCTCGTACATACAGGTCTTGCAACAAAAACTAAATTCAGTGGGGAAAACAGTCTCGGTTGTGGTCAAGCATTTAATAACGATCTCTGTCACTACGCGGCATCACCCGTCAAGGGGTACACTTCTACCTAATCATACCTTACTCATAGATACCTTACTTGTCACCCTTGTCACTGTGATCGTAACCTCACAACATACAAACGAGTGTAACCCACGTCAAAGCTTTCAGGGATGCATTCGGCATCAGTGAGAATTTGGGAAACCAAAGATACGTTAAGAAAACAGCAAACAGAGCCTGTGAGCCGTCACAGCAAGTTACCGAAATCTCCAACAGCGAGATCTTTAGCATTCTGAAACGGTTGAAAAATAAGAAGACCACATGAGAGAATCGCATCGGCAATCTTCTCCTGAAAAATATACCCAGAAAGACTATCACGGTGCTGAAGAACATTTTCAAAGCGGCGATGAGGCTCAACCACTTTCCCGAACACTGGAAGACCGAAAAAGTAATCATTCTCCCGAAACACTGTCAATACAGAAATTTACCCTCCAGTTACCGTCCCATCAGCCTTTTCCCTGTGCTTATCAATGTCTTCAAGAGGATCTTAAACAAACGCATCTAGAAACTCTTCGAATCCAACAACACTATCTTCGACGAGTAATTTGATTTCAGGAAAAGCTATCTATGACGTAACAGGTAGCGCGTATCACCGAAGTTATCGCAGTCAATACGAAACAGAATCGGGATACCATTTTACTCTTCCACAACATTGAGAAAGCCTTTGACACCGTCTGGCACGATAACCTCATCCTAAAGATGTATGACATCAATATCTCTACTTACCTTATCAAAACTATATAAACCTACCTATCCAGCCCTAGATTCATCGTGTATCTAAACGGCACTCAAACATCCTCTTAAGACATTCCAGCCGGCGTTCCCCAGGGAAGTGTCCTGGGGCCGTTGTTTTTCGTCCTGTACATACATGAATTTCCCAAGCTCCCGGCTGCGATTAACGCTGCATTCTACCCAGATAACACTGCAGTCTACACACCCTATCAAAACCGATCCCTAAATCTCTCCATTATACTCGTAAAACTTGAGAATGTAATTAGCAGGATCGAGAGGTACATGGTCCGAAATAGAATAAAACTCAAAGTGAAAAAACAGAAGCGATCGTGTTCACCTGAGGTCGTCGCGAAAAAACAAGTCATTAGATTTCAGGACAGCAGAATCATCACCCAGACCAAGATCAAGTATCTAGGCCTGGTACTGGATAGTGGACTCAACTGCAGCGCAGCGATTCATGACCGACTCAGAAAAGGCAGAGCGGCGAAATTTAGCATCCTGCCGGTGCTGAAGCGAGCAACATTCCTACTGCGGTAAAGGTCACCGTCTACAAAATGTGCATCCGTTCTGTTCTCCTTTACGCGTTGCCAATGTGGGTTGTCACTTACAACACGAACTGGAAAAACATCCAAACCTTCCAATCCAAGGTTCTTCGTCAAATTATTAAACTCGACCGCTCCTTCTCCATCACGAAACTACATCGCACCTGTAACATAGATTCCATCGCCCTCTTCGCAAAATCATTCACCCCCAGTTTTCTATCCAAGACTGGACTGCACGACAATTCGCACGTGAGAAACCTCAATAACATCGTCGTCTTACGGAAGTAGGCCCTCTCAAGACATTCTCCCAGGAGGTGTATGCCATTAGAAGCCAAAATTTTGCAAAAATAGCAGTGAAAGTGATATAGTGACAAGTTTAGTGCTCAGTGCGGTGAACAACAAACTACAAACACTCGAACCTCCAAGACATCAGAATGTACCAAGCGCGTGCCTAGTTTTAAGTTAGATTGAGTTAGTTCGTAAGTTAGCATTGTGTTAGTGATAACTATATAGTGATAAGTGAAAAAAATAATAGAAAATCCGTTTCTATTGACGGTTTTTTGAAAAGTTTTCCCGATCACAATAGATAATTCAAAGACAATAAAAATTTCAAGTAATTTTAAACAAACTAGCAATTAGGAAACGTGGTTGGTCTGCCAGCAACGGTACAGGCACCGTATAAATAACATAAATAACGGTCTTAAACCTAAGACCATGTATATATTTATGAAGAATAAAAAACGCTTTTTTTATTTTATTTTACTTATTTATTGCGCTCGTAACTGCCATAAGTGAAAAAATGTTTAACTTGTTTTATTGTTCAAAATTATTGACATGACTAAGTCATGCTTTGTGCTAAAATGTAAAACGGGGTATAGGTACCATAAACAGATATGCTTTGTTTTTAAAGTGCCAAAAAACATAGAACAGTTTAAGAAATGGGGAGCGGAAATTACGACTTTTGAATTTAAACAATATCAGTATATTTGCGTGAAACATTTCGAAGAAAAGTTTGTTATTAGACACATTAAGAAAACAGTAAGTTCATTTAATTTTTTGTAGTATGTAAACCGATGAAGTGTGTGCACTGTTTTGTTACGAATGTGAAACTAACAAATTTTATTTTGATTTTAGGATGCATACAAGCATCCCAAACTGCAAGAGTCAGCTGTTCCAACGATATTTGAGAGCAATGATTTGCAAAAATCGGCAGGTTCTGTCAGTGACAATGGTGGAGATCATTCGATCAATATCGTTATTGACTCTACAAAAATTACAAAATATTTAGACCCGTCAGCTTGTCAGTGACGACGGCGGAGATTATTCGATGGATACCGTTATTGGCTCTACAAAACTTGCAGAATATCCAGGTTAGTATCAGGTGTTCATCGATATAGTTATCATTTCGTTCTTTTTATTAGGTACAACACTATCAAATCATAATTAATAATTATTGATTATAATCACATCACACGACTAAATCATTGTAATTTATTTTTACAAGGTGAGTTCAATATTCGTTACCAATTCAAGTACAATATGTTGAACAAAAATTTTTTTAAATCTAATAACAAATAATGACATCATTTCAAATACCGTAATGCGCATAAAATAAATATAAAAAGTAAAAATTACATGCAAATAAATTTTTTACAGATGCGAGCATTGCGAGCTCTTCTTTTATGATTGCGACCGTCGAAGTAAAAGATTACCAGGTTTCTCCAATGGTGAACATGTTTAGTTTGGAAGTAAATATGGAAAACTCTTCGATAGTATATTCTGAGTCAATGCTTAACAGAAATTTCAAAATTTCAAACATCACAAGTACAAATGGTACTATCGAAATAACTACGTATACTAAATAGGATAAGAAGTGTTACATCAAGGTGCCAAAATCATGAGTTTTTACGGAATTAGCTTCTGAAATTGGACAGACGATAGTATTTTCATGCCTTGTATTGAAACGGAAAAAAAACAGTAAGTACCCGTGATAGAAAAAAGTATCATGGTTGACTTAGACAACAAATTTCGATATAGCATTTACGGCCGTGTTTTTAAACCTGAGATATACAATTTCACTGTAATGTTGGAAGACATAGAACTGCTACCTGGGATCTTAGAAAAATTCCAACATATGCAAGTTTGCAATAGTCTAACAAGGGGAGGATACGATCTCAGAAATTGAGTTTGGGATCAAACTTCGTGTAATGGTAGGGTACCCTAAAGGTATTAATATAGTAACGTATTAGCTCGCACTATCCAGCCATTTTCGATAAAAAAGGCTCCAAAATTTTCGCATCAGGCTTATGAGAGAAAAATTTTTATCCGCTACCAACTAACTTGTAGCTAGACGTTAGCAAGCCAGCTTCAAAAGTGTCTGACGTATCAGGTTGAATCTCGCTCGATCCTTGCAGTTTTTTTTCTTCGCCTGAATAATTATTTAATGCATTTTATTAAAAAATATTTAAATAAAGATGAAATAACATTTTCTTCCAATTTTCTTTTGCAAAATGCTCTTTTTAAATTTTTACAATTTTATTTCAAAAAATGATTTTTCCATATTTTTTTTATTTTTTTGCATTATTTTACAAACATATTCTTATGTTAGGATATTCTTAAGGGATCATATACCTTGTAAATACTTTAATATACAAATATGTTTACAAAATAATTCAAAAAACTAAAAAAATTCTGAAAAAATAATTTTCTGAAATAAAATTGTAAAAATTAAAAAAAGAGTATTTTCTGAACAAAATTGCAAGAAAATGTTATTTCATCTTCATTTAAATAATTTTTTTTAATAAAATGCATTAAATAATTATTCAGGCGTAGAAAAAAAACTGCATGAACCGAGCGAGACTCGAACCTCACATGTCAGACACTTCACCAAGCCAGCTCGATAACGTTTAACTATCAGGTTAGTTAACAACTACTAAAATTTTTTCTCTCATAAACCTGATGCGAAAACTTTGAAGTCTTTTTTTTTCTCAAAAATGGCTGGATAGTGCGAGCTAGTACGTTACTATGCTAATACCTTTGGGATACACTACCACTACGCGAAGTTTGGTTCCAAACTCAATTTCCGAGGTCGTATCCTCCCTTTATAAGTGCAATCAACCTTGATTATTTGTCCATTGATGGTGTGTATAAATACTCTTGATCCATGGCGTGACAATGAGTATACGTTATTGTTGTTGCAAATCAAAGTAATTGAAGATAGCGGGTAGGAATTTAATAGGAACAGTAATAAAGTTTCTTTAACTTTATTCTACACAACTATTTAACAACGTAAGTGCCTTCGATAATAGCTTTACAAGTACTAATGCAAAGTGACGCCACGCGAAGTCATTCCCGGCGCGCTTGCGCAATATATGTCACGCTCGCTTGCACGTTTACGCATTACCAACACGCATCAAACTGCTTCAACACTTCTCCTGTTTGAGTGTGTTGAATACCCGAGTTCGCCATCGCCTCGACTCGGTTTAAAAGAGTCTACGTCGACTTCGCTTCCTTCTCGTCGTCGTCCTCCAGCAATTCGTACAGTTTCTCGACATACGCGGCACCGGTCGTCGTTTTCGATGATTGATTAGAGTCTCTGCATTCGTGCCAACACCTCCGGACTCACGATCCCCGTGCTGATTCCGAGCACGCCGTTCATTTTCTGTAAAATCAAACTTACGAACGTCCAGGTGTCGTCAGCAGAAGCAACGAAACGCCCCAGCTGCCCTATCCGTTCGAATTCGTCTCGGACAGCCCCCCGAGCAGAGAAGTCACGTTGCTCTCTGCGCCCTTTTTTGACGTCGGCCGCGCCTCGATCGCTGTCCCAGTCGCTTCCCCTCGACCAGGTCGCCCAGATCTCGATCGGTTCGGCCTTCCTTCTCTGCAACTATCTGTGTTTATTTCGCTTCGTCCGCCTCGTCTATGTTTCTGTTGTGTTTCTCCACCCGACAACAGATTACTCGTCATGGAGGAATTACCCCCTCCATACCCCCTCTCCTTATTCGGTTTAATGACGTCGTCTTTTATATAGACTAGTCCCGTACCTTCATTTACTTCTCGCGGCGGATCGATGAATTTTTCAATTTCGAAAACTGTCGCATTACCGTCCGTCTTACCTTTACCGCTCGCACGAGCCTTCCACCTCTTTCTATTATGCTGCTCCCAGGATTCACATACTCACAGAATTCTGTTACCGCATGGGGGGTTATGATATCTTCATGATCCATGCTCGGATCGTAGACAGACTCTAAACTTTTCGAAGCATCTTTCAAATCTTGTCTTATTCTTTTTGTGTCGCTGCACAATTTAACATTAGTGGTTAGTTCGGCCAAACATGCTTCTTCTTTTGGTTCTGAATCCTCTAACAGTCTAAACGTCGCATTTTCGGCGGGTGAACCGAACTTTGCCACGCGCACAGGTCTATGCGAACCACGGGAACGTTCCGCCTGCTCGGATCTGACAGCACTGACGCATATGGACTTAATCTCATTGCATGCACACTTATAACCAACAAACTTCACGATTATTTCGACTTCGAAGTCCTCGTTGGCGCTCTGGAACGTCTCGCTGTTCGATGCGTCCATCGTCAAGACAGCAGTTTTTCGAGTTTGAGACGACTCACAAAACAAACCTTTTACAAATAACTTTAAATCAGCCAAAAGATTTTTCTCGGGCAATCCATGCAAGGTGCGATAATTCACGTGTCCGTGTCGCTCATGCTACCCTTGTAACTTTGTTGTCGCTACATTTCCTTCTGCGTCGTCTCACGTGGTTTTCACTCGAAACAGAATCTGGTAAATTTCATTGTCCTGTTTCACTCCAGACGCTATGATCTTATTGTCGTCCTTAATGTCTACATGGTTGCTTTTAAATATTACTTCGAGTCCTCTCAAAGTACATATTCCGACCAAGAATAGATTTTGTTTCATTTAAGGAACGTGGAGCACGTTTTCTATTCTCGCTTTACGCTATGCTCCACTCAAGTAATTTTTTATTTCAACTGTACCAACACCGACGATCTTGCATTCATTTTTGTCGCCCAAAGAGATCATGCTGCCATCAGTGACCTGTCGGTAATCGTTGAATCAATCGCGTCAATGCGTGATGCGCTTCGACGCACCACTGTCGGCAATTCATATGCTTCTACGAGATCAGACAATTAAGTAATGCGACAAAATTCAAAAATCGAGTATATTTAAAAATTAAGGTACATCGCTGCCATCCCCTTCAAAGTAGTCCCCTCCCGCATCTATACACTTATTCCAGCGAATTTTCCAGTTTTCGTAACAATTCTGGAACACTTCTTGTGGGACCTCTCCGAGTACCCTCGTCACAGATTCTTGGATATCTTCAACGGAGTCAAAATTTCGACCTTTGACGAATTTTTTCATATGGGGGAATAGGAAAAAGTCGCAGGGTGACGTGTCCGGTGAATAGGGCGGTTGTGGTAACGTTGCGATGCCTTTAGACGCCAAAAACTGAGAGACACTGAACGCACTGTGACAGGGAGCATTGTCGTGATGCAGAACCCAAGTCTTCGCGATCCCTGGACGCACTCTGAGCACCCTTTTTCGTAATTTTTCGAGCACATTGCGGTAGAATACTTGATTTACGGTTTGTCCAGGTGGTACGAACTCTTTGTGAACCACCCCTTTGCTGTCGAAGAAGCAAATCAACATGGTTTTCACTTTGGACTTGCTCATTCTCGCCTTCTTTGGCCTTGGTGCTCCAGGGGACAGCCACTGTTGGCTTTGTCGTTTAGTTTCGGGGTCATATTGAAAGAACCAACTTTCATCACCAGTAATAACTCGATCGAGAAGAGTAGGATCACTTTCAACCTGCTCGGGATCACTTTCAATCTTGAGCAATCTTGAGCAATCTTGACAATCTTTCTCTGTTCCATTTTCGTGACATGCACTACTCGCGCGTTGTTACAAAACACTAAACAGCTGGCGAAGAAATGATCGTACGAGGGTGGTCAAGGTCTCAATCGAGAGAGTAGGGATCTGCTATTACGGTGGCGGAGTTACAGGTTCGCAGTGTTACCACAGGCCGAGAAAAAAAATCGATCGCATTACTTAATTGTCTGACCTCGTATGTTAGCTGTCAGCACCGCGTGAGCAGCGTCAGCTGACGACTCCAGGCTGGTTTTCTTGTCTAGGTTTCTTTTTAATTTTCCCGCTACAAAAATGCACAATCGCGCGTCTTTCGGGGATCACCTTCATCGCGATCTTCATTTTCACGACATTATGTGCGCGAATGTAAGACTATTCACGCTCATAATGTCCCTTTTCTTGCATTTGTAGCACTCGATACTTTAGCGTCCCCACTGTTTTCGCTTATTCTCATTAACACTCGATTCGATTAACACTCATTAACACTTTTCGTACTACTTTTCTTGAATGTAGAAAAGGCCCCGGGAACTTAATCGTTCGCGGTTAGTCGAGCTTCTTCGTGAATCAACCTTTCCTAGAGATTCTCCAGCGTCTGCAATTCCAGACTAACACAGTCCCACGCTGTCTGGAATGTCGCGAACTTCAGCGACAAACTCGCGAGCACTTTCGCCATTATAGTTAAATCAGAGACTGGTTCATCCAAGTCCTGTGACTGTGCGGCCATATTCTGCACCTTTTCCATGTGAGGCAAGACCGAGTCTCCCGGAGTCATCCGATATTCAGACAGTTTCGTCGTATCAGCTTATTTAACGCGGACTTTTGTTCTTGGACGCGTGACAGTTTGTCCCACATTTCATTTGCTGTGTGACAAACCAGCAGCGGTTCTAGCTGCTCGGGGATCTATCGACAACGATATCAAAAACATTGCGCGCGTTTTGTCCTTAACCCACGTTTTAATGGCGGCCCCCTGGACCTCTCCTTCCGGCTTCACATTCTTCCCATCGACAATTGCACACTGTATGTCATGCTCGTTTGCACGTTTACGCATTATCAACATGCATCAAACTACTTTAACAGTTATTTACCAAACGAAAAAGATGTGATCACAGTATGGGAACGAGGCAACGAATACTACGAAGAGAAAAGAAATCAAAAGAAAATACCATATAAAGCATCCAATCCAATTGACCAAAAGAAGCTGCTGGCGCTAAGGAAAAAGAATTGTCGTCTTCTCCAGCGACATGATGTACTATTTATTCGATGAAATCACCTTGAGGAAGTCAGTGACTATTTGTTCAAAGAACTTGGCTTACGTGACTTAAGGGGACCCGGTGGTCTAGAATTTTCGAAAAATCGATGTTTTTTTCGAAAGTATAGTATCTTAAAAATATACTGTTAAAATTTGATGACGAAATTCAGGGTATTTCAGGATCTACAGCCCATTAGAAGGTCAGGTAGGTAGAAGACTAAGTGGAGCCGGCAAACTTTAAACGCGTTTATCTCGAAACTATTTTTTTTCGTCTTGCGGGGGCCAGAAAAAAAAACTACTTGACCGATTTGTCTGAAATTTTAATGTTATTCTGAATAGTTCTATCTCTCGCTCGCAAGCTCTCTAATAGTTTCCGTAAAATATTTATATTTTTTTTATTAACAAAACATTCAAAAATACTGGTCGTTTTCAAACTTGTACTTTTGACTACGCGCCATTTTGTCAAATTTTTTTTATTCGACTTCCTGCGATAGCTATACTTATACTAATTAAAAATTCGTCAATTGTTTTATTTCAGATCAGAGGGAGAGATAAATCATCATTCACCACGCAATTCCGTTTTTTTAGAGAGGGAGACTTCAGCATCATTTATCTAATTTAAAAAAAAAATTTTTTGTCTTTATTTTCATTTTTGTGTAGTTTATTAGTAATAAAATAAGTGTAAAAAAATTTGAAAGCATTATTCATTACCCTCATATAGAAAAAAATTTTTTAAAATAGCTTAAATTTTAGGCCGCTAGACCACCGGGTCCCCTTAACAGACTTTGACGATGATGGATGATACGTTATTTGATGCGTTAAATCGGAAATCTCACAATCAAGGACTCACCCTAAAAATCCAAGGACTTCAAGGTAAATATATTACATTCAACGGATAACAGAAAATCTGTTCAAAAAAAAATGTTTTGTACCTAATATCCTTATTTTCCTTTCAGTTTTGCCGGATGCACTCAAATTGTTAGAAAATAGGGACTCTGCGATGCGCAAAGGAGATAGCGGTTGATGAATTTTTAATTACAGAGACGTCAAAAGGATTATTGATTTCTCTACAATCTACAATGAATATGTGTGGATATTTCATCGAAAAATTTGATTTTAAATATTTATTGCCGGGAAAAGTGAACCAAAACAACTTGTAGGTATTATTAAATAGCATGGATATTTACGGATACATATTATTTTACAAGTATTTTATAATATTTTTTACACATATATGTAATCGATTGTTTTAGAAATTCTCTGGTACTATTCGTTAAGCTGCAGGATGTAATGACCATCCAAACAGCCCTAATTTTTTACTACTGTACAAACTCTTATTATACAGTATCGTAAAACCTCCAAAATTCGGAAATTGCACCGTATCTGAACAGTCGCTCAACATAATGGTTACGTTGAATGACTTCAAGAGGATTTATGAGAAAAAGTCAGAGATAAAAAGTGCAATGAATCAACAACAAATCCATGAAAAAGTGAACAAGATATTGAAACATCATGAATGGGAGGCAGACGACGTAATTGAATACAATCTCGATCACAATTACGCCTGTCCCCGACCCTTGACTACATAATATACTACGTAACAGATTTTTCATTTTAAAGTTTCTATATGCATTTTTTATATAAAATTTAAATTGGAAAATTACCTACTTTCACTTGAACATTTTATATCCAAATGATTGAAAATAAGATTGCCAAGACTTCTTAATTCCAATAACATTTTAAATCCAAGTGTATTTTTTACATGATAACTCATCACTACTATGTAATTAAATGTGATAGATAAAACATTTTTGAAATGCTAATTGTCATGGACTATAAACTTAAATATAGTTTGGACATGAAAAAACTCCTGTTACGCACCAAATTGTCTCAAATCATCAGAGAAAATAAGAAAAATACATCATCGAATAATTTATCGTTTTCACATTGATTCGAGCCATTGATAACACGTCATTGGAGTCCAATAGCTTAAGGAATCGAATTTGCAAACGTTGAAGAACAGTATTTTCGAGCAGAAGAAATTTTCTAATTCAAAAGATGTATAAGAAAATATTTGATAGCGCTTTTTCCGAAACTGCTTCCCATTCTTGTAAAAATGTGTATGTATCTATATTAACAGACAACGCCAGTATGTGTAAAATGTTAATTATCATTAGTTACTTTAATTTCATGCATTATTATATTTGGCTTATTATTAGTAAAAAACGGCATTTTCCCAACACACGCTCGTAATACATACATTATCGCTCCGTACGGGGCGATAATTTTCGTATTCCTTGCGTTTATTGTGAAAAATATGCACCTATGGGCAAATGTCAATTCTACTTCCTGCGATTGATTGGAGTAGTCTGTCTGACAGAGCTTATGACGAGACTAGGTATCTGATGAAACGTTTATGTACATTCAAGAAAAAAATACCACAATTTGTGTATATAGATTTTCATCTGTAAATAACCAACACACATTTTTGAAGTGAATACTTTCTGTAGGCACGGTGGCGTAAATTTGCTCAGACAACGAAAACTGAAACGCTTCCATCAGTAAGAGGTCAGGAGTGGAGTAAGGGGGAAACGTTTCTACTTTTTCTACATGTCACGCGTGTGTGCAGTGGGTACTGCCCGTATACGTAGAATAGGCTGAGCGCTTTCACAGTGTTCTACGTATACAGTGCATTTTTATGAGGCGTAATGTTAGTTATCATAAGTCAATAATTTCATTCTTAGAGTATGAATCGATGGAGATTGATGAATAAAAATTAAAATATTTAATTTAATTACTCAATTTATATACCTAATTAACGTATATTCTTCTTAGTTAAAATGCGTCCTTTTTCAAACATTCTTGGGGAGTGCAGCTCGTCACTGCTACTTTGGCATAGAAAGCTAAAGACATAGATAAGACTCTCACTCAAGACGAGTTGGACTCGCATTTCTGTGGAAGCGGTTAATTACACAAAAATTCACGCGTATGTGCACACATGCACATACACACAATTATATATATATATATATATATATATATATATATATATATATATATATATATATATATATATATATATATACATATATACATAGTAATGTATAATGGTAACTATTTTTTATGCTATTATCTTAATTCGTTCTATAAGTTGTGGCAGTGACGTCAACAATTATTCCACAAAATAATGTTTTTGATTTCATTTTAAATCACGCTAAAATATTTATCAATTATAGCTTTAATTAATATTTATAAAAACATAGTACATAAGTATGACATGAATTTATAAAATAACTAATTTTAAATGCAATAAAACAATTTTTTTATTACATTTAATTACCTTTTTACTGTTACGGTATAATTTTGTATACCCTCCATAAATTAATTTAAACAAAAATATTTAAATTAATATATATTAAATTTAAACAATATTGACACTATCTTTTTAGTTATATTCTAATAAATTCATTTACAATAGGAAAATAAAATCTTATTTTTATAAACGATCGCATTACATATTATATCTTTTATAAAAAAGTAAGTTTTTGTATATATTAATATTTTTCAATTGTTTTTTTAAAATAAATCATACATGTTATAATATAAAACATACAATGTACTTTTATTTCTTATTTAATAAGAAAAAACGGTTCTATTTGTTTCTTAATTGGCTATAAAATTATATTGCTCATAACTCATTATTTTTAATTTCTTTTATAAAAAAAATACAAAATATTAAAAAATCCCTTTAAATTGCGTTATTTTCTTTATAATCACTACAATTCCATAGTAATGTTATGTTTTATGCATGGTAATTTTGATTACATGTAAGTATAAGTACAAAGTAAATATAAAAGTGATTTCAATGTGGCTTCATTTTAGTTGAGGACTGTCAGAAAATAATACTCTTAATCTAAATCAGGTGTTAATTGCACACACGGCATTTATATACATATAGAGTTGGTTTATGTGAAAAAAACATTTTACAGTTAATAAATGTACGAATAGAATTATATAATTAATTAAAGAATATTTATTCGACTTGTGCCAATATTACATGAAAAAATAAATATGTTTGAATAAATTGAATAAGCCAATTACAACAGCTATTGTTAAACAAGTTCTTAAAATCGATGTTAAAAATTTAATTCAATATTAATTTTTAATTGCGAATATTAACATAAAAAAATAGATGATTCGTTTTAACATATTTTATTTTTAGAAAATATAAGAATTAAGATGCAAGAAAAAAATTCTATTTAATTTAATGTATGCAGTAAATACAATTGAGATACAAATTTGGTACTATGGCAGTTCTATGAAAAAAATAAGGTTTATAAGGGCTTAGGTAATGATAGGTAACCTATCACTAAAAAAAATAACTCCATTGATCGATATAAACTTTACTGTTACATACACAACATATAATAAAAGATGTTTCACAGATGTATGATTCACAATGACAGACTCCACCACGGCAACAGAGCAGCATAGGAATTGAGACAAATTTCTTGTAGACTTCAATCTAAATCATTAGTTTAATTATTATATTTAATTTCCAGATAATATTATTATATACAGTATTTTGTTCTTTTTTCCTATAAAAACTAATTTAGAAAGTTAAAAAATATAATAAATAGTATGTGAAATGTTTCATAATTCATAGAAATGGGTAAACATTAAAGAGATTTGTTCATAAACATAAAATTATGTTTATGGATAACATAAAAAAAAAATCTATATCATCACTATTCTACTTTATCTATGAATATATTATTATACAAATGGAAAATTATACATTACTTATAAACATTTTCATACTTACTGATGTTGGTGTTAAAACTATATTAGTTAAAGTTCATTGTCCATGTTCTTTATTCTGCTTGGTCCAGGAATTTGTTGACTACAAAAATATAAATACTTTGTTTATGAAGGATTTTTTATATTTTGTTAAATATCTTATTCTTTTTTAACTTATCAGCCATACGAGGTCAGACAATTAAGTAATGCGACAAAATTCAAAAATCGAGTATATTTAAAAATTAAGGTACATCGCTGCGATCCCCTTCAAAGTAGTCCCCTCCCGCATCTATACACTTATTCCAGCGAGTTTTCCAGTTTTCGTAACAATTCTGGAACACTTCTTGTGGGACCTCTCCGAGTACCCTCGTCACAGATTCTTGGATATCTTCAACGGAGTCAAAATGTCGACCTTTGACGAATTTTTTCATATGGGGGAATAGGAAAATGTCGCAGGGTGACATGTCCGGTGAATAGAACAGTTGTGGTAATGTTGCGATGCCTTTAGACGCCAAAAACTGAGAGACACTGAACGCATTGTGACAGGGAGCATTGTCGTGATGCAGAGCCCAAGTCTTCACGATCTCTGGACGCACTCTGAGCACCCTTTTTCGTAATTTTTCGAGCACATTGCAGTAGAATACTTGATTTACGGTTTGTCCAGGTGGTACGAACTCTTTGTGAACCACCCCTTTGCTGTCGAAGAAGCAAATCAACATGGTTTTCACTTGAATTGGCCTTTCGCTCCGCGCCTCGTCTTTGACGCTCTCACGGCCTTTTTTAAAATCGGCATGCCACCGAAGCACCTGACTACGACTCAGGGCATCACTACCATACACTTTAAGCACTTTTTCATAAGTTTCTGTCGAGGTTTCGCCGAGTTTTGCATAAAATTTTATCGCGCACCGTTGCTCTAAATTTCTCTGTTCCATTTTCGTGACATGCACTACTCGCGCGTTGTTACAAAACACTAAACAGCTGGCGAAGAAATGATCGTACGAGGGTGGTCAAGGTCTCAATCGAGAGAGTAGGGATCTGCTATTACGGTGGCGGAGTTACAGGTTCGCAATGTTACCACAGGCCGAGAAAAAAAATCGGTCGCATTACTTAATTGTCTGACCTCGTATTATACTAATTTAAATAATATCTATTTTTCTTTTTGTCAGAATAAAAATGTTTATATATATATATACACGCACACACGCACGCACGCACGCAGGCAGGTACGCATGCACGCACGCACGCACATATAATCAAAATTATCCACAAAAACTTTATAAAACACTATGTTGCAAAAAAGAATCTATCTAGGAGAATACATATATATATATATATATTTATAACTAACAAGTGGGTAAACGCAGTAAGCTCGGGGGTCGACGAGTGAAGCAAGTAGTGAATGGAGCCCCTTAGTATATATATAAAATCAAAGTTATTCACTAAAAATAAAAATTCCATGACATTGACTTATTTATTTGGGATGATTCTATGATACTCAAATATGTTTATTTCATATATAAAACAACTACATTGCAATCTATCTGTGATAATGATTATATAGATATAAATGAATCTTAAAAAATATGATTAATGTTTCATTCGGTTACATGTACATGCTTATAATTGACAAGTGGGCAAGCACAGTAATTAGTATATTAAGTAAAGCATTAAACTTTATTGCAGCATTGTCAGTGACATCTGCAATCTAACTGACATCGAAAAAATCAAAGCATAGAAGACACTTATATTGAACTTCTAAGTAATATATGTAAAAATGCAGTCATGTCAGTTAAGTTATATGAAGAAACAAGAAAAATCAAAATTGAGAAAGGTGTAAGCCCGAGATGCAATTTTTCCAAAATTGTTCATAACAGCTTTGAAGTGTTCAAATCACTTAACTGGAAAAATGAAGAAATAAAAATAAAAGGTGAAAGGATGTCACCTTCACTTTGCCGATGATAATTATTTTCGCAAATACTCTAGAACTAATAACGATAATTGAAAAATTGGACAATGTTAATCCAAAAATAGGACTCAATATGAATTACAGCAAAACAAAAATTATATTTGTTAGAAATAAAAGGAACAGATATTAAACAAATCACAAACAATGTTTTATTTGAGCCAACTTATTTACAAGGGTATATATATATATATAATATTTACAAGGATCATTCATTGATGAAGTTAACTGAAGAATAAAAATTGGATGGAGTTCATTTAAACAAAATCCTTCAATATTTAAATGGAATATCTCACTCTGTTTGAAGAGATAGGTATTTGATCAGTGTATTCTACCTGTATTCACCTATGAAAATGAAATATATAGGTTCTTACACTACAACTTACAATAGCACAGATAAATATGGAAGGTGTATATAGTGGGAATACAAGAAGAGATAAGAAAAGACTAGGATGGATATGAAAACAAACTGGAGTTGCAGACAATAAGAAGAGTGAAAAGTTTGAAATGGAAATGGGTGGAACATATTGTAATAAGAGAAGCCAATCGATACACAATAGAAATTATTGATTGGGAACCAAGAAATATAAAAACACATAGCAAAAGACCAATGAACAGATGGGATAATGATGTAAGAAAAATTATTGAAATTTTATGGAAGAGAGGTATTGAATCATTTGAAATACAAAATTTTGGAAAAGGCCTTCATCCAACAGTGGATCGAAAGAGGTTGATGCTGCTGATAATATTCATACATATATATATATATATATATATATATAAAGGCAAAATCTCTAATATGATAATTAACTTAGTTTTTTTTTTAAAATAAAAAAAATATTTTACTTACTCATGCATAAGACGTAATGTTTGATTATTTACATTTCTTTTGGCAGGATCATAACCATTTACAATGTCATATAATACACTATAAAAATAAAATTAAACATTATAAACTGTACAGAAAAGTAATGTTTTGATTTGTACCTTGTATTGTTTTGATGATGAGGTAGAATGAGTATAGGCATATTTGAAGTATTAAGAAAAGGTCCAGCAGAAGACATCGGATTCTGAACATAACTAACATAGTATATTAAGTTGATTTTTTATGAACTAAATATTATTCTTTCAAATATATTTATTAATAAATGATAAAAGACTATTTTTGACACTCAAATATATATATATATATATATATATATATATATATATATATATATATAATTATAGGTTCTTGGAATTTTTCACAAATGCATACAAAAAGTTATGTACATATGAAGATACACAACAGACAGATATATATATATATATATATATATATATATATATATATATATATATACACATGTATGTATGTATATGTATTTGTCTAAAAATATTCTAATGATTTTCACTAACTAATTTAATAAAGTGTTCTTGATAGTAAAATAATTAGCAGCAACTATTATTTAAATATCTGGAATGCTTATGGGTAAAAATTTGTAAGTTTTGCATTATTACATTACTCAAATATATTGAAAATATGCTTTGATATTTTTTGTCATAAATTTAAAACAAAATTTATCATATTTAACTAAATTTTCAATTATAACAATATAATTAATACAGTGATTTTTTTTCAGTTAATGGTCTTGATCAGTAGCATTTTAATTTCAAAATTTCTATAGTAAAATTGAATACATTATAAATAAATATTGACAAACAGATTTAATTATTGATTTATATATAATAGGTTATGCTCATTATATCATTATTTTCTCTTGGAAAAAGTACGAGAATAATTCAAATTATGAAAATTTTTATTTCAGGAAAATAAAAAAATATTTACATATAAATATGGTAGACACGAAGACTAAATTTTAAACAATTTTTAATTCTCTTACTTCACTAGATACGGCAGCTCACAAAGTATGGCAGGATTTATTTTGCATATATATTAAGGTTTTGCCAAATATTAATGTTAAAAAATTCTTTATAATGGAACATATTTAATTTAAAAAAGGCTTGATAATCATACAATTAAATGAACAAATGTAAAGGAAATACTAAAGATTGAACAGCCATAATTCCAAGAATAGACATGAAATATTAAATAAAGGCAAGTAAAAAATATATATGTACCCAGATATTTTTTAATTATCTCATATTTCAGTTAGTGTCTCTCTCACACACACACCTATCTATGTATCTTATATATATATATATATATATATATATATATATATATATATATATATATATATATATATACATATACATGTATATATATATATATATATACACACACTTACTTTTGAGAGGAATATCCCATCACAGTATTATTAGAAATTGAACTAATTGTTGATTTTAATGTGGTTGTAACATTTGTGTCTAAAAATATAATAATTTCCATTTTAAAATTAATTGAATAGTTTTTTTTAAAAATGATGTCTCAGTAATCTGTACTGAGACACATTTATTTAACCCATTAACATCCAAATCTTTAACATATAAATCTTTTTTAAATTTGTAAACCATAAAAAGAAAAGAATTTTATTGCTAAAGACTATATTATTCTAAATAAACATTTTTTAAATAAATATATGTACAAAACAAAGCTATAAAAAATATTTTACAATTGTATCCAAAAGAGATTAAAAGGATAGTAATGGGTTAATGAACTATACACAAACCAAATGCTGTAGAAGGAAGTGTTACTGGAACTGGATTAAATCTTTTATCTTCTTCCATTTTAAATTCTTCCCAAGCTGCTTTCCGTTCTTCTTCATCTAATTCTTCATCTTCTTGATTTTGTAATAATTTTTTATGTTCATGAAAACTCCATATTAAATTAGAGTGTTTTTGAATCATAGTGGCTAATATACGATCAGCAGGTAAATTTGGAGTAGGGCGCTCAAAGTTCGATAAATCTGTATAACTAATAAAATAATTTTAATTAAAAAATTTATTTTTTTGGTAAAATATTATGTATATCTATAAATTTACTTGTATAATTCTTCAATATCATTTTTGATATAATGTCGGTTAATCTGTTGCTCATCTACAACTCGACAGGCAACAGCCTGCTTGGTAACTGAACGTTCGTAAATTTTTTGTTCCATGGTATTCTGTATTAAAATAAATATTATTTTTTTATACTCTTTTGATAAAAAAAAATTAATATGAATGTATAATATTAGAATCTAATCAGTCAAAAATAGAAAAAAAGATATATCAAAAATATTAAAAAAAAATACAATTTTCAAATTATACCACTAACCTATACATTAATGCAGATGAATAATTAATAAATATATATATATATATAATTCTTTAATTTCTTATATTAACAAATAAGTACTAATTAATTAAACGTAAATTGATAATATAATGCACTTAAATTGTGGCAACTGCATACATGTGTTCTAATGATTTTATATTACTTATTTAAATTCCAAATCAGTATAATTTTAGTTTAATGAACAACATTAAATTTTAATAATTTAAATATATTTGTTTATATTCTGATAATTTGTTGTATACGAGGTCAGACAATTAAGTAATGCGACAAAATTCAAAAATCGAGTATATTTAAAAATTAAGGTACATCGCTGCGATCCCCAACAAAGTGGTCCCCTCCCGCATCTATACACTTATTCCAGCGAGTTTTCCAGTTTTCGTAACAATTCTGGAACACTTCTTGTGGGACCTCTCCGAGTACCCTCGTCACAGATTCTTGGATATCTTCAACGGAGTCAAAATGTCGACCTTTGACGAATTTTTTCATATGGGGGAATAGGAAAAAGTCGTAGGGTGACATGTCCGGTGAATAGGGCGGTTGTGGTAACGTTGCGATGCCTTTAGACGCCAAAAACTGAGAGACACTGAACGCATTGTGACAGGGAGCATTATCGTGATGCAGAACCCAAGTCTTCGCGATCTCTGGACGCACTCTGAGCACCCTTTTTCGTAATTTTTTGAGCACATTGCGGTCGAATACTTGATTTACGGTTTGTCCAGGTGGTACGAACTCTTTGTGAACCACCCCTTTGCTGTCGAAGAAGCAAATCAACATGGTTTTCACTTTGGACTTGCTCATTCTCGCCTTCTTTGGCCTTGGTGCTCCAGGGGACAGCCACTGTTGGCTTTGTCGTTTAGTTTCGGGGTCATATTGAAAGAACCAACTTTCATCACCAGTAATAACTCGATCGAGAAGAGTAGGATCACTTTCAACCTGCTCGAGACAATCTTGAGCAATCTTGACAATCTTTCTCTGTTCCATTTTCGTGACATGCACTACTCGCGCGTTGTTACAAAACACTAAACAGCTGGCGAAGAAATGATCGTACGAGGGTGGTCAAGGTCTCAATCGAGAGAGTAGAGATCTGCTATTACGGTGGCGGAGTTACAGGTTCGCAGTGTTACCACAGACCGAGAAAAAAAATCGGTCGCATTACTTAATTGTCTGACCTCGTATTTGTATTGCTTAACAACTGCTACCAGCAATAAATATTTGTACTAACCATTGAAACCAAAGAATAAACATAACATGTTTTTTTTTGACCAAATCTGTAAATACGAAATAAACTTTGTAAATCATCAGCTGGGTTCCATGGAGTATCTAAGGTAACAATCCTGTTAGCGCCAATCATATTAACTCCTTGACCACAAGCTTTTGTAGAAGCTAAAAGTAATTTTATCTTTTTATTATTTTCATTGTTGAACATATCAATATACTGAGACCGTATTTCAGCAGGAGTTGATCCAATAATTTTAAAATAGTCCACATTTGATTGCCATATGTTTTTTAATCGTACAGACTCTTTCTTTATGAAATACTCTACACTATCAAGAATATTCAAAGATGTACTGAAAACAACAATTTTATCACCAACTGCTTCACATTCTTTTATAATATCAAAAAGGATTTCTAATTTTGTTCCGATTTCTAAATTATTTAAATCTGAATCGGAACATATTGCTCTCCACCAATCTTTGGATATTCCTGTTAAGTTTGTTTGTAAATCAGATTTACTAAAACTAATTTCTCCATTATCAATATGAGGTAATATAGTGTTCTTGGATTTCTTTAAATTTTTTTCATTTGTTTTGCCAGCCTGTAAAATACTTCGAGGATGTGTCCAAATATTTTTCATTACATTATAATCACTTAATACTTGACGATTACATTTTTGACGACCAGTACTACTATTATTAATTAAATTTAGATACTGTTTGTATAATAAATTTTGAACATTTGATAAACGTATAAATACTATATAATGATGAAGTGGTGGTAAAAATGGATGCAAAACAGATTCTTCATATCGCTAAAAAATGCAATTATTTATAATAACTATTTTTTAAATTTCTGAGTTTAGGAACCATCAATATATATATATATATATATATATATATATATAATTGCATGTCTTTAAATATATGTAACAAAGGATTACCTGTACAACACCAGAAAGTATCTTATGTAAAACATGTGAACGCTTCTTCATTCGTTTTATATCATCTTCACTTGAGTCACGATGTTGTCCATTTAAAATAGGATTAACAAATCTATTATTATATTCCAGATAATTTCCTAATAAATTTGGTTTTACAATATTTACCATACAATAGTACTCTTTTAAGTTATTCTGCATTGGTGTTCCAGTTAACATGATTTTTCTACCAGTACGAATTTTTGTAACTATTTTACTTTTTATTGTAGAACTATTTTTTAACATATGGCCTTCATCACATATTACTAAATCTGGTCCAGGATCTATTAAAGTTCTTTGAAATAATGCTTTATGAGCATTGGAATGATTATTAGTACTAAGTTCAAGTAAATTACAAAATAGATGATAACTAAGAATTACAACACCCCCATTTTTAAACCAGTGTTGAAGAATTGATGCACGTTGATTTGTTTCTTTGTTATTTAATAAAGTGTACACTGGTACATTTTCACTTATTTCAATAAGCCACAAATTAAATTCTTTTTTCCAATTAATGACTGTATTTGATGGAGCAACAACTAATACTCGTTTAATTTTTGTAACTGGATATGATAATAATGTATGTATAAGAGTAATGACCTTAAAAAAAATATACATATTCTCAAAAATATGTTTGTGCATGTACATAAATATATATGATCACTTATATGCACTTATGTGTACGTATATATATATATATATGTATGTATGTATGCATATATATATATATATATATATATATATATATGTATGTATGTGTGTGTGTATATATATATATACACACATATACATACTATATTTCTTAATTATAAGTTATCCTTTATATTAGTGACAGGTAAATTCCATCTAGATATTACTTTTCCCTATATAAATTCCAATAGTACAAGAGTACATTATGTTAAAAAGTAATATATGTTATGCAACAAATAAATGGAAAATATAAATAAAACACAAAAATATCTACAAGGAATACAACATATTCATCACTTTATTTAATCCACAGACACATTTTAGCTTTTAATAGAATATTTTGATTAAAAAAATATTAATATATACAGGAATATAAACAATTTCATATTGGGGGATTTTCAAGACAATTATTTTTTATCTATTCTATTGCTAATAAATGAGCTTTACAGCCAATTAGACAAGGTGTAATGTTTTTAGATGAGGTCAAATTTCTTCAGAATATCTGTGAAACAAGCTCATTATAAATGCGAGTGCTTGTATATGTATGTGAATATCTGTTCGCTATAACCATGAATATGATATATATGTAATACATGCTCTATGGATTCAATTGTGTCTATATATATATTTAAAATGTATAGAATCTCATCTAAACTACAACAGTCCGATGCTGACTGATGTGAGCATTAATCATCAATTGATAAGTATATGCAATATTTTTGAGTGCTACTAATTATAAAACCATATAAAACCAATGTCATGTCCTTGGTGAAATCAAAAATGAAACAAAATTGCTCTTTTTCAGATGATAGAAGGAATTCTTTTAACATATACCTAAACACTTATTGTAACATGACAATGATATTTTTTTATGGTAACACTACACAATATATATATATATATATATATATATATATATATATATCTATATATACACATATATATATATATATACATATATATATATATATATATATATATATATATATATATATATATATATATACATACACATGCATGTAAGCATGCACACAGACTATTAAAAAAAAACCAATTAATACAGAATAATATACAAATGTACTAAAAAATATAAAATAAAATTTATAAAGTCTTTCAATTAAGAAAAGTTTATTATACCTGTAATGTTTTTCCAAGCCCCATGCAGTGTGCCACAATACATCCCGTTCCTTTTTCATCTTTAGTAACTTTACTAATACTTTCAATACATGAATCCCACATGAATTTTATACCTTCTACTTGATGTTCTTTAAGTATATTACACAAGGTTGGGTGAATTTCAATTAATGGCTTTTTAGTTTCCAAATCATATTCTAATACAATGTTGTTTTTGTTAGATAATTGTCTTTCAGACAAATGTTCTGTTTCTATTTCATGATACTGAAAAAAAAGAACCTTATATTCTTAATCCCATTGTCATTAAAATTATACTTATACTCAAATATATTATACATACATATATTGACACAAACACTCATATCCACGCACACACATGCGCACACACACATAACCGTGCACGCGCATACTTACACATATGCAAAAGCACACACACACGTGTACGCATGCAAGCACACATATATATAAACTATGAAATGAAATAAGGATTTATGCCCAGGGCAACAATTACGTAGTGTTACCACTACCAATGTTTCGGGCATGCTGCCCGGAATTACAATATTAAATAAAGATACATTAAATGTAGCAAGGAACATGAATCCCATCAATATGAGAAAAAGCGAAAGGATCAATAGAAAAATTGAAAAACAAGATCAAGTTGAGAAACACTTCAAGAAAGCTATTGGCAATGAACAAGACAAGATCAATACACAACAATAAGAAACAGACTGACAGATGAGATCAGAGAAGAACTATATTACATCAGGAATGAAGTATGGCAAGATAGACTGAAGAATCTACAAGTAAGGACAACAGCATCTGGGAACCAATAAAGATGATGAAAATGGGCAGAAGAGAGCCCAATCCATCTCTGAAAGAAGACGGTGACATATATGTGTATGACAAAGAAGAGAAAATTGCAAGACATTTTGAAAGAGACCATCATGTCAGCGAGAACTTTGGTAACATCAAGTTTGATGTAGAGGTAAAGAATACAATAAAGTACTGAAATATAATAGCCAGTGTAAAAGAGAAAGACGAGGACAAAGATTTTACCAGACCAAAAGATGTAGAAACTGCTATCATAAGATCGAAGTCAAGGATAGATCCAGGAGTAGACAATATTCAGGACAAGGTACTCCACTACTTACTGCAGAAAGTGATAGTGGCAATTACAAATATAGTAAATGTAGAAGAAAACCGGGCAAAAAAAGAAATGAGACAGCAAATTATAGATCAATAAATCTGCTGCCATCAATGACCAAGGTCTCGAGAAGATAATTCTAGCAAGATTAAGAAACTTGAAGAAATAACAAAGAAAATACACCATGAACAATTCAGCTATAGAAAAAGGCATGCCACCACGCACCAGCTGACAAGAATAGCAGAACATGTTGCCACAGTAAACTCAATAGGATCAGCCGCAGGCATAGTTCTGTTAGATATAAAGAAAGCCTTTGACACTGTATGGCATGATAAGCTAATTAAGAAAATACTAGATTATAGAATAACAAACTACTTGGTACGAATTATCAATAGATAGCTGTGAAGAAAAACATTTCATGAAGAAGTCAACAAAGAAGAACATGACGGCAGGTATGCCTCAGGGCTCGATACTGGAGCCGATACTTTTTAACTATTACCGGTAATGACAGGATAGAATTAGTTCGATAAGATAGAATAAAGATTATGTTACAGAAGACACTAAACAACGAGACCGCTTCAAGAAATAGAAACTAAACCTCAATGAAGTCAAGACTGAAGCCATCATCTTTTCAAGAAAAAGAAGAGAGATGATCCAAACAAATTATAGATAAATGAAACAGGGGTGAAATGGAAAGACTCACTTAAATATCTAGGTGTATGCACCGATAAGAAATTAATGTATAGAGAACATGTTACGAGAGTCAAAAAGAAAGTATATGCCATGCTAAGCATCATATACTAGATGCTAGTGAAGAACAGTAAATTAAATCACGCCAAGATATTACTGTACAAGATGGTCATAAGACCAGTTATGACATAGTTTTAACCAGACTAAGTTCCATGAAAAGTTGATAGAGAATTTAAGAATGATGAAAACAGTTTACCTGTGTAACCGGTTAAGCAGAAGACAATGAAAAACGAAGCATATTTTACCATACCATTTCACAAGATAAAATTGTAATTTTGTCTTGGGCAGGCCTCCAAAACTTTTCCTAGCCAATTAAACAGAGGTTGATAATTAAAAGAAGTCTAAATAAAGAATAGGGGTTAGATGCTGGTAGTCCAGGAAAAGATTCCCCAGGAATAGCTGGAGAAAAGAATAACTCTATGACAAAGAAAAGAATAGAACATTTCTTTGACTAATGAAAAAAAAATATGAAATGAAATTAGTATTTTCAAAAATAAAGAAGTAAATAAAATTTTAAAAGCTTTATCTATTTTATTCACAAAATTTGTAATTCTTTTTTTTACTTATTTAAATAATTAAGAAAAGATTAAAAATGATTTTAATATATTACTACTTTCATTTAGATTCAAATATTTGAAAATTTTAATACGAACATTAGAATGAATATCATCAAGGCGTCTTATACGTTCTTGCTCTTCTTTATTTGCTTTTTTAGTTGATTCTAATAGATGGTCATCAGATATTACACGTCTAATATTTTTTCTTCCCTTTCCAAGAGAATCATTTATTGTTTGTAATTGGTCAATTTCTATTACATCATCATCGCTTTCATCTTTGTTGTCTTCATCACTACATATTATTTCAGGAGATATAATTTTCCTTTTTTTCCGTTCTGGAGGAATAGTTGTACTGTAATTAAAATTATAAATTTAAAAAATTTTCAGAAATTTCTATTAAACAATAGTACGTAACCTTTTACTTATTACATCATCGATTTTTTCATTTTCAAAAAATACAATGCTATCATCACTTTCATCCTTCACATTAAATACTTCTGAACGCTGATCGATTTTCCTACTAAAAAAATATAACTCAACTTTTGAATTTTATTAATAACTTTAAATCATACATTTGCATACCTTTCATTATCAATAAAGTTCAAGTGACCATGTAATAAAGAATCATTTCGCCAACTGGCTTTAGTTGTATCTTTTACAGATGTGCCATAAATCTGAAAAAAATAATTAATAAATAAAAACTTTCTAATATATAAAAAAAACAATTTTATGCTTATACAAAGTAGTATTTTTTTTATTGAAATAGCTTCTAGAAATAAATGAATTAGTAGTTGTAAATATATAATTATACATACATATAAGGGTGTATGTGTGTGTCTATATATATACACACACACACGCGCGCACGCACGCACACGGTGTATGTATGTATGTATATGCGTGTGTATGGCTGTGTGTGTACATACAGGATATTCATTTCTTTTATGTGTGTATATAAATAAATAAATAAATATATATATATATATATATATATAAGAAATGAATATCTTACTGTAAAAGATTTAACTCACACTCAAATGTGTACGAGGGGAAAAACTCCAATCAAGTAATACAAGCAGTACTATTAAATATGATGATGAAACTGTTATAAGGGTATGTGGAGAGTACAAGAGTACATAATTCATACTTTATTGAAAATAAAGTGAATAAATGGGATCATATTAAGATTTTAAAAAAAAATTTTGGTTCTAAGTATTGGAGTAGATAAATTCATTTACCATCTATTAAGATGATCTAAAACATATGTCATTGTGAGTGCAGAATTTATAATTACTCTAAAGTAATCACAATTCCATTAGAATTTCCTGTTGCAACCCTATATAACATGCATGAGATATTTTGAAAAAAATTAAGATAAATGTCATTAATAACTAATCTAAGACATGTAAAAAAGCAATGGTTTAATATTTTACCAAATTTAATTTAATCAGTTCACTGCAAATAATGTGATCAATTCCTAAATAGTCATACTAAGTAATTATTTTAAATTTTCTTAATTCAAAAATAAATTTAATTTGTATCCCATTTTCGAGTGTCAACTGAACTTTTTACCACAGAATAATTTTTAAAATTTATAAAATTTTTTAAAGATTCGTAAATTGGTTCTTTTTTTGTTTGTTAATAAGAACCAAATAATAAATTAATAAAATAGTTTTTTCTTTTAAATTTAATACTTTGTTTCTATCTTAAATAACAAAATAATCAAACTGTGGTCTTTATTTTCACTGTCAGGTGTGTGTATGTGTATATATGTATGAATATATTAACTAGTGATAAACCATTTTCATCAACGAGTGAACAGAGGGTAATGTATAAATTATTAAAGTATTATATTTTTTAAGTAAAATAAACTCTTTATTACATTTTCTTCACCATTTTCCTTATAATTGCTTTTTTTTCTATTTACTTTAACATCCTCTTCTGAAGAGAAATAAATATCAGTTTTGGAACTTGAACTGTCATTGTTATTTTCATGGTCTTCGTTAGAATTTTTGGTATACCCTTTAATGCATTCTTGACTATTTTCATTGTCAGAGGATGATATGTCTAAATAATTTAAGACTACAGAACAATCATTAATATTTTCATTTTGAATTTCTTCTGGAATTGGACACGTATCAGTATCTGACTCATCATCACTAGTGAATTTAGCAGATGATTCCAACTCTGAACTTTTAATTTTTTTCCGCTTATTACTTTTCTTATCTATCATATTTTCATCATCTGATGAATATTCTGTGCATAATCGTTTTCTATTTTTATTCAATGTAGTCAACTGGACTAACCTAGAAAAATAAATAATAATTAAAAGATTTAATTATTCAAAGTAGAGTAAATTAATCACAATCAAGTATAAAATAATTAATTACTTAGTTATTTAAGATAAATTTGACACTGTATGAAAATATTTTCATTGAGACATTGTAAGTAACAAACTATGATTTTAGTGGACTATCAATTTTTAAATGTATAATAGATATATTGGGGGTACCCATGAGAAATCAATTATTTTTATATAGATAGTTTTATAAAGGTTTTTTTTCTGAATCAATTATCTAATAGCCATCATTATCGAAGATAGTTTGCCATCTTTTCTGTAAATTTTCAATCTCCTTGATCAAACTTGATGGCTGCGATGTAAATTTTTATTTCTCAAAGTGTTCTCTAATGACCAGAACAAATAATAATTGGATGGAGCAATATCTGAGGAGTGTGGTGGATGCGGTACACGACCCATTTAAGCTGTATAATTTTTTTTTGTGTAGTCCTTAACACATGATATGGCATTAGCATGTTGAAAAATGATGTCTTTTCTGTTTACTAAAGCAAGTCTCTATTTTAATAATTCTTCATGCAGTCGTTGACATTACTAACAATATGACACAACGGTAATTGTTTCTTCAGACTTTAACAACTCATAATGAATTATACCACTGCAACTTCACCAAATACACAATACATCTTTCACAAAGACATGCCTGATTTAGGAGTTGGTTTCGGTATTTCTTTTACAGAAAATTACTAATTAGAGCACTTAACATTTTGACTAAAGGATCCATTTCTCATCTTGGGTAACAATTCTAATTAAAAAAAATTTATTATGTATCTATTATTATCAGCAGTGAAGTTCATCTCTGATCCTTATTTGTATTTAATAATTAGTACGGAACCCATATTCTTTGTTTATTGACTTTGCCAATTTCATGTGTCTTTGTACAGAATTAATTATATTGGCTCAAGTTTGCATAATTCCTGTATGCTTAATTTTGAGTCAGATACCATTAATGATTTTAAAATATCATTATTGAATTCAATGGGTCATTTCAAGAACTATCAGAGAAGCTAAAATTACCTGCAGTAAATTTTCTAAACCAACAGTAATACTCTTAACCTTTAACCCAACCCCATAAATATCGCAATTTTTCTTTATTGTTGTTATTGCATTAAATCTTGAATGAAAATGAAACAGAATATAATTGTGTATGTTCTTTAGATGGCAAATAGTCTACTATTTGGCTGTGGGGCAATAAAATTATATTTTTGTTAACAAAAAAATAACTTTACAATTCAAATTACAATAAACAGTAACAAAACACATCTTTACACTGTCAAAATTTTGGTAGAAGTTATGTTAAAATACCTTATTGAAAATAATTTTTGACTTATGGGTTTACCTAAAATATATGTTTAATGAAAATGTGATTAAAGGATTAGTTTACCAAGAAGAAATGAGAATGTCTTAAAAAATAGTAAAATTGATATATTTTTATTGATTAGTTATCATAAATTAATAGTCATGTTTGTTAAATAAAATGTCCGATACTTCAACTAGTAAAAAATATATAATTTTAATTAAGATATGATAATTATATAATGATAATTATATGCAATAAAGGAAAAACATTTTATTTTAAAAATTAATTTGTTAATGGTTAAAAATATTAAAATAATAGTTAAATAAAAATATATTTTATCAAAATGAGTGTTCATTTAAAGTACATACTTAGAAACTTCTTTATCATCAGAATGTAGTTTTTTATTTCCATTCTTCACATTTGTTTGATTATTTAATTCACATTCATTATTATATATATCAACAATATTTACTATTTTCCCATCTGTAAAAATTTTTTTCTAATTAAGACAATGCAATTTATTTTTATTTAATTCAAAATGATCAGAAAAAAATACAAAGAAACATTATAAATCAAATATTGTTTTTAAAATAATAAAAAAAGAGCTAGTTAAATAGATTTATCAGTATAATTACATAAGCATTACTTATATATATATATATATATATATATATATATATACATACATATATATATATATATATATATATATACATACATATATATATATATACACATACATATATATATATATATATATATATATACATACATACATATATATATATATATACATATATATATATACATACATATATATATATATATATATACACAGGAGGGTGGTTCCAGAAGTACCCGGCCTGACCTAGAGATGGCGGTAGTTGTTTGAAAAATATCACTGTATTAGAAAGTACACAATCTATAAAGCATATGTTTCAAGTTTGAGGACGCCACGTTGTTTAGTATTTGTTTGGCAGCCATCAACAGTGAACGTTTTCAGTGAATTTGTGAAAATGGTGAAAATTGGTCATCGTCACGTGATACAATACTTTTATTTGAAAGGCCTCAGTCCAACCAATATAAAAGTTGAACTGGATTCTACTCTGGGTGAGTCTGCTCCTTCGTTTACAACAGTGAAATATTGGGTAGCAGAGTTTAAACGAGGCCGTACGAGCTGCCAAGACGAGCATCGCAGTGGTCGACCAAATGAGGTGACGTCTCCAGAAATGGTGAAGAAAATCCACAAAGCGGTACTGGATGATCGTCGACTGAAAGTGCGCGAGCTAGCAGACATAGTAGGCATTTCAAAAAGTGCGGTACATCGCATATTATCTGAAAATTTGGACATGAGAAAGCTGTGTGCAAGATGGGTGCCGCGTTTGCTCACACTCGAGCAAAAACAGTGTCGTGAAGATGTTTCAATTGAGTGTTTAGCGAAGTTTCACAGCAACAAAGCAGAATTTTTGCGCCGTTTTATAACCATGGATGAAACATGGGTTCATCACTTCACACCCGAGACAAAAGAATAATCAAAACAATGAACTGAAAAGGGAGAACCGGCTCCAAAGAAGGCGAAGAACGTTTCATCTGCAGGCAAGGTCCCTTTCATCTGCAGGCAAGGTCCCTTTCATCTGCAGGCAAGGTCATGGGCGTCGGTTTTTTGGGATGCGCGTGGGATAATTTTCATTGACTATCTTGAAAAAGGAAAAACTATCAACGGCGAGTATTATGCGAACTTATTGCAACGTTTGAGCGAAGAAATCAATCAAAAACGGCCGCATTTGGCTAAGAAGAAAGTGTTGTTTCATCAAGACAATGCACTAGCTCACAAATCCGTTATTGCAATGGCCACAATTGATGAATTAAAGTTTAAATTGCTACCTCATGCACCCTATTCGCCAAATTTAGCCCCCTCGGATTATTTTCTGTTCCCAAACTTGAAAAAATGGCTCAGTGGTCAAAGATTTCCCAACGATGAAGAAGTGATGTCGGCAGTTAATATGTATTTTGAGGAGCAAGGCAGTTCTTATTATAAAAAGGGTATCGAACTTACTGAACATCGCTGGGAAAAGTGTATAGAGCTGAAAGAAGATTATGTTGAAAAATAAATATATTTTTTTCCAAAATTTTTGTGTTTTCTTTGTTGGGTCGGGTACTTCTGGGACCACCCTCGTGTATATATATATATATGTATATA
>CM068318.1:28626102-28696102 GCA_034766995.1 Acanthacorydalis orientalis | reverse complement strand
AAGTTGTTAAACAAATTTATAAAAACAATTATATGTATTGTAATTAAATATTTTAGGACATTATTACATAAAACAATTATAAAAGGCTTGGTTCCATAGGACTGCCATTACTACACTGTGGTGTGATTAAAATTTTGATAAGAAAAAAGTCACTTCAATTAGTCTGATCATTTACTTAAGAGTTATAACAGAAACTTAATCTCATAAAAGCCTAATTTTTGTAATAAGAACAATAAAAGTCTCTAAATTAATTTCATGGAGAAATAAAAAAAAAATACTTATTTTTAGTAAGACCATATTTGTAAACTGTGGGTATATTTTAAATTTAGATTGTTACGAAAACATAAGACTATATACAATATATATATAAAGTACTACTTATTTCATATTCATAAAAATTTATAAATGGATAAGTCTAATTAACTAATGAAAAAACGCATATTCAGTGAGATGATTAGAAAACTCGGTTTAAAATCATAAAAAAAGTTTAAAAGAAAAGAATTTAAAGAATATTTGGTTTTTTTTAAAAAAATATCAAAAATATCCAAAAATATTGCTTTTTACAGAAATTGTTCTTAGAATCAACTATGATAGAAATAGTTGTTCTTTAATCAAAACCTTTACCTACAAATATACAAAGAAAAAAGCAAGTAAAAATTAAGCAGTTTCTTTATTAGAAACTTTTCCATCAGATTTACTCTGTAAATAGGCATATTGTGATCGAAATTGCTAATTCTATTAAATTTATTATTAATAGTAAAATTTATAAACTTAAGAATTTAACTACTAATGATTTAAGATTCAATGTAAAGGTGAAATTAAAATATAAATATATATTAATATACTGTTTTTCTTTTAAAGTATAGAAACATGATTATTTTATTTTTGCTTGTATATAAAATATAGAAAATCTATATAAATATATATTTATGATATAATACATTCACAAGTCTGGCTTGATATTGATCTAGGAAAATTTCTACAAGTAAAAACATTTTTCTTAAAAAAAAAACTGAAAATAAATGATCAAAAAATTTTTTTTATGAAAAGAAATAATTAAAATTATTATAAAAGCTATATATTAAAATAGAATTTTAACGCATAAATTTTAAATCTACAATTGTTCTACATAATATATAAACTTACTTGCATAATCGACATTTTCAACATCAGAATCACTTGACGATAAACTATCACTTAAAATTTGTTCTATTGCCAGTTTACATTTTCTTTTATATTCTTCATCAGATTCTGAATTTATGATATCTAATTCTGTAGCTACATCTAATGTGTCTATATCTTCTTTAAAATTATGATCGTCTATAGATTTCACTTCAGTTTTATTAATATTTTCATCTTTTAAGTCGTACAACTTTTCAGTACTTTGTGAGAAAATTCTGACATTATTCTCATTTAATTTATTTAATTCTATAGAAGATTCTGAATATGCTTCAGTAGGAAACTGCACTTCATTTATGTTTAACATGCTATCAGATATGTTGTTTTTTTGTGTTTGCAAATCGAGATTCATTAAAAAATGTGCTTGTTTTAAAGATTTATTTACATTACTGCCATTGTCATTTAATTTCCTTTTTATTCTAAGATCCTTAATTGGTTCATCATTTTTGATTTCATCCGAATCTATTTTAAAATGATCTAATGTAGATAGATTTTCATTATTATAATCATTTATTTCATCACTCATTTGTTGATTACTTATATTATCTAAATTCTGTTCTATAATATCACTTAAACATTGCGAAGATAAATTTTCTTCTAAAGGTATGGTTATATTAAGAGGCTCAAGCAATGCATTATATGATTCTCCCTTTCGTTCAAGACAATGCAAATCTTTGTCATCTTTGTGATCACTATTTGTTTCATTGGTAGTATTAACTAGAGTAAAATGTTCTCTTTGAAATTCTGAGAAGTCATTGCTAAGTGTTTTATTTATATGATCAAAATTTTCTAATGCTTGCATATGGAATATTGTTAATTTATTAAAACAACATGCAACATTATCATTTGTCTCTAAAGAAGATCTTGTAAAGTGTTCATTACTTATCTGTTTGATTCTTATTAACATCATTTTGGATAAACAGCCAATACTAATCACATACTTATTTAGGAAACCTTTTGCTACTATATACTGCAATTCACTTAACTTATTTGAACATTCTACATTTTTTGATAAAATTGTACTAGAACAAAATAAATAAATGCAAGTGTTATGACATTATTTAAAACCTTACAATTTAATTACATTTAATTAAAATTTTTTACACACATCGTTCCTAAGTGTGTGTGTGTGTATACATATTTATACACACACACACGCCCATATATATATATATATATATATGTATGTATATATTTATATATATATATGTATGTATATATATATATGTATGTATATATTTATATATATATATATATATATATATATTTTTTTATATATATATATATATATATATATGTATGTATATATTTATATATATATGTATATATTTATATATATATATATATCAATATATATATATATATATATATATATGTATATATATATATATATATATATATATATATGTATGTATATATTTATATATATATGTATGTATATATTTATATATATGTATGTATATATTTATATATATATGTATGTATATATTTATATATATATATATATATATATATATATATATATATGTATGTATATATTTATATATATATGTATGTATATATTTATATATATATATATATGTACGTATATATTTATATATATGTATGTATATATTTATATATATGTATGTATATATTTATATATATATATATATATATATATATATATGTATGTATATATTTATATGTATGTATGTATTTATATGTATGTATGTTTTTATATGTATGTATGTTTTTATATGTATGTATGTATTTGTATGTATGTTTTTTTTTGTATGTGTGTATGTATTTGTATGTATGTATGTATGTATTTGTGTGTATTTGTGTGTGTGTGTGTGTACGTACGTATGCATGCATGCATGCATGCATGCATGTATGTATGTATGTATGTATGTGTATATATATATATATATAACAAAATTAATAATAAATATTTATACTCATAATGACTCACTCCATATTTTCAGCAGTAAACTTTCCAACAAAATAATTAATGAAACGGTAATTCCACAAAGGTCGTGAATTACATGCATAACAGGTCCAATTCGAATAATTGATTTCTTTTAAGTATATATCACTGAAATTCCGTCTTATGCATTTCTAAAAATTTAAATTCATACATACAAGAACAAACACAAACAGACACACATCCATACATACATATATATATATATATATATATATATGTGTGTGTGTGTGTGTATGTATGATATAAAATAATACAATTACCTTGCAAAATCGTCCAAAACAACTTGCACATGTTACTAGTTTAGATAATCCTAAACACCATGCACAGTTTTTAACATTACCAAGAATATCTAATCTCACTGGTTTATTTAAATAAGAATAAAAACACTTTGAACATAAAAGCACATCCAACAACGGATGAGACTTGAAAGCACACTTATCTTTTGTAATTAAAATTTGTTTGAGGTTTTTATTACACAAAGTACATTTAATTTTATTTTTATTCAAACATTTATCTAAAGATAATACTGATAAGGATAATCATAATCTTGTTATATATATATATATATATATATATATATATATATATAAATATATATATAATATATATATATATATATTATATATATATTTAGAAATATATTATATATATATATATATATATATATATATATATATATATAACTCTGTATGTATGTGAACTATCCCAAAAAAAAATAAGGCCTAATTATGTCTGAAAAAAACTAAAAAGAAACCAAAGAATTTACTATATATCATTAATAGCAATTTACTACTGAGAATTAATTTCCCATCTAGGAGGTTAACCAGGATCATAAAAATAGAGTCTATTTGAATAAAATATCTTAATATATAAATTAAAGACGTCACTTTACTTAGAAACAACATTGTGGATTAATGTATTCTGACTATTCCAATTTACAGATGTGAAACATTAGTTTTTGATTATCATCTAATTGAGATTAGTTTTTATACATTAACAAATTAAATATCTATTACTGATACTTAATTTCAGTGATTTATTCTGCGAACTCTACAGCAATCTCTAAGCATAGAACCTTTAAGAGTTAAAAGTCATATGTCCTGTGCCTGGCACTTTTTACAAACCGTGAAAATGCTCTCGGCATTCATTTGTCTAATACTTACTAAATACTAAGCAACATTTATTACATCTCTGTTTAAGAACACTATTTTTTAACTTACTTTCTTTACTATAAACAATGTTACTTTCTATAATTTTTATTTCGTTCACTAACTTTCTATTTGATGTTTATGACTATTTAGCTCTAAATCATTATTGATCTCTTTTAAATCAATTTTTAAACAAATACTTTTTTGTAAAAAAAAATTTGTTAAAGCATAAATTATAAATTACAATAAGCACATTTCATTAACACATTGAGCACCAAATGCCCACCGGTGGTCATTTTGTCTCCTGCCATATGAACGATGTGCCCACTGGTGGGCATTTCGAACCGTGCCTTTTGTTCCATGTACCAATGAGCACAATTTACACTGAATCTGTATTTAACATTTTCACTCTTGGTCTCATAGTAAGGTCTTAGTCTCGTAGTAGGTACATAGTAATGGGTCGGGCAGTATATCATGTTTAGTTAATTAAATTCATAAAAATATAGAAATATAAAACATTTAATTTTAATAGAAAACAAAATATATTTACTTCAAACAGTGCACAAAAGCATTAATGAAACGATTTTTGCAAATACATTGTGTTACAACAAATATAAAAAATATTTATTTTACTTTGTTTTTTAGAAAATATCGTGACATATTGGTATCGTACACGTTTCACAAATTCTATTAACTTTGCATTTTTTCGGGCATAAACTGTGCCACATTGTCGTGCAAATTGTTTATAACAAACATTGCAGTTTTCTAGTGACTCTTTTTTGCCTTGGGACCACATGCCCACTAGTGGTCATTTTTAAAAAGTGGCATATCAATAAAATAAAATGAAATAGAAGATAATACTGTAATAACTGTGTATAAATCTTCAAGAAAACTAAAAAAAATTGGATCCGAGGCACAATTTTTTGTTTTATTATGCGGCACTCAATGTGTTAATATAAACATTTTGTATAAAAATTATATTCTATTTTAATAATTGAATCAATATACTTTTAGGACTAATCTAAATGTGTACATAATTATAAGTAATATTTATAAATATAAGTTTAGTAATAAAAAAGAATTTTTATACTGTTCAAAAGCTACAATCGAAATATGTTTTTATTTACATTGACTTTGTTTCGTCCTATATATCATTTCTTCAGATGATGTTGGTATTTTAAATTCTTTAAATTCATTTTCGATACGTAAATAATCACTTTCAATTTTTGACATTTATTTTAAAAGTAAATCATGTAAGAAACAATACAAACGTCAGTACTAAATATATGAACATAAATACCATGAATATAACAAGTAAATAAGAAGAACCATAGATTTTTTCTGTTGCCAATTATAATTTCCCTCCAGAAAAAGCACTCAATGACATTTTAAAGATAATTTTTAATAAATATAAACGTATATGAAATGTTTGTAAAAAATAATAAAGATTATTTTAATAATTAATGACTATTAGCTAAAAGAATAAAAATACGTTTTATAACAATATAATTTTATTTACTTTAGTAGCAAAATATTGAAAACTACTGCATTTAAAACAGTATTTGTAAAGTTTCTGATTTTATCCGAATTATTTAAGCACGTTTAATTTTTTAATCGTTTCATTGGAATATAACTAAAAAAAAATTACTTAAACATAAATAAAAGTGTGTAAAAGAAATAATTTTATATAATTATCGAAAATATTTTCACTATTGAATGGTATTTAAAATACTCAAAGTTATTTTCCTTCAGTAGTTTTGAACGAAAATGTCAGAGGATTGTCAAGCAAAAGCA
The DNA here is from genome assembly GCA_034766995.1 of Acanthacorydalis orientalis. Classification (NCBI taxonomy): domain Eukaryota; kingdom Metazoa; phylum Arthropoda; class Insecta; order Megaloptera; family Corydalidae; genus Acanthacorydalis; species Acanthacorydalis orientalis. The sequence continues at coordinate 28,690,012 of CM068318.1, read as the reverse complement.
GACTTTAATGACATTTTGACAAATCTTGAGACAAAATTTGAAAATAACTTACAGAGAAGCGAAGTAAAAACTGATTTTAGTAATGAAATGACAGAAAATTGTCAATCAAAAGTGGTTTTTAATGATATTTTGACTAATATTGATAGAAAGTTTGAAATTAAATCTGAAGAACATCAAGCCAAAGAGGACTTTAATAATATTATGGTGAATATTAATCGTAAATTCGATATTATTCTTTGCAAATGGACCAATAAGAAAGATTTTGAAATTCGTATTCGTACGGAAATTGAACACGATAATGATGATTTTAATGGATTATGTGATCAGTGGGTTGATTTATTTTCAAATGTAACTCATACAGTATGGGTAAAAAAAATTTCAAATACTGGACCAAAAATAAGATTTCGAAAACAATATCAATGTTGGACACAAGGAACAGGAAAAATACGAAAAGAATTGTTGTTCGATGCACGCAAATGCAGAGGTGTGCTTGATATGAAAGTTTTAACAGATACACCTTTAACTAGAAGAAAAAATAAACATATAAGAATGGGATTAAATGCAGTTGTAAAGGTATATAAAACTTTTTATAATCATATAATAAAAATAATTGTGAAAGTTTGAAACAATCAATATGTCGGAATAATTGTTGTTTTGATTTTATATTGTTTTCATAAAAAAAGTATATATTTATTTAATAAATATTTATATAGTTATAAGCTTTATTGACACTATCATGGTGAGCGTCATGTATGCGTGACTTTGGCTTATAGTAGTTTTTGACAGACGTTAGATGTGTCTAAGATATCGTTCTAGTAATAATCTATACCGAACATGATATATTATGTTTATTTAAAGTACAGGGCGAAATAAAAATGACTAAATCCATTGCTAATAGTAAGTATAATCCTTCTACAGCATAACAAATAAAAGGAAAGGTTGGACTGACATTAGCAATATAGAAATGAAAAAAATTATCGGACTTATTCTAATGGGTTTTCTGAAGAAGTCTGAGAAAGATGATTACTGATTCACAGATGTATTACTTCACACACAAGTTTTTGGTGACATAATGAGCAGAGACAGATTCCGTCAGATATAGACATACTGGCACTTTAGCAACAATGAAAATTGCAGACAGATTAGACAAAATTAAACCTATTTTTTCAAATTTTCAAGAAAAATTTTGAACTGTATACAAACCAGAAAAAGAACTGTTCTTTGATGAAAGCATCATACCTTGGAGGGGAAGACTCTTATTTCAAACATACAGCCCAACTAAAATCATAAAATACAGAATGTTGGTACACACGGTCTGTCAAAGTATCACAGGATATATTTGCAATTGTGAAGTATACTGTGCACAAGGATATAATTGAACACGTCTGTATTTTTATTATTAAATCCACTTATAAATTTATAGCATGACATCTATATAGACAATTACTATAACAGTGTTCAAGTCGCACAATGATAATTACAAAACAGAAAAGGTGTGTGCGGAACTATAAGAAAAAATAAAGGTGTGCCAGCTTGTCTAAAAAATGTTAAATTAAAGGAAAATGCTACAATGTTCCATAGAAAAAATGATGTCCTGGTGCAAATATGGAAGACGAAAAAAAAGATCTTACATATGATATCAACAATACATTTTGCAAATACAATTGATGCTACAAATTCCAAAAGGAACAGAACAAGCCGACATGTGTAGTAGAATATAATAAATACATGAAAGGTGTAGATCGTGTTGATCAATATTTTTTTTATTGTGCAATTTTCTGAAAAATTAAAAAGTGGAGTAAAATTAGTTATCGTAAATGCGTTTTAGATCGGTTGCTGCTGCCTGAGCAACTGCGAAAAGTGCCTGTGGATAACAAAAGTCACGCATCTGAAACGCCCGCTGTGAAAGCCTTAATATAATTATATATATATGTATGTACGTACGTGGGTTGTTTGATAAGTATGCTAAAAAACAAGTTAAAGACTGGTTTTTGGAAAAATTTGATTTTATTTCTCAACATAGTCTCCATTAAGTACTATATACTTAGTTTAGCGGTACAAAATATGCATTGACGACGGTGATGACAACCTCATTTGATGAGAATTCTTTCCCACCAAGCCAAATTTTCAAGTTTAGGAAGAGAAATAAGTCGCACAGGGTCAAGTTTGGACAAAAGGTTGGATAAGAAATCAGTTCAAAGCCTAATTCATGCAATATTCATTGTGACGGTCGATTTATGGAATTAATTGGTGCGTTGTTCTGGTGAATGAGCACTTTTTGTCCGCCAATCTTGTACGGTTTTTGTTTCAGCTCTCCTTTTAAATGGTCCAATAATGTTGCATAATAGGCTCCTGTTATCGTTTTTCCCTTCGTTAAATAGTCGATTAGGATGATTTCTTGGGAATTCCAAAAAATAGTGGCTATCATCTTCCTAGCCCACAAAATAGTCTTTGTCTTCTTCGGCGCACTTTCACCAGTTGGTCACTGCTTTGACTGCTGCTTTGATTCAGGTCTGTAGTGGTGGATTCATGTTTCATCTACAATGATGAACTGATGCAAAAAGACCTGCTCGTTTTTTTCCATTTTTGCAGTATTTGCAGTACAATGCTTGCTTCAAACATCTGTAGAATGTAAACAATGCGCTGTTGCTTCTGGCTGAAATTTTGCCTATGCTAGTTTGAATTGTGATACTTGATAGCTGTGATGTTACCAAGTGATGGTAGTGCCACATCATATAAATTTACCAAACTTATCAAACGACCCACGTATATGTGTACATAATATCTATCTATCTATATATATCTATCTATCTATCTATCTATATATATATATATATATATATATATATATATATATATACATATATGTATATTTATATATATATATATATATATGTATGTATATATATATATATATATAATATATACATATATGTATATTTATATATATATATATATATATATTCAAGTATATATATATATATATATGTATGTCTATATGTACATATGTGTATATATATATATATACATATATATACAAATGTATATAGATATACATATACATATGTATATATATACATATACATATGTATATATATATATATATATACTATATATATATATATATGTATATATATATACACACATATATATACTATATATATATATATATATACACTATATATATACTATATATATATATATATATATATGTATATAAATATATATATATTAGAATTCATAACCCAGCTGTCATGTCCTGTATGTGCTAGTAGATTAAATAAATTCAGTTTTCACCTATTTTACAATTATAATATAAAACTTATATAGAAATTTTATAAAATATCATATAGTAAAATAATAAATGTAAATATAATAATACCCCTGAAGTAAAAGTTACACGTAAGTAAAATTGAATATTTTTACTCGTATACTTGGAAAGAATGATCATGCATTTAAAATTAAATTAGATAATTATAAGAAGTCAGTGTGTAAATATTCAAACTTTCATAAGATGACTTAAGTTTAGAATAACTTGCATATTAAATCCACTTTCATCTGTAAAAATATTCAAGAATAGATTGAAATAAACTGTTCATTTTTGGTACTGAATTTGCTATTTTAAGCAGATATATGTATAATTAGTATTGTGATATATATATATATATATATATATATATATATATATATATATATATATATAATGATACCCTTATCCTTCCCTAAATTTCTACTTCATTGCTTCAAAGCGGCGGGAAGTTGAGAATGGGGTTCCAGGGAAATGTATTATGATATTCTTTGAATATAAAGCAAGTTTAGCCATGCAGAGAAAACTTGGAAGCTATTTTCTGCGAAATGAAGAGAGAGAAGTACCAAAGAGGCACTTGCCAATATGCAAGTGGGATTAGTGTGGTGAATTGATTCTTAACCTTTCATGATGTGTATGAAAATGCAATGGCCCTCATCCTTCGAGACCGATTTGTTCTCTCCTATGGCAGTACCCGGGTCCAAGGCAAGTTAGCAGAGGGTGCCTAGAATCACCGGAGCCTCAACACTTACTGCTACTCTCTCCTACCCAGTTCCATTACCCTTAACTTTTATACTTATAATTGCAGGTCACTATCCAATGAAGGAAGAGTGGAAGAACTCCAAGATCTGAGCAAAGTTAAATGAAACATAACAGGACTTAGTGAAGTACAAAGAAAAAAAGAAAAAAACGAACTGAGAAATGGGGATTTTTACTAAAATAGACAGGAGAAAGGAAGTGCAGGAGGAATTGGATTTATTATAAATAAGAGACTAAAGAATAACATAATAGAAATAGAGAGCACATCAGAACATGCGGTAATAGCTCAGAAGGACGAAGAAATCAAAAATTTCTACCAAGAAGTAGGAAAACTCAATGATAAAGGAAGCTGTCACTACAAAGTTATAAAAGAGTTAAGGAAAATTTTAGCACAAAAGATCGGAGAGAAGCAAGAAAACTATAATGTAGTTGAAAAATTTGGCTTCGGGACAAAGAATGAAAGAGAAAATCATCTTGAGAAAGATGTGGGGTTATTTGTAATGAACTCTTTCAAGAAAAATGCAAAATGAAATGGATATGAAAAGGCCTCAGTAATACCAAAAACAAAAAAAAACTACATCTTGGTAAATAAAAAATCAATTGTAGAAGATTATTCTTTACTAAACAGATTTAATGCTGGAAGCGATCATCTGATGGTAAGAAGCAAAGTACACATAAACACAAGACTGGAAAGAAGAAAAGTTTTTAAAATTCCGAGGAAGACAATAAATGTTCAAACCCTAGAAGAAAGAAAAGCAGAAATTGAAATAGAATTAAAAAATCGATTTGAAATATTGGAAAACGAAAATGAGAATGTCGGAGGAAAGGGGGTTGGAGGTGAGAATGTCGAAGAAAAAAGGGTTGGGGGTGAGAATGTCGAAGAAAAAGTGGTGGAAATTATTAAGGAATCCGCACAAGAAATAGGAAGAGCTCTTAAAATAAAATCAGATAAGAAAATATCAGAAAAGACAAAATTTCTAATGAAGAAGAGAAATGAAACTAATGAACAGTGTAAAAGACCATACTGTGACCATAGTAACAAAACATCAATCATCAAGGAGGTGGAAGAATTCTATACTAAGCTATACAAAAGTATATGTAATAAAGAAAACGAGAATGGAAAACTTACAAACCAATATGTTTTACCAGACTGCCAGAAGTGGACTCATCTGCAATAAAGAATATGAAAAATGGAAGAACAGCAGGGAATGATGGATTAATAGTAGAAATCTTTAAGGTGCTAGGAGAAGAAACTGAAAGTTCTCACCAGTATATTCACATCGTATATAAAAAAAATAACTATCCCAGATAAATGGAACGAAGCCACCGTAATTCTTCTACACAAGAAAGGAGATAAAGAAGATTTGAAAAACTACTTGCCAGTTAATCTACTACCTACAATATATAAGAACTTTACAAAAATGATTTCAAAAAATTACAAGCGCAGCTAAATTTTGCTCAATCAAGGGAACAAGCAGGATTTCGAAGCGGATTTAGTACAATGAATCACATCCAGGTAGTGGAGAAAATTAGCCAGTCAAATGAATACCAAATATCAGTATGTCTTGGATTTATAGATTATGAAAAGGCTTTCAATTATTACCGCATTGTCAATCATATCTGCATTGAAGAACCATACCAACCAACCAGGGCATAGAAGACACGTACATCGAGTTGCTAGATAACATCTATAAGAATGCAGAATTAACCTTAACGATTAATCTACAGGAAGAAACAAAAAAGATAAAAATTGAAAAAGGTATAAGACAAGAAGATGCAATTTTACCGAAATTATTTACTGCAGCCTCAGAGAAGTAGTCAAATCGGTCGACTGGGACGACATGGGAATCGAAATAAAAAGCGAAATATTAAGTCACCTCGAGTTTACTGATGACATCGTTATCATTGCAAATACTCAATTGAAAATTGAAATTATTAAGGAGTTTGCAGAAAGAAATAAAAAAGATAAAAATTGAGAAAGGTAGGACAGAAAGATGCAATTTCACCAAAATAATTTATTGCACCCTTGGAAAAAGTATTCAAATTGCTTGACTGGGAGGACAGAGGAATCGAAATAAAAGGTGAAAAATTAAGTCACCTCTGATTGCTGATGATATCGTTATCTTCGTAAGTACTCTGGAAGAGCTACAAAAGAGGATAGAAGAATTAAATGATATGAGTCAAAAAATTGGCTTAAACATGAACCATGTAAAAAGAAAAGTGTTGTTCAATGTGTTTGTCTGCCCAAAGAAAATTGAAATAAAAGGTACAGAAATAGAAAAAGTTACGAAGTATGGTTATCTGACCAGTTTATCAACAAAGATCGTTTACTGAAGAAGTAAACAGGAGAATAAAAATGGGATGGAGCTCACTTGGATGAAACGCCTCAATATTTAAATCAACAATCACACCCTGATTGAAGAAAAAAGTATTTGATCAATGTATACTAATAGTCCTTACCTATACAAGTGAAACATGGGTACTTAATACCAGAATCATTCAAAGACTCCAAACAACATAGACGCATAGAAAGATACATGTTAGGAGTAACAAGAAAAGATAGGAAAAGAATAGAATGGATAGGAAAACAGACAGCAGTCACAGATGTAATAAGAAGAGTAAAGAGTTTGAAATGGAAATGGATGGAGCATGTTGTAAAAATAGAAAACAACAGAAATTATTAACTGGGTACCAAGGAATATAAAAAGACCAAGAAAGAAACCAATGAACAGGTGGGATAAGAAAATTAAAATTTTATTGGAATTCAGTGGAAAAGAGAGGTATTCAATCATACAAAATGGAAAATCATGGACAGCAGTGGATTGACAGAGGCTGATGATGATGATATTGTGTGTTATATGTATATATATATATATATATATATATATATATATATATATATATATATATATATATATATAATTACAATACTTGTACATGTGTACATGCATACACATATGCATATATATTTGGAGCTCATATATTCTGTAAATTTATATACAAATTCAAGACTTTAAAATTAACAAAATTGTTTTTATAGATATGTAGTTTTCATTAATTCATTAAAGTAATATCACTGGCATCTCAATTATTGAACCAGTAATAGTGAAGCTTATAAATTATTCTTAAGTCTATACTTCTTATATTACTTTTAGATTTTGTGGTTTATATACAAATAAGCTTTCATAAATTCTATAAGGAATTTCCTTTACAATAACATTCATCAATACGCAAATGAAAAAAGGTTAAGTTCAACATAAAGACTGAAATAAAGATATAGGAATCAAGTTACAAACATTCAATTTTAATCGTGTAATTTTTACTGCTTTATGGGTATTATACATTTATTACTACATGCTATTTTATAAAGTTTCTTTATAAGTTTTATATCATAATTGTAAAGTAGGTGAAAAGTGAATTTATTTAATCTACCTAACACAGATTTGTGGAAGTAATAACTGTGTTTTTAATAAAGGTTCACATTTTATCAAGTGAATCAGAAACAATTGATCATTCGATATATTTTATTAACAACACACCATTTTCTTATATAAATTCATGCTTTTATGAATATTGAAGTAAACTATGACCACATTATGATCATGTACATCAGAAAATACATTACAGCTGTTAAATATATATTATTTGTTGGTTTTTAAGAACCTGCACTGTCTCCATTATTCATTAATTTATTTATAAATAACAACAGAATTCTTATAATGACCAGTGTTATTTCTTGATATAAATAACATTCGTTGAATAATTTAAGCAAATGCGAGAAAAATAATTTAAAATTCACTTATTAACAAAATTATTTTTTGCAGATAAATTTCAATCATTTACATGAAGTAAATGTTGATCAACCATTTAGTTTTTTTGTTCACAATTGTCCTCCACAGCCTGAACCAGTATTTCTGGTTTCAAGAACCATGCAACAAAACCAGCAGTCTGAAATAGAGCCATCGCAACATCATCATAATATTATAACTACATTAAGTAATATAGTTTCAACAGATACTCTTGATCAAAGTATTGCACAACATGTTTCAATTAATCCAGTGACTACCATTCAAGGTATAGATCTTACCTCTGAGCCTTTGTTAATGTGTTCACAAACGTTATTATTTGACCCTAATCAAACTGTACAAGTATCTACTGTTCAACCACAACAAATAGTGACTGTTACAAATGCTCAACATATAGGACATATTCATGAAACGACAAATAGTGAAGTTCATGGCTATAATTTGAATTGATTGTTGTAAAAATGCATTAAATTTATTCAAAGAAATATATTTTTTTTTATATAATTTTAAAAATTGTAAATATTTCATTTTTTAATGAGAGATTATTATCAATGAAATAAAATAAGATATTAATGAATTAAATAGTATCCTTGAGCTCGTATTGTCCTCTAATATTTATCTACTTTTAGACCTATTTGTCAAATATCACAAACAAATAAAATATACAGCTATTATGTGTAATATATCAAATAGAGAACCAATTTAATTTTTTATTATCATGCAATTCGTTTTATTATCCATTTACTACACATACTTCCAATTCAAATTTTAAATGCTGATATGATGTTAGCTCACAAAAGTGGCTATAGAAATGAATAACAAGATAGCATTAATTTTAATGAGAGATCTGCTAATATGCCTTTGATCACATGTATTTGTAAGTACATGGGTTAAACTAATTTAAAATGATCAACTTATTTTATATTAATCCATTTTCATAAGGTATTTATATAATTTATAAACACTACTCATTTTTCTATCAAAATTACCTATGATCAGCATAAATACTGAATGATAGTATAGTGTAGACAACATAATGTTGACTGTTACTGTGGCTAAATTAATTTTCAAAAATGAATTATTTACTTACCTTAAACTAAAAAAAAATTTTCTGATCAAAAATGTGAAGTAAATAGTTATTTTTATTCTTGCTTATGTGTATTTCAACGGTGAAGACATTATCCTCAGAACACTAGAAAAATCGCTTAAGTATAGATAAGTAAAAATGATCAGTAATAATGTTTCTAGTAATCAATATTTCAAATTAGAAACATTTTTTGTGATTTATGGGTTGAATGAAAATTTTATTTGTGAAAATGGTTTAGTATTGTTTGTGATTTAGATTATGATACAAGTGATGTTTATATGTTGTTGATAAATAAATGAAGTATGATAATATATTAAGTAGTAATTATATTTATATGTTTAAGAAATTTTAATTATTATTTCAAATTAGACATGTAAGAGATAAAGTTTTTCACTTTTACAAATATTTTTTTTCATTTCACAAGCCTCAAAAAAGTTTAATAAATTATTATTGATTATTCTCATTGTTGCTTATGTGTATTTCTATGGCAATACAATCTTCAAAGATTTTTTTTGTATCTTAGCACTCTGAAAGTAATTGCATCGCCATTGAAATACACATAAATAATGATTAATAATTATTTGAACATTTTTGACCAGAAAAAATGTTTGTGGTGTTTGTAGGATGAAAAATAATTCATCTGTGAAAAAGAATAGTGTATACTAAAAGCAAACTTTTTTTAATGTTTTGTATTTGTAAGTGTGTGTATGTATGTATAAACATAAAGAAAATTATTACTTTATTTATAAAAAGAAAGAAAGATTTAGGAAATAAAAGTTTGCAATTATATAATTTTATTTATTGTTTATTTTTATTTAGTATAATTGCATTCAATTTTTTCGAAATTTGAAGCAAAAAAACATTGTAAAACTATAACTAACGATCATTTACTACAGTTCTGGAAACTCACAACATTTACCAGAAAAAGGTGACACTATCAGTACCATCAGTTGACTTGAGTTGATATTTGTATGAAACTTATTATTGGCTTTACTATTGTATTAAATACAGTAGTATTGACTTTCTTTATATATTTGGTAATTAAATAATAATTGATAAGAAAAATCATGTTTAGTAATAAATGCTAAACATCATATATTTTACTAAATACATTTTTATTTTACACTGGACTTTATATTTGCAATTGTAAATTTGTTACAGAATATTTGTAAGTTATTTTTCTTAATTTTAATAATTTATATGCAAAATAAAATTATCAACATTTATATATCTTTTTCTTATTTACATGTACACTACTAACAGTTTCAGTATTTGAATTGATTTGAACTAATTTTGTTTCAGTGAGTATTTTTTTATTAGTGTCAAATTACTGCGATTGATGAAAACATAAACCTTATTAAACAAATTAGAATCACACTAAGGAGTTGTGCTTTTTTGATCATGTTTTTTTGTTTTTACATTATTGCTCATATTATACAAGCCTAATATAGATTAAGAAGCAGTTCTGATACTGTCAATATAACATACAATACTTAATAATATGATAATAAATTATTATCTGCTACTCATCTTTCGCTAATAAGTTTTCATTTGTAAAATTCTTCATTAAAAGTAATTTAAATATAGCACATAATTTTTATAAATATTCTGAACATTTCTACTTAAATATATCATTTAAATCATATTTTGTACATACATTTATCCGTAATTTTCAGCTGTACATAATAACATTAATGTTAAATCGGTTAATGAATAGCAAAATATGAAAATACAATACTGTTTAACTGAAATAACAGTAAGATAAAAACTTATCATTTACATTATATTATCTTTTTAAAACTTAATATTTTTTTTCATTTAACTTTTATACCTTTAAGGTGTATAATTAACTTCATCTGTAATCACTTTTTTTTATTAAAATTAAGAAAATATATTGAAAACCATACTCTAAAAAGACTGTTGAAAATTATCTGAAAGTAATTCAAACCGACAGAGGCACTAATGTTATGTCACTGACTTTACGTTAGTTTATGTTTCTGATATAATTTATATGGTATTTGCTGTAATTCAGCAACTTACTAATGTATATATTTTATTATGTTTTGATCGTGCAAAACAATTGAACATCGTAAAAATTAAATGAAGCTATAGATTGCAAAAATACAAAAATTTATAACCTATAAATACAAGTATATATTACCATTTATAAGATGATATAAATCATACTGTTTAAAATTGAATTAATTATTTACAAACTTCAACCTTTATTGATTTAAATACAACCCATTTTTTTTTTGTTAAATATTGTAAAAACTGGTTTAATATCATTCTATGATCAATATTAATTGTAAAATAAAAAAATGTATGAATTTAAAACTGAATGATACATGCTTTCAGCTTTTGTATTGAAAAAATTCAGATTAATGTTTAAAAAAATGTTGAAATGACTTGTTTTCACCACATTGGACCTCAGAAGATAATTTATCATTAACTATACACTGATCACAACTATACACAGTAGGAAAAATTTTAACAATACATTTGGTAATATATTGTTTATATAGGATGTGTTATATCATTTTAATTAGTCAAAGCTAGAAGGAAGTTAATTTTACTGATTAGACATACGAACAAGATAGTAAAGATCTAAATATATCATTTACCAAAGTCAAAACTAAAAATAATAGCAATGGTCGTATACACATATCAAAATTTACAGTAGAAAAAACTTAATGATTCATTTTATCATTACTAGATTACTCAGTTACCTGAAGAAATAATTTCCTGAATATTCACTACCGGCACTTTTATTAAATTAATATAATTTTTTAATAAAAAAATAAAAATCATGGTGCAACTAAATTAAAATGTATATTTTTTTTAAAAAAATAACGTTTAAATTATTTTTAATAAACAATTCAAAAATTAAATTTCAATTCATCACTTTTGTTGAAATATAACTGCAACTCCTGTAATTCATTAAAATGTTTTAAAAGTGCAATTAACTTTTCATAGTCAAATGAATATTCATAGTTTTGTTTATCTGTCATAGAATAATAATGATGTATTTTTTTTAAAGTTTCTTCATTTTCTTTATATACTTTTATTTCTTTTTTTAATTGTGTTTTCATTACTTTTGCCTAAAATATATATATATATATATATATATATATATATATATATATAAATATATATATATACATACTTATTATTTGTAAAAAAAGGATATACATAATTATCACTTACTCTTAAAATTCTTTTTTCAAGGCAATGAATTTCTTGTTTCATTTTATGAACATCGTTTTTTGAACAAAGTTCTGAATGCATAATATCATTTGGTAACAAAACATTATCAGGTATATGCAGATAATTTTGAAGATTTGACTAAAAAAGTATGAATTATAAAAGGAAGAAGTAATATCTAGTTAATATTTTGTAATACTTCAATACGTTTATAATGTTCTACAGCAAGTTCTAAGTGAAGAGTGATTAGATTATCAATTGCATTTGATATTCGTTTTTTTTCTTCATCATTAAATTTTCCACCTTTTAAATAAATACTTTCTTGTAATTTTTTTGCATTTTTAGTAACAGTATTTTTTATAATCTTGTTAACTAAAACAAAACATATTTAAAGCAATAATAAAAATGACAAAAATCTAATGACCGTAGTTGTCGCCACGATAACTCCAAATAACCAACAAAAGCAAAAATTCTTACTTTTTAAATATAAATCTTCAACGCTAAAACCATGAAGACTAACTTCATATTCTTTTCTTTGGATTGTTTTAATATTCATCATTGTATTAAACAGTTTGACAAAATTTTAAGACCTATACATCCGCAGAATCAATCCTTGTACACATTACAAATCATTGATAACGTACCTCATTATACATAAAGCAAACAACCATAGATAAAGTATCTCATCAACATCGCAAACAACCGTCGTTCTCACAGAGTTCTATGTTGCTTTAAAGGCTAGTTTACATTAGGATAGTAAGCGGTAGAGTATACTAGCCCACATTTTCTCTAGACCTCTACACGGTCGTTGTTAAGGATATTTTACTGACCGGTCGACTAATTGATGGCATTTGTGTGAAATGAAAATATTACGCTGTGAGGGTGCTAAGGGATATGGATTTGAAATGTAAAAGATATCATTTTTAATTTATAAGCAAACATCAGCGTACGACCGACTGCATCGTGTGTGAATATAGGCACATTAAGTGTGTTTAAATAAAGTATTCTTTTAGTAACAAATTGTTATTCCCGTAAAAACCCGTCGTGGTCGTATATACACTCAAGAAGTGGGGATCTTTGGACTGAACCCTCACCCATAAGGTGCTTGGTGTCAGGGAAGGAAAAATCATCCTCCCCGACATCTTAATTCAATACAATCGTATATACAGGACTGACAACGAATAGCAATTTCAATGACGAAAACGCTATCGCTTGTTGGCCGATCTTTTTAATTACGATTTTCGTTACTACGCAGTACCACCCGTAGAGGGATACACTTCTATCTAGTTATGCCTTACTTGTCACCGCTTTCGTAATAACAACTTAATTCTAATAATAGCGTTTTCTACTAATAGAATTTTCATGGAAATTGAATATTAAAAGATAATAAAATGTCATAGAGTATTAAAAGATGATAAATGTTGTGCACTTGTACACATTTAACAATTTTGTTTGTTAATACATTGTCGGATGCGCAACTCTTCTCGTCGAGTGTATTATTAAAAAGTTTGACCAACAATCGATATCGTTTTCAACCGTCGTTGCCAGACTTGTATGCAAGATCGTGCCTTTACTCAGCAACTACAGTTTGGTATATACGACCGTAGTTCACATAAAGCTAGTGGTTTGGTAGAAAAGAGTTTTAATTCACGGTCTTACATACAAGATCGTATGTAAGACCGTGATTTAATTTCAAGTTAAAATAACCAACCATCAACCACTGTAAATAAAAACAAAACTTGTAAATACACGTTTCGCACCCGACTACTTTACTGCAATAAATCCAGTGCTTCCAATGAAACTTTAGGATATCCAGTCTTCGGCAGGAGGGAAAAATCTGTAAATATCCGTTGTTCCTGCTCGATCTACCTTTTATCTATCTATCGTTTGCCTTTTTTATTCCTAACTTGATTATTATACAATAATCACTCATAATTATAAATACATTTGAAGGCGGTCCAGAATTAGTTGTTGATTATTGGATGATATTAACCTGGAACAGTGGTAATTTGTTTGTAAGTCATTTTATATTTTAATATATTGAAATTGATAACTTTTTATAAGCAATACTTTAGGGACACGTTAAATTTAAACTGTAAGTAAAAAATTGAATTTTTATTCTTAAATATAGAATTGCAGAAAACTTACTCAAAATGTTTAAAACTTCCGATACATTTTGAATCTTACATACACAATAGATGTGAAATAATATATTATTTTACATCTATTGTGTTAGATATGTGGCTGAGTGGATTTTTGGATACGATAAAGACGCGATGTTCGATAATAATTCTAAATTAAGATTTATTTTGATTCGAATTATAAATTGATATTATATTGTAAACTTAATGTTGGCTTCGCGCATCACCGCCAATCCCGCGAATATAATGGCGTCGGCCTGGTTCAGTGTTGCCAAGTATGATCCGTTAAGTCGACAAGTTGGGTCGCTGTTAGCACAATTACAGATGACTACAGTGACCGTGTAAATATACGACAATTTTCCCCTTCTTATAAATTAAGACGATCAGGTGCTTTCCTAAGTCTCTCAGATTGTCTAGGACTTGCTGATGTATTCTTGTAATTGTTATTCTGCGATTCGACTGGTTGACCATTTGACGAAAATGATGTTGACAAAGTTGTTGAGGGCGTGTGTACATTTGCTGATTGGGTAGGTAAGTTTTAGAAGTAACTGCATCATGTACGAGGGTGGTCCCAGAAGTACCCGGCCTGACCTAGAGATGGCGGTAGTTGTTTGAAAAATATCACTGTATTAGAAAGTACACAATCTATAAAGCATATGTTTCAAGTTTGAGGACGCCACGTTGTTTAGTATTTGTTTGGCAGCCATCAATAGTGAACGTTTTCAGTGAATTTGTGAAAATGGTGAAAATTGGTCATCGTCACGTGATACAATACTTTTATTTGAAAGGCCTCAGCGCAACCAATATAAAAGCTGAACTGGATTCTACTCTGGGTGAGTCTGCTCCTTCGTTTACAACAGTGAAATATTGGGTAGCAGAGTTTAAACGAGGCCGTACGAGCTGCCAAGACGAGCATCGCAGTGGTCGACCAAATGAGGTGACGTCTCCAGAAATGGTGAAGAAAATCCACAAAGCGGTACTGGATGATCGTCGACTGAAAGTGCGCGAGCTAGCAGACATAGTAGGCATTTCAAAAAGTGCGGTACATCGCATATTATCTGAAAATTTGGACATGAGAAAGCTGTGTGCAAGATGGGTGCCGCGTTTGCTCACACTCGAGCAAAAACAGTGTCGTGAAGATGTTTCAATTGAGTGTTTAGCGAAGTTTCACAGCAACAAAGCAGAATTTTTGCGCCGTTTTATAACCATGGATGAAACATGGGTCCATCACTTCACACCCGAGACAAAAGAACAATCAAAACAATGGACTAAAAATGGAGAACCGGCTTCAAAGAAGGCGAAGACCGTTTCATCTGCAGGCAATATCATGGGCGTCGGTTTTTTGGGATGCGCGTGGGATAATTTTCATTGACTATCTTAAAAAAGGAAAAACTATCAACGGCGAGTATTATGCGAACTTATTGCAACGTTTGAGCGAAGAAATCAAGCAAAAATGGCCGTATTTGGCTAAGAAGAAAGTGTTGTTTCATCAAGACAATGCACTAGCTCACAAATCCGTTATTGCAATGGCCAAAATTAATGAATTAAAGTTTGAATTGCTACCTCATGCACCCTATTCGCCAGATTTAGCCCCCTCGGATTATTTTCTGTTCCCAAACTTGAAAAAATGGCTTAGTGGTCAAAGATTTCCCAACGATGAAGAAGTAATGTCGACAGTTAATGGATATTTTGAGGAGCAAGACAGTTCTTATTATAAAAAGGGCATCGAACTTATTGAACATCGCTGGGAAAAGTGTATAGAGCTGAAAGGAGATTATGTTGAAAAATAAATATATTTTTTCCAAAATTTTTGTGTTTTCTTTGTTGGGTCGGGTACTTCTGGGACCACCCTCGTACGTCAGAGTCCTGTATTGTATCGTCATGGTTTGTAACAGTCTTATTATTGTCTATTAGATTTTTATTATTTATTATAGAATCAGCATTAAAATTAATTTTATCATTCGTTATATTGCAATCAGTTCTTCGCAATTGATCAACATGACGTATGTGCTTTTCGTTATCAATTAATATTTCATACAATTTACCTTCCTACTTTTCGTATTATTTTCCCGAATTTCCATTTGCAGCATTTATTTTGGTAAAATCGTGCTTGAATTAGTTCACCATCAAAAAATTGTCTAGGTTCTTGATCGGTACTTTGTTTATCAATAACACGAGATGTAACATCAGTCTTGACTAAATCAATTCTTGTACGTATTGTTCTTTTGAACATTAGTTCGGCAGGACTAGCTCCTGTTGTAGCATTAGATATTTTCCTATATTGCATTAAGAATCTACAAAGTTTAAAATTTAAATCGCCATCTTCATTCAACATTGTTCTTAATCCTTGCTTGACAGTCTGAACGTAGCGTTCCACTTGTCCGTTGGAAGCTGGGTGATGCGGAGGACTGAATTTATGATGAATACCATTTGATTTAATAAATTATTTAAATTCTTTTGACGTAAATGCAATTCCATTATCAGAAACAATGGTAACTGGAAGTCCAAACTTGCATAATTCATCAGAGTTTGATGAAGAAATACCAAGTGTTTGTACTGTGATAGCTCATAATTAAATTCATAAGAAAATAATTTGGGTTCCCCTTATAAGATGTTAGGCATCATGTCGTAGCAGTTTTACAACTTTATATTGATATGTTTACCTTTGCCTAGATTTTAGAAATAATCTGTTGGGCGCTATCAAGATTTTTTATATTATTTGATAATAATAACTATTATAAAAAATATTTTAATTAATAACAATGTTGTTAATTTATTTTAGTTATTTTTACATCTGGAAGAACCAATTGTTTTATTAGCTTATATTATACTATACTATATATTATACTATAAGTTATATTATTTATATTATATATTATACTAGATTATATTTATACTATACTGTAATAAAATTACAGAAAAATACATTTTTATGTTATTTTCAATTAAAATCGACCTATTTTCAATTTATCTCGAAACTTTTCAAACTGAAATGTCAATTGGCAACTGATTCAAAAGTGTTGTCACGTCACGAAATGTCTGCAGAAACAGAAATATGTGAGAACGTGTTAACACTAGTCGAAATAAGAACCGTATACGTGAAAAAGTGAATTTAAACAAATTAGATACATTAAACAAACTGGGAAAAACAAGTGAAGTTTGTATACATAAATCATACATATATAATCATACATACATAATCAATAATCTCGTCTTTATCTATCGACACACGGTTGCCAAGAATGACTTTTCATGCACGTATTCACTGAAAGTTTGACTATACTTCCAAGCTCATTCCTCGAACTACTTGCGTAGTTCTATCTTACGCGGCTTTTGGTCGTAAATACTTTTCATACGTTTGGAAAAATCGTCGAATGGAAGCTCGAGATGTTCAGGTTTAGAGTGAAACCACTCAAGCACTTTTCCTTTCAATCTAGCACTCTTTTGATTTTTCGTCCATCAAAGTATATGTATTTTTCACAAACTTCACTTGTTTTTCCCAGTTTGTTTAATGTATCTAATTTGTTTAAATTCACTTCTTTACGATCACATCGATCAGGTGATCTGTTTTCTGAACGATTTTGTCGTAACAACTCGAGTTCACGCCGCACTATTGCTAGCTCACGTAGTCAGTACCATTTATCGCCGTAGCGTTGCAGCTTTAGAGGCATTACTATCACCATCCTCTGATTTATCGTCATCTGAAATTGTCTCGTTTCTGGTTGAATCCAGTTATCCACATTCATCCAGTTTAGCTATCAACTCGGTCTTATTACCACTCGTTGCAAGGCCATACTTTTTCGCTAATTCTTTCAACTGAGCAACGGCTCACTCATTGGGATCACGCTTCTTTTCCTCCATTGCTTATCGATATTTCTTCTGTTCAAAATTTCTCAAAACACGAGCGCACACAGCAACATCAATGTCAGAGAGAGAAAAAAATCACACGACACAACATGTAAGTTGTCTTCATTTAATCCAGGTAATGTCTATGAAAAGCTGATATAGACAGTTCCCATCAACAATTAATAAACATCTGGACTAGATGACACCATTCGAGTTCTATGAGAAGCTAAATCGACAGTTCCTATTAAATAGCAATAGACACAAATATTCGGAATAGACAACGTGATGAGAAGCTGAATAGACAGCTCCCATCAAATAGCAATATTGAAAACCTATATAAAAGAATACATATTTAGATTTAGGCAGATTTGTTATAAGTACATTTGTAGAGTAACATCTTTGTAATTTTACAATAAACTCCACTTGAGTTTTTTAAAAAAGAAGTTTCCGTCACACCAACACAAAACTCGCACACAGCAGTGTTGACGCCACCTTCACAATCGAAGCGTACTCACCAGCTTCGACCTGTGATTCACAATTCAAGCGCACAGAGCAGCTTAGATATCAGTACAGTCTTTAACATACATAGCGATCAGACCGGTTGAAGTAACATAGGCAACCTTGAGCATGCTATTTAAAATGCTAACACGAATGGATAGCGATAGTTGCTCGATTTATAAGTTATTTTGTATATCGTTTTACTATTGGCAGAGAACATGAACGTATATATACTCTCTTATTGGTCAAAGAAAAATTGCATTCTTAAAAAGACACTGTTCAAAAACTGAATCTGTTTAACATGCGTTTAATATTGTTTAGTGTTTGTGAAATAATTTGTGATTGAAGCATGTGAGTTATATTTTAATTAGATGAATTTTAATTGTTAATAGTTATTTATGCATAATAATATTTGTATTGTAGAGCATGTCTTCGAATTCAAGAAATGGCAATTGGTGAAGAATATGTTGATTCAGTATGTAGAGTGAAAAAATTGTCAGCATCATCTTAAGTCATGCGATTTCACCAATTCCCAACTGTTGTAGTAAAACATTTAAATTTTTGTATATTAATAGTTGTTAAGGTTGCTAGCCAATGATTATTTTTTATCATGACAACAATGACAATATAATTGTCGTGCTGATTTTTTGTATTAGTGATTTATTCACTCGATTGTTCTCATGTTATGTAGATGCTATATATTTAATAAATTGTTTCATGTTAATGAATGTGTTCAGTTAATATATACGCCTGCAATTCATCATGGTAGCAGAGCGTGGTTCCTCGTGAGTGGACTTGTTTGGTTATGTTGACTATAGATGTGTTGTGCGTAAATAAAACACTTTAGTTGAATTATAGAAAACGTTTTATTATAAGAAAACTTCTGTACACCGGGACGCTAGATTGTCGGTATATGGCTTGACTCTACTGGCTTCGCTATTAACATTGCTCTATGTCGTGGCCACCGAATACACGGTACCAACATACAGGTACAAACAGAAAAACATCCGAGTAATATTAAACAACCTTAACACTTCCGCCGTTTAAAATTACTCGATAACCATCTTGTGCAATCCAAGACTCTCGCGCAATCTTAAAAACGAGTTTTTCGATAATGCCTTGGTAAAGATGTCCGCACGCTGATGCTCTGTAGATACATACTTCAAAGCGATTTCTTGATCCTCTACTTTTTCTCTGACAAAATGATACTTTATATCGATGTGTTTTGACCTCTGGTGGAACTGAGGATTCCTTGCCAGACGAATAGCGCTCTGATTATCGACATGAAGTACGGTGCTTGTTTTACAATGACGACCGATGTCACTTAGCAGATTTCGCAACCATACAGCTTCTTTTGCCGCACTAGCTGCAGCTACATACTCCGATTCGGTGGTACTTAATGACACCGATTTTTGACGTTGTGACGACCAAGTCACTGCTCCGTTTGCCAGAGTGAATACATAGCCAGTCGTAGACCTTCGCGTCGCCAAATCACTCGCATAATCTGCGTCCGAATATCCCAATAAATTGGATTCCGTACCAAATTTTTGATTCAATTCCTACATCGATATTATTTACCAGATACGCAAATATTCTTTTTACTGCTAGCCAATGACCCATATTATGACGATTTAAGAACCTGCTTACCGAATTGACAGCGTATGCAATATCGGGCCGTGACACAATTGCTAGGAACATTAAAGACCCGACCGCCTCTCGATACGGTAAATTCGTGATTTCCTCATCATCTGACTCAACGGGGCTTAACACAGTGTGAGGATCTGCGGGAACTGACACACCTTTTGCATCTTTCATGCCATATTTTTCGACTATTTGTTTCGCATACGCTTGTTGATGAATGAACATTGTCTTCTTCATTCTATCGCGACAGATTTGTAACCCAACGAAGGTAGTACAATCGCTCAGGGTGATCTCGAACGTTTTGCGCAGCGACGTGACGATTGACTCGAGAACTTCTGTCGACCTCGCTGCAATAATCCCGTCATCAACAAAAAGCACCAAATAGATTTCGCATCCATTGTAATATCCGAAAAATATGCATTTATCCGCGTCGGTCTCCTTGAGTTTATATTTGTTCAGGAAACTTGAGAACTTCAAGTTCCAACACCTTGGTGCTTGCTTTAACCCGTACAGAGATTTATTAAGTTTGCACACCACGTTACCGCAATCGCTGACGACGAGGCCCTCAGGAGCTTTCATGTGGATATCCTCCTGAAGATCTCCATAGAGGAACGCCGTGCGAACGTCGAACTGCACAGCTTCGAGGTCGTCGTGAGTGATGATCGCCAGGAGCACTCGAAGTGAGTCGTATCGTACTACGGGTGCAAATGTCTCCGTATAATTGATGCCTTCGCGCTGCAAGAAACCTCGCGCACATAGGCGAGCTTTGAAGCGATACACCTTTCCTTTTTCGTCTCGCAGCAATTTGAAAACCCATTTCGAATCGATCGTCTTCTTCTTCGCGTCTCTTGGTACAATCGACCACGTTTTGTTTGTCTGATGTGCTTCGAGCTCAGATTCGATTGCTTTGATCAACCTCGGAGCGTCTGGTCCTACTACTGCTTCCTGGAACGTGGAAGGAACTTTATATTCGACCAAATTCAATTCATACCTTGAAGGACGCTGAAGAGAGCCCCGATCTCGTAGGACTCGTGGTTCGATTCTCGACTGCTGGACTTCCTCGACGACAGGAACATTATTGATTTCCGCTGCTGCTTCTACAACCTCGTTGTCATCTCGTGTTTCATCTGCTTCCTCCTCAGTCTCTAGATGCGACGGTAATAGGATTTCTGCTTCCGATGTTACGCTACCCTCTCGATCTTCCCTACCCACTCGCTCATCGAAAACTACATCTCTGGAAACAGAAATAGCGCCTGTTTCACGATTGTACAGCCTGTAGTTTGACGAGTCGCCCTGGTAGCCGACGAGGATCGTCTTCTTCGACCTCGCATCGAATTTCTTGAGGAACTGCTTTGGTGTGTGGGCGTAGGCCACCGAACCGAAGATCCTCATGTGACCAACATCCGGCTTTTTACCCCTCCATAGCTCATACGGTGTGTTGCTTCCGCCCGGGCTCGACCGTCCTGCTCGATTCAAGGTGTAAACCTGTGTTCACGGCTTCCGCCCAAAGATTTATAGGCAAGTTCTTCGCCTGCAGCATTGTTCTGGCAGATTCTATAATCGTTCGAATGTCGCGTTCCGATCTTCCATTCTGTGCGGGGGTGTATGGAGCCGTATTCTCCAACTTTATGCCCCGTGACGCCAGGTATTCTCGCATCTTGTTACTGCAATACTCACCACCATTGTCAGCGCGAAGAGTTGTCATCGTCTGACCAAATTTGTTGACGAGCATGCGATCGTATTCCATGAATCGATCGAAAACATCTGCTTTGTGCTTTAGGAAAAACACATGACGAAAAGCTGTAGCATGGTCTTTGAAAATCACGAAATACTCTGCACCGCCAAGAGATCGCGTTTGCATAGGCCCGCACACATCGCTGTGGACAAATTCTCCAGGTTTTCTACTTACGTTCACAGTTAGTTTGTTAAATGGTAATTTGTGTAGTTTTCCTAGCTGGCACGCTTCACAAAAAAACTCTGTAGTATCCTTCACGGTCACTCCACCTATGAGTCCTTTTCTCGCTAGCTCGCACAGCGATCGTTGATTGATGTGCCCAAGTCGCTCATGCGACACTTTGATACTAGTCTCTGACACATTTACTTCATTACGCGGACGCGATACATGGAAAAACATTCGAAAGATTTGATTTGACTGTCTTGCGCCAATGGCTAAGACTTGCCCGTCGCGTTCGACTTTTACACTGGTACCCTCGAACTTCACGTCGTAGCCTTTAACAGTGCAAACCCCGACTGAAAACAAATTCTTTCGGACACCTGGCACATAGAATACGTTTTCGATCACGCCATCGACCCATATACCGTTCACAAGTTTTTCGATATTAATTGTTCCGACACCTTCAATCGCGCACTCACCGTTGTCACCTAGAGAGACAGTCTCACCGTGCACTTGACGAAACTCGACGAACCAGTCTTTCCGAAAAGTTATGTGAGTAGATGCGCCAGTCAGTAAGCCAGACGTCGCTTGTCTTGACGCGCATCAAACGATCTACTTCTTCGATTGTCGGTTCACTATATCGACTCACCTCTCGAAACTTTTTGTCTTTCGCGGATGTCGTTACAACGAACGCGCATGCGCCACCGCCTTGACCTAGAACACTTTTACCTTTGTCTTTCGTCGGACAGGTAGCTGCGTAATGGCCTTTGGCTTGACACCGATAGCACACTATACTCTTCTTCGGGCGTCGTTTCCCTTTATCACTACTGTATTTGTCCCTGCCATCTGTTTTCGGCGCATTTTGCTTCGTCACAAAAAACGCACTTGTGGCTTCCTTATCCGCGCTCAGCCTGGATTCTTCACGAATTAGCCTCTCAGACAAATTTTCAACTGTTTGTCTCGCGGGGTCAACGCTTTCCCAAGCCGTGGTGAAGGAGCGATACTTCGTCGTTAGACTAGCTAAAATCTTTGCCATGACTGTTAGATCTGAGATATGCTCACCTAGATCTGTGAGTTGTCGCGCCATATTCTGCACCTTCGACACGTGCTGAACAACTGAGTCTGTCGGGTCCATGCGATACTCGTGAAATCGCTGCGTAAGTGTGAGCTTATTCGATTCCGATTTTTGCTCGTGAATTTGACTGAGTTTGTCCCAAATGGCTTTTGCAGTGACACAGACGAGTATCGTCTCGATTTCTTTACTCTCCATCGCCGATGAGATGATCGCCATGGCTTTCGCGTTATCTCGAATCCATGTTTTTGTCCGGGCCTCGTTCCCACCTTCTCGGTTCGCTGGCTTGACACGCGATCCATCCACGATGTCGTATAAATCATTCGCCATAG
Source organism: Acanthacorydalis orientalis (assembly GCA_034766995.1). Classification (NCBI taxonomy): domain Eukaryota; kingdom Metazoa; phylum Arthropoda; class Insecta; order Megaloptera; family Corydalidae; genus Acanthacorydalis; species Acanthacorydalis orientalis. The sequence continues at coordinate 28,666,425 of CM068318.1, read as the reverse complement.
GACGGCGGTGATTTGAAACTTCCACGCCTGAAAATTTGACCCGTCGAACCTTCTTATTTGTCTCACCGAAAAATCTTCTGCCATTTTCGCGTAATTTACTATACTTCTTCGCAAAAAAAAAAAAAAAAATGCGTACGCGAACACGATTCTGCTCGTAAAAATATGGCGACCACACCGATGCACAAAGATTTTTGCGCCGTTTTCACGCTTTCAACTATTTTTACAAGAAAATTACGCAGTCAGGGTGCCTGGGCCCATAACCTGTTGACTATAGATGTGTTGTGCGTAAATAAAACACTTTAGTTGAATTATAGAAAACGTTTTATTATAAGAAAACTTCTGTACACCGGGACGCTAGATTGTCGGTATATGGCTTGACTCTACTGGCTTCGCTATTAACATTGCTCTATGTCGTGGCCACCGAATACACGGTACCAACATACAGGTACAAACAGAAAAACATCCGAGTAATATTAAACAACCTTAACAGGTTACAACAGTGAACATTGACAAAAAAAACGCGAAATTAGTGCGTGGTAGTCTGATTCATTCACTGGAAAAAATCATTTTTGTTTTGTAACGGCATAAACATGGAATTCCACGGAATTGAAAAGTTGCGAGGCGCTGAAAACTGGAGCATCTGCAAATTCGCGGTAAAGAATTTGCTGCGTGGAATCGAGGGAGCATACGAGGTCTACAACGCCGAATTGCAGAAGCAGAAACCGTTGGCGGCTGATGCGTCTACTGCTAAACAAGCTGCGTACGAGATGAATTTGAAAGCATGGGATAAGGCAGATCGCGCTGCGTGTCAAATCATCGTGAGAACTTTGGAGTCTAAGGTAATGGTGTTGCTAGTGACGTGTGAAACAGCGAGAGAAATGTGGCGCAAGCTGCACACTGTGTATGAACAACAAACAAGACAAGCTGCTCACACTGTTCAAGTTGAATTTTTTAGTTTTAACAAGAATCCAGCCGATGATATTGTAACGCACATAGCTAAGTACGAAGGATTAATTTTGCGCATGCAGCAGTTGAACGTGAAGCCGAATGACTCGTCACTGGTTGTCAAGTTGTTAGATTCACTTCCAGATGATTACGAAAGTCTACAGCAGGCTTGGTGGGCGTGACCTGAAAATCAACAAACGCTCGACAACTTGGTGGGAGTGCTGACCTCTGATGAAAAACGTCGAAAACAACGAGCTGAAAAGCAGGAAGAGTTGGTGGCATTGCTGACGAGTAAAGTCAAAATCCAAGAGAAGAGCAGCAACAAAAATAACACCCGGCCAAAGAAATCAACTGATTCGAATGTTGGAAATAACAAGGGCCCGGTTTTTAGATGTTATCACTGTAATGGCATTGGTCATATTCGTCGCAACTGCAAAAAGGGGAAGCAACCCAGCTCAGGACCGTCGAAAGATGAATCGAAGGACGAAGCGTTTATCTGCGAGGCTCTCAATGCGAAAAACGACGATTTGTGGATTGCGGATTCTGGCGCAACGGATCATGTGACACATCACAGAGAGTGGTTTTCGTCGTTTGAACGGTTTGTGACTCAGATTAAAATATACGTCGGAGACAAATGACGATGGATGCTTTTGAAAAAGGTTCGATTAAATTCGAAGCTGTTGTCAATGGAAAGTGGATGTCGTGTCATATGGAAAACGTCCTGTACGTGCCAAGTGCGCGTAGAAATTTATTTTCGATAATGTTCGCGGTTGATAAGGGAATGTCATTTAATTCAACCAGTAGCAGGTGCGAATTTGTCAAAAACGGTATCGTCAAAGCACGAGGCGTTCGAGCTGGTTATTTGTTTAAAATGATAATCCGTGTAATTATCCCGAAAACATCCTGCGTCAGCGAAGTATACATTTCGTCGAGGAGCACACTGCAAGTTTGGCACGACCGACTGGGGCACCAAAACAAACGTCACGTAAAGAAAATACTCAAGAGTCACGGAATCGAGTTTGTGGAAGACGAACAGTTTTGTGGAGCCTTCGTTGAAGGAAAACAACATCGCTACAGTTTCCAGGAACGTCAACAGCGTGCGACAGAACCTGGAGAGGTAATGCATGCTGACCTTTGCGGCCTGATGGAGTGTAAATCGCTGGGAGGAGCGATTTACACTCCATCAGGATATTTTTTGTGCGTCACGTGCGATTATTCGAGGCTACGGATGGTTTATTTTCTCAAAGAGAAATCGGAGACACCGAAAATGATTGTTGAGGTTTTGGAACGTGTAAAGAATCACTGCGGGCGGTACATGAAGATTTTCCAGTGCGACGGCGGCACAGAGTTCGACAATTCCGAGGTGCATTACTATGAACAAAAAGGGAATAACGTTGTCTATTACGAATCCCTACACTTCGGAACAAAATGGTTGTGCTGAAAGAACCAACAGAACCATTGTGGACCTTGCTCGGACAATGCTTCTGGCAAAGAACTTACCGAAGTCTCTGTAGGCCGAAGCGGTGAATGCTGCTGCTTATACTTTAAACCAAACTGGGCCAAGTATAAGCTCTATTATTTTCATCCCTGTTTAGTACTATAGCCCTATCCCTAGTACCTGTTTTATTCTTTATTCTAACATTTTCTCCATTTTCAAATCTATTTAAATCTTTGGCTCGCTTGTCATGAAAATACTTTTGCGCTTTGTCTTAACAATAACTCATTTCTTATTGACTCATTATAATCTTGCTTTAAACTAGGAATATCAGACAATATACCTTTTACATTTTTTCCTTGCATTATAAAGTTTGGCGACGGTATTTTTTCTGAGATAGGTGTATTATTAAATTCTAGAATAGCTAAGTATACATCTTTTTTGTCTATGTAAGCTTTTTTAATTACTTTTTTAATCGTTTGAATATGACATTCTACCATTCCATTACTTTGCTGATAGGTTGGACTAGACGTAACGTGCTTAAATTTCCATTCTTTAGTGAACTTTTTAAATTCTATACTCGAGAATTTTGGACCATTGTCTGATCTCACTTTTTTAGGAATTCCCCAATGTACAAAACATGACTTTAACGACTTAATAACAGTGATACTAGATTCATCATACATCATACAGCAGTACATCTACATATTTAGAATAATAGTCTACAACTAACAAATGAGCTTTTCTTTGGATATAAAATATATCTACGCCTACTACTTCCCACGATTCATTCGGTATTACTGAGGGCTTCAAACTTTCTTTTTGATTTGAGTTTTGGAATGTTAAGCACGTTTTACAATTAGTTACTTTACTTTCTATGTCTTTATTCATACGTGGCCAAAATACAATTTCTCTAGCTCTTGCTTTAGTTTTTTCTATACCTAAGTGATTATAATGTAATTTATTTAGTACTTCTTCTCTTAGACAATTTGGAACTATTATACAGTTATTTTTAAATAGCAAGCCATCATATTCATATATATATATATATATATATATATATATATATATATATCAGCATTATAAGTATGATAAGCTTTGGCCAACTCAGGTATATCTTTAATTTCTTTAGGCCATCCTTCTATTATTAATTGTTTGACTGTTGGCAACTCTTTATCTCTTTCTGTCTCCTATATATATATATATATATATATATATATATATATATATATATATATATATATATATATATTTGTTTTTTATTAGAACTGATCTCACTAGACAAAGTTAATTCTAATATGTACATTTTCGGATCAATATCCTCTTTTGACTCGTTTACATGTGCTCTCGATAATGTATCTGCTAATACTAAATCTTTACCACGCGTGTATGTTACATTAAGATCATATGGTTGAAGCCGCATTCTCATTTTTTGTAGTCTAACAGGTATATCAGATATTTTTCTTTTAAAAATTGTAATAAGTGGTTTGTGATCCGATTCGACTTCAAAAGGTTTCCCTATAACATATTGTCTAAAACGCTCACACCCAAATACAATAGCATATAACTCTTTTTCAATTTGCGCATAAGACTTTTGACAATCAGTAAAAGCTTGTGATGCATACGCTACGGGAAAATTATTTTGTAGTAGAACTGCACCTACACCTGTGCTGCTAGCATCTACGCTGATTTTACAAGGTTTGTTTACATCATAATACATGGCTTTTGCTAAGAATATTTTTTATTTTTTTCCAACATTTATCATGTTCTACAGTCCATTTAAATATAGTTTCTTTTTTAATTAAGTTACGCAACGGTTCTGTCAACACTGCTAAATTGTCTATAAATTTGCTAACATATGTTATTGTTCCTAATAAACGTTCTACTGCTTTGCTATCTTTGGGCCTGTCCATTTCAATTATAGCTTTTACTTTTTCAGGATCTATTTCTATACCCTCACTACTAAAATAGAGCCCTAGAAATTTGATACGTTTTTCGTTTTACTTACATTTTTCTTTATTAAATTTAACCCCATTTTCCTGAGCTCTTTGTAATATTAATTCTATTGTTTTTAGTAGCTCTTCTTCCGTTTCTGCCCATACTACAATATCATCGATATAAATTGCGACATTTTCTATGTCTTTAAAAATGTCTGAATATGCCTTGTGAAAAAATTCCGGAGCTATTTTGATTCCATAAGGCATTCTTAAGTATCTGTATGGCCCAAACGGTGTTTGAAAAGCTGTCATTAGTGAACTACTATATGATAATTTTACATGGTAGAACCCCTTTTTTGCATCAAAATACGCATAATATTTTGCCCCTACCATTCTACTTGATACCTCTTCAAAAGTTGGTATATGATAATGTTCTCTTAAAAGACACGAATTTAGATATTGTGGGTCTAGACAAACAGATAATGATTTATCTGGCTTGCTTGTTATTACAACCTGACTCATAAATTCAGTGGGCTCATCAAGTTCTGTTATAACCTTATTATTTTTCATATTTCTTAATTCTAGCTTATATGGATCTAATAGTTTAAAAAGAACTCTACGGCACGGTTCAATTGTACCTACATAACCTTCTTTTAGCTTAAAATCACATATTTTTGAAACCTCTTCTATACGTTCAAATACACCCTGATATTTATTTAACATTTTTGACAATCATCAATAGTTAAGTTTGCTACTCTTGTTATCAGTCCTACTTTTTCTATTGTTTCTAAACCTAATACAGAGCTTGTACTATTACAGTCAACTAAATGAAATTTTATCTGCTCTACATTTCCTTTTATTATACATTTCAGAAATACTGTTCCTATAACTGGAATTTCTGAGCCATTATAATTCGCGTCTATCATGTGTTTTTCTTATTTTATTATCAATTTTTAAGGCCTCAAACTCTGCATATTTTAAAACATTGCATTCTGCCCCTGTATCTAGCTTAACACCCAATGAACTCTTACTTCCCAGTACCTTTATAGACTTTTTCCACCCTTTTGAAACTTTATTTACCTGTAATATTCTACCTAAAGTGTACATTTCTGCATCACTCGCATTATCTACTAACACGTTATTTACATTTCTTGTTCGTTTGCACATTTTAGCAAAATGATTTAACCCTTTACAATTATTACAAGTTTTACCGAACGCAGGACAATTTCTAAACGCATGTTTATTACCACATTTACTACATGATGATGCTCGATGATTTCCGTAGTTCTGCTCTTGTTGTGATGTCATTCTGTCTGCATTCCCTGGCTGCGTTGCTTTTTGCTCTGCTGCTGTGCTCGACGTCCTTTGATTGTAGTTGCTGTAGTTTGGAGGTATACTTCTTTGGTGCTATAGATTTTCTGGAGGTTTTAGATTTACATGTGTTTTGTCTTCTTGACTTGCACTGTTATTCCCTGCGTCACCTCCCGCCATCTTGTATTCTCACCTTTTGTTTCGTACTTTGTATGGTTATGTATTTCTTTATTTCACCTATTAACAATATACTAACCCGTTACCGACTGCGCCATGTAATAAAAGTACAACTGTATAATGTTTATAACTTTATTTATTTAGAAAGAAGTATTCAATTGATAAAATACAGTGGAGTGATACGGGAGATAATCATTGAACGACACTCTTGTTTACACTGACTGGTTGTCTCTCCTACTAACAAAGAGACTCCAATAAGGGAAGCACTTACTAATCAAGTACTAACCATGACAATTCAAATTTCAAGTATTCAAACCTCCTACACAAATGCCGCACGGACAGTGCCTCTAGCGATGTCAGAGTTAACACCCACACTCTCCAGTACATCGTTGTCATGCTATAGATTTTTTACCCGTACCTAGTCATCTCGATTTATTATCTCTACTAGAGTATCTATGGTTTAAACATTACAGTGTAGTACTTACATTAAGTTCAAACATTACTAATTTAACTTTTACATCAAAAACTAAAAATTACATTCATCTTTTAGATATAAAACTTCAATGTTTGTACAGACACAAACAAAACAAATTATTTAGCTCAAAATATTTTCCATTATTAAACTGAATGTAAATCAATTCTTTCAATAAATGTATACATATTTAATGTTCAATTTATAATCTGTGATGTAGATGCTATGGGAATACAAAAAATAAAAAAAATGTTTAGTTAAAAAATATTTTTGTAAATTTCTTTATTTTTATATTATAATACAATGGAAATTAATTTAAATCAATAAATTAATGCAATATATATATATAATATTACAGTATAATAAAATTGTACATTTATATAAAACTATATGAAAATTAATTACTTAGTAATGATTTTACAGATAAAACAGATTCTAATAATTGAATATCAACAAATGTTTCTGCATAAAAATTGATAATCTTTTTATGCTCAACTTGTAAAAAACCATTATCAGAAAATCTACCAGTTATATTACCGGAATCAACCCATACAAAAGGACTTATAGTTGTTGTTGTTATTTCAATTTCATATACTTCTTTGTTTCTAGATAAAACTTTGATCTGAAAATAATTGAAAATAAGACCATATCAATCTCACTAAATAAAAGTAATAAAATATTTATTATAAATTATTTTTTTTTTAATTTTTATGCAATTTTATAATTTTTTGGCCATTAATAATTTATACCAGTAAATTCTTATATAAAGCTATAAATTAATATAATTAAAAAATTATTTGAAAAATGATTAAATTAAATATATAATATGTAATTCAAGACTAAATTAAATGCAAAAGATGATTTAAATAAGAATAATTAAAAAGAAGAAAGCTACTATATAATAACACTCATTTATTGAAAAATAAGTTATTGTTTAAAGAATAGCATTAAAATAAATATTTTTTGTTCAAATAAGTATTAAATGTTCCTTTAAACTTTTTAATACGTATACACATGCATACACACATACATACACATGTTTATTTCCATTGGCAACTAATGATTGCTTTTTTGATAATATTGTTTGTATGTTTATTATATATTTTTTCAAATGGCTTAATTGTAAATCATCTAGCTAAATCATAAGTAAAACAATACACTATTTTGATATACTATTTGTAAGTGTATGTGTATTATTAAAGTAAAAATAAATGAATCAAAAATAAAACAATTATGTTGGGTTCTTCTTTATTATACAAATAACATAATTAACTTTCTTATTAAAATACTTATCAACACTTACTGTTATTACAGGAATTTCTAAACCAATAACATCTTTTAATGGAACTGGAAATAAAAAATTTTCAGGACTTAGTTTTGGTGAGCAATTCTTATACAAATTGTTTGAATTTTTATAGTGAAAAATGTTTTCCAATTCATTTGTCTTATAATTTAAGTATGAATATTCTTCAAGTGTGAAGTATAAAAAGCAATTTGAACTGTTACAATTATACATGTTTAATAAATGTTCAAGTCGTTGTTCATATACTAGTACTGATTTTGATGCATGCTAAAATAATGTGTGTACATATATATATATACACACATATATATATATATATATACACATATATATATATATATATATATATATATATATATATAAATATATATATATATATATATATATATATATATATATATATATGTATTTAAATATATGTATAAATTAATTTAATAAGATTATTTTCAAGGTAAATGCTTTTTTATAAATGTAATCCATACCACTGTAACTGATATATTTTCAATGTGTAAAGGTATAAAACTATTCCACTGATATATTCTGATTCTTAAGACAGCATTTAAAATGGTGTTTAATATATCACTTATTACATAAACAGAAATATTTAAATTTGCACTCAATGATGGTGAAACTAAAATTGGCGCAAAAAAGTTAACTGAGAAATAATGCAATATTTTCCATCTACCACTGAAATCTGAAAAATAAAAATTACAAGTTCAAAATGTTAATCAATGTTAAATAATGTTTATTTAATAATAACATTAATCATAAATTTCAGAATATATATATATATAATATAATATATATATATATGTATATATATATATATGTGAGTGTGTGTGTATGTGTATATATATATATATATATACACACACATATATATACACATATATATGTATAATATACATATATATATATATATATATATATATATATATATATGTATATATATATATATGTAACAGATTAATGCTGGAAGCGATCATTGGAGGGTAAGAAGTAAAGTACACATAAATGCAAGAGTGGAAAGAAGAAAACTTTTTAATACTCTGAGGAAGACTATAAGTATTCAAACACTAAAAGAAAGAAAAGTAGAATTTGAAATGGAATTAAAAAATTGATTTGAGATATTGGGAAACAAAAATGAGAATGCCGAAAAAAAGTGGTTGAAATTATTAAGGAGTTCACAGAAAGAAATAAAGATAAAAATCGAGAAAGGTAGGACAGGAGATGCAATTTTGCAGAAATAATTTATTGCAACCTTGGAAGAAGTATTCAAATTGCTCGACTGGGAGAACAAAGGAATCGAAATAAAAGGTGAAAAATTAAGTCACCTCTGATTTGCTGATGATACCATTATATTCGTTAGTACTCTGGAAGAACTACAAAAGAGGATAGAAGATTTAGATGATGTCAGTCAAAAAATTGGCCTAAACATGAATTATTGGAGGGTAGGAAGTAAAGTATACATAAATGCAAGAGTGGAAAGAAGAAAAATTAACATGTAAAAAGAAAAGTGTTGTTCAGTGTGTTTGTCTACCTGAAGAAAATTGAAATAAAAGGAACAGAAATAGAAATTACGAAATATGTCTATCTAGCCAACTTATCAACAAAGATAGATCATTCATTGAAGAAATAAATAGGAGAATAAAAACGGGATGGAGCTCACTTGGATTGGCCTTGATGTTTAAATCAACAATCTTACTCTGAAGAAAAAGTATTTGATCAATATATACTAGCAGTCCTTATTTATGGCAATGAAACATTAGTACTGAATGCCAAAATCATTCAGGCTCCAAACAACTCAGAGAAGTATGGAAAGATGCATGCCAGGAATAACAAAAAGAGATAGGAAAAGAACAGAATGGATATGAAAACAGACAGGAGTCACAGATGTAATAAGAAGAGTAAAGAGTTTGAAATGGAAATAGATTGGTCATGTTGCAAGAAAAGAAGATAATTGATGGACAACAGAAATGATTAACTGGGAACCAAGGAATATAAAAAGGCCAAAAAAAGAGATCAATGAACAGGTGGGATAAGGAAATTAAAAATTTTATTGTAAATCAGTGGAAAAAGTGGCTTTCAATTGTATCAAATGGAAATGCATGGAAGAGACCTTTATCCAGCAGTGAATTGACAGAGATTGACAATGAATATATATATATATATATATATATATATATATATACACACACACATACGCATATGTACATGTATCTTTTATTTTGTCAATATTACATCTTAAATACAACATACAAAACTATATAAATAGAATAGCACTTCTCTATGTGTTTGAAAATCAGATAATATAATTAATTATAAATATTTTCTTAATTTATTAACATAGTCCTTATTGTTAATAAAAAGAAACTTTTACATTTTCTTTAATAACAAGGTGCAAGGTTTAATAATCCTAAAATACTTAGTTTATTTTTCGATCACAGTAAACATTTTTTTAATAAATGCTATTAAAATTTTTCCTACTATTTGTAGTCGTTTCATCAACAAGTCGGATGGAAAAACAGATGATTTCTGTCACCCCAAATATTATTTACCAGTAAATGTTAGTTAATTTAATAATTCAAAATGCTAAAAATTATGATTTATTATATAAATGTCAGTTTGAAATTCTGGAGGAATAATCATTAATTGCCATACTTTACATAAACTCAAGTAAAATGAATGCCAACAAGGAAACAACCGCCTTGTTTATAAATTAACAAATTCATTTTTTTTAGCTTTATGTCAAAAGTGTGACAGCTTTTGGTAGATGGTGGACAGAAGATGAAAAATTGGTTTATTGTCATTCTGGAAAAGAAGCCCAAAAGGTTATTGTTTATCCAAGTTAAATTATTTTTAACTGAGTTATTAATGTATTGTTATCTAAAGAAATATAAATATAATGGTAAATTGTAGTAATAGGCATAGTTATTTAATTTTTTTATGTGCAATCATATTCAAAATGTAGATCTAACATCTTGCTTTATACAATAGTTACTAATTTATTATTGACTTGTTTTGATTTAAAAATTAATAAATACAGTAAAGAAACTTTTATAAAGTTACCATTAAAAGTAACGACTGCCATATGTAGTAATAAAAACTTCTAATTTAATTTTGCTCCAATCAAATATTAATTGATGTATTAAATATGTAAATAAGAGTTACCTATACTAGACCAAGATGGTGCTTGCCATACATCATTTAACTGCCAATAAAGAGCTCCCATTGTGAAACCTTCTCCGTTACTTTTTATAAAGTTACGCATTCTACGATATTTTTCAGTTTGAATTTTGACAGCCATTGCTTGACTTATCTATTATAGAAAAATAATTATTAATATTGTGTATGTATATAAACAGATTAATATACAAGATATATACTTGACTGTAATAAATTAATTGTTCTAATTCTTTTGTATCATTCTTTTCTGTAATTTTTGGTAATCGCTTCTTGATCTGTATTTTCATTTCTTCATAGCCAGCTGGATGATGTTGCCGATGATTCATAAATTCATTTTTCCATGTTATGTTGCTGTTTGTTGCAGTTTTAAATGTTTTTAGAAATGGTAATGATTGGAATCCATATTCTGATGAAAATCTTGGTGCAGGGTAAATATTTTCATTCCACGAATCAAGCAAATAATTGTAATAATGAACTGTTAATATAATTACATAAGTTATTAATTAATTAATACTATGTGTGTGAGTATGCTTATATATTTACATACACACGTACCATTACAGAGTGATTCAAAATTTATGTAAATCAAAATACAAATATTTATTATTTTGTTTCAACTAAAGTACTCAAATACTGATTTTAATGTTGACAGTTTTTATTCTTAATTATTACATATGGAACAATTTTAAATAAACATTTTCATATTGTGAATTATTTGTTAGTGGTCAATATAATGCATGCATTTGCTTATAATGAAAATTTCTCAGGTATATATATATATATATATATATATATATATATATATATGTATATATATGTATATATATATATATATATATATACGTATATTATATATATATATATATATATATATATATACGTATATTATATATATATATATATATATATATATATATATATATGTATATATATATATATATATGTATATATATATATATATATATATGTGTATATATATATATATATATATATATATATATATGTATATATATATATATATATATATATATATATATATAGTATCTAGCATCCAAATTATTTTTTAACATTAAAATTGATTTTAATTAAGTTTTCTAAATGTCTATTACTGAACAAGTCTACAATAACATGTTTAATTCTTTGCCTTATAATATCGAGTGAGACTCGTGAGATAGCAACTTTTCGCTAGAATATGGCACGCCCTGTTGTGAATTAAATCATACAGCAAGTGGTTAATTGTATAATATAGCGAGATTGGAAGTATAGTTAGTATACTAGGCCAGCCTTCTCAATTAATTGATAAAAAACTTGAAAATATTAATATCATTTGTTTCGGTCACTAAAAATACCAAATTTTTTCTCTTAAATAGATTTGTCATATTTAACTAATCAATACCTCATAAAAAAAATTAAAACTGAATTTATTTTATTTATGCCATGGAGGAATTTTATTGCAGAAATAAAATATAGTTGCCTAGATCTCAAAGATTTATTATCTTCAGAAATGTATAGGGTTTATTAAAAGTAGTGGTATATAAAAAACAATTCTTATATAACAGAATTTTCTAAAATAAGTGGTTAAACATTAAGTAGGTTCATAAAATTATGATAAAGATCACTCTTGCATTCGAGAAGACAGAGGCAGTTTCAACATTTATTGCAATTCTTTGTTATCAATTTATAAAAGTAAATTGAAAATAATTTAAAATGTTTAATATGAGTAGCATGAACTTTGAATTTGTGTGTAGATGTGTACAAGTTTGCATGTATGTACGTAGGTATTTATGTATGTATAATAAGTACATATGCAATATGGATACCTAATTGTTACTAAATACAGATATAATATAGTATTTGATGTATTAAAATGTTTTTAGGTTTCTAAGAAATAGTTAAATTTATTTATAGGAAAACATAATTTAATTTAATGTAATAGGAATATACTTTTTACCTGTAGAAATTGTTTAATTTAAATTTTTACAGGAAAAAAGTGTGAACATTGTTTATGGAGCTGTATAGATATCTTATTAAAATGTTAATAAGATGAAATAAATGTACAATTTTTAATACTAATACTATTGACTAACATTTTTATAATATTGTACTTTTACAGCATAATATTTACATTTAAATATTTGATAGTCATAAAAAATATTAGTAGTGAAAGTAACAATAATAAATAAATTCAAAAAGTGTAAATTTGAGTAGCCTGTTTATTATTTTTAGCAGAACACTAAAATAAATGTAAATTAACATACACTGCGCAAAAGAAAGTTATAGGAATTGTCTAATTTTTGTGTACATTTGTTAATCGATACTTTTTAAAGATAATTTAAATAAGACGTAATTTAAATAGGTGGTAAAGATTAGGTAATGAACAAAAGATTATGAAAATTAAAATGCAACTAATCATTATATTGAGAAACAAAAAATCTTTTCATATAGTATAAGTCAATTAATGTTAACACTGATTTGTGTTTTACATATTTATTCTCAAGCACATAATGAGTGTATATATCATGGTCTTGCATACAGGTCTGGAAACGACGATTTGAAAACGGTATCGCTTGTTAGTCAAACTTTTTAATAATAATCTCCGCCAACATATGACGCTACCCGTAAAGAGATACACTACCTTCTTTATCTTTCACAGTATAGCGCGAATTTTAAATATGTATTAACAAACAAAATTATTAAATATGTGTAAGAGCGTGACATTTATCATCTTTTAATATTCTATGACATTTTATTATTTTTTAATACACAACTTCCATGAAAATTCGATTAGTAGAAAACGCTATTATTACGAGAGCGGTGACAAGTAAGGTATGGTTAGATAGAAGTGTATCCCACTATTGCTATTCGTTGCCAGACTTGTATATACGATCTGGTATATATACACGCACAAACTATGTATAAAGTTAAAAAAATTGAATTTTTTGTGCAATACTTTGTATATTCAATCAATTTAGGCATTTCTTTGTCAGCTGAGTACATAAAATGGGAGAATATAATTGTATTCTTAAATAATAAAATTCTATTACATACTATCACCATATTTTAAGTCATATGGATTTAATGCAATATATCCTTCTTTTTCACTTTTAATTCCATTAGATGGACTAGAAACAACAAATGGAATATTCTGATCTATTGTGAGAAGAGCTTTCTTGATAGTGTTCACATATAGTGTAACATAATCTTTTTTAAAATCTTTAAATCCAATTATTGTATTGTACCTTAAAAATAAATCAGTTAGTTATTAAAATATTTATGATTCGTTACTAAAATATTTTGGAAGAAAAAAGTAGAAATTTAATACTATCTGTATGTATGTACACACGCACGCACGCATACACATATATTAGATGTAAAAATTAACTCTGTGACTTTACATTGAATTAATCATAACTCTGTTTTAAATTAAAATATTTTCTTGTTGTTTTCGGATTTCAAAGTGTCGACCTTAACACTTAAAAACACTATATATCTTGGGTAAGCTGTTGGCATAATCTCATAAAACAGCAGTGAACACGATGGCGTGCAAAATAATACATTAAGCATTGTATACTTTTCGTATTTCACTTGAAAAAATGCTGTCGAAACTGCAGGGATGATTTGTTCAGCTTTGTATTGTAAGAAATGCTAAAACAATGAGAGAGGTCTGAAAATGCATTACAACTTCCTCAACTTAAAGTTGCCATATTTTTTTCGACAAGGGATTTGTCAGTTACCCAACAGATAGAGCAAAGTTATATAAAATAATGAGAAATATTTTGAGGATTGAAATGTATTTTATTTTTCTATAAACATTCATTTTCTATAAAAAAGGCACTGAATTAATTTGTACAACTAATATATTAGTATCATTATTAGGAAATATGATGAGTAATGTTGTAGTTATTAATGTAAGATTTTTTTGTAATCAAAATATTACATTTTTGGATAAGGTTGACAGATTGTGGAAAACCAAATATGGGACAAGGGTGTTAAAAAAGCCAACTTCTGACTTTAAAATAATTTTGTTAAATGACATAATGTAAGAACATTATAATAATTAGGTGCAGTTCAGGCCTTATATTTAGCATTACTTTTATAGCACCATACAATGTCCAAATACGAACTTTGAAAAATAGATAAATGTAATATATCTGTACTGAATTATAAATAAAATGTTTATGCCGCCACTGTAAACTGTAAACAATTAATTTCCTTGAATTGTCAGTTTTTATGGCTTACAAATCAATTTAAGTAAGATAATTCAAAAAGAATATTGAAAATTATAATTGCTTAAACATAATATTTAAAATTTTAACTTTTCATTAAAATATGTGACATTAGGCTGCCCCTATAAGTACAGTAGAGGACAATAAAATTTAGCGTAAAATACGGGATAGTTCCATATATATATATATATATATATATATATATATATATATATATATATATATATATATATATATATATATATATATATATATATATATATATATGACACCTGGCAAACCTATTTTTGGATAATAGTCAAATGAGACTTTTAAAATTATATTACATATAAGATAATGTAAAACAAATAAAATAAAAAAAAACAAAGTAGATTAAACTATTAAATATAGAGATTTAGTGAAAAGATAATGTTAATTAATAACTGATATTATTATCTGACCACTACACTAAAGATAATTTACATTATATTTCTATAAAATGAAACTTTTCAAAGTTTAATT
The DNA here is from genome assembly GCA_034766995.1 of Acanthacorydalis orientalis. Taxonomy (NCBI): domain Eukaryota; kingdom Metazoa; phylum Arthropoda; class Insecta; order Megaloptera; family Corydalidae; genus Acanthacorydalis; species Acanthacorydalis orientalis. Next base: position 28,650,932 of record CM068318.1, on the reverse strand, counting down.
ATTAGTTAAAAAAGAATAAGTAAAAAATATTAATTTACTGTATATTGATTATAATTCAAAAAATAATTTATTATATGTTCTGATTAGAGAATTTTATAGATGTTTTAAGCTTTATATTGTCTTAGTTATACTCAATGTGGAAAAAATAATTTAATTAAAAATTTGGATAATTACAACAAATATTTATGATGAAAATATTAAGTATCCTTAAGTTATATATATATATATATATATATATATATATATACGCACACACAAAACAAACTTACTCTCAAAGATACAACTTTTTTATGAATATTAAAAAACCTATATAAATACTAGGTTATTTTTATAATTTTTAGATGGGATTATTTGCTTATGTAATTGTAACTACCAATTTTGTCGTAATGCTGCTTCATTTTCATTATTGCCAGCCCAAACCACAATACTAGGATGATGTTGTAAACGTTTTACTTGCTGAGTAACTTCTATGTAAACATTACTTGAAAATAAAATAAATGAATGAAAGTAGATAACTAATTTAAGTAAAATAAAAAAATCCTTACTCTAAAAATTCTTTACTAGCTGGATACATTGAGCAAGCGAACATGAAATCTTGCCAAATCATTATTCCTAATTTATCAGCTAAATCATAAAAATAATCAGATTCATATACTCCACCACCCCATACACGCAACATGTTCATATTGGCATATTTTACAGATTTTAACAATTTTTCAATATTTTTTGTGCTTTGTTCATTTGCATCACCACTCCATTCTGGTAAAATATTTGCAGGAATCCAATTTGAACCCTTCATAAAAATAGGAATGTCATTTATTTTAAAATAAAATGTTAATCCATGATTAATGTCATCATCTGAAAGTGTTTAACGAAATTTATATTTTTTTTACTTAAGTTGCTTTTAATTGTAAATTTCAATTTTAAATCTCCTATGTAGTATTATATTACCTTTTTATATGTATATTTAAATAAGTTTATGAAAATATGATTGTTTTCTATACAGACAATAACATGAAATATTTGTTTAAAGATTTATTATAAATAAAATTATTTTAATGTAAATAAACTTTCAAAAATTCTATATAATGCATTATTTTTTTATAAATTTCAAATGAAATCAAATATTTCTTTTCTTACATTATTAAAAATAATACTATAAAAATGTAATAATGTATATGAATTAAAAAAAAACTATAATTATCACATTTTTTAATATATACTTTTACCTAAAGTTTTAACACTAAGTTTCATATACTTACCTACTGGTTCTTGTATCAATTCTACAGTTCTAAATCCAATATTGATAATTTTAGTGCTTATTTCATTACTTGAATTGTATTGAACTTCTAGTTTATATAGTTTTTGCTCTCCATAGCCATTTGGCCACCATTTTTGAATTGGATTCTGTAATTATAATTAAATGTGTAATATATATACACCCGTCCCTCAATTTACACGGAGTATCCGTTCCACGTGGATTTGTTTTATGCGAATGAAAATCGCGTATATTAAGTCATCAGTACAATAGAAAAAATATTGAAAATAAAAGCTAGTAAAGTTGTAGAAACACATATTTATTTCACATAAATTAAAAAAAATAATAATGACGTTTTAGAAAACAAAAGTAGATAAATTTTACTCGGTGTCGCTTATATACACTTGTTACGTACTTTTAAAACTTCTAGGAAAATATATTTTTGGCTTCGTAAATTAGGATCGCAAAGATGATTAGTAAGGCAATGTGACGTTTCCCTGAGCATGTTTTGTACTGCACTGTCGTGCTTTTATACGTTTAAGTAAGAATTTGCGTCAATTTGATATATAATAAATACAATGAAAAATTATATAAAATGAAATCTATCTGAGCGCGTAATCAATACCGGGTATAAAAAGTACAGCGTAAATAGAGGTATAATTTGTCGTGTAAAAAAAACTCATGTAAAAAAGTTCCACGTAAATTGAGGGGTGGGTGTATATGTGTATGAGTGTGTGTGTATATATATATAATTATTCTTTAGATTGTTAGACTACATTTTCTATTTTTTTTTTAAAATATTATCTTCCTATTAACACTATTGTTTAAAATGTCGGAAACCTCAATATAACTCCTTGAGATTTATTAAGTATTTCAAGTTACTGAATTTATTTTTATCCAATACCTTAAATTTATTATTTTTATCACAAGAATCTTAGTTTTTGTGTTTTCAAGATTCTAAATAATAGACTAATAGGGTATCAATAGGATATTGTATCAATGAATATTTTGAGTTTGATATTTTGAAAGTAGAAGACAATTGTTATAGTACGCAGACAGTACGAGCATTGTAAGAATAAATCAAAGAGGCTATAGTTTATGTTTAATTAGTAGATCGTTTATTTCATCGAATGAAGTATTGAAATTAATACAACGATGATCAACGCTATCTTTTTCACAAATAAATGCATTAAATCAAATTAAAAAGTGTTAATGATGAATGGAATGGCAAAAGTAGAATGAAAAAAATAGTTATGTATCTGGAATTACTTAAATATATTTTAGAGTTTTATCTATGCTTTAGAGTATAAGAACCAAAAACTAAACACATACTTAGTAGCTTATTACACTCATAGATTGATAATTCCATTCTAAAAATTCCAGAAAGATTAAGAGAAATGTAAATATTTTTCTTATACATCTATCGCCTTTAGGTGTGCAAATAAATAAAATGAATTTTGTAATACGAAATATAATGTTTATAAATTATTAACTATTCATCTTCACACGGAATCTTTTAGCTTAAACATATCTATGGTTATCATATATATGGTTAAAAATTAAATTATGGTTAAATATGGTAGCGGGTAGTCGGACTAGATTATAATTTCGAATTTCATTATAGGTATATTTTGAATTGTCTACACAAAAAAGTAAACTAAAACTTATTTAGTGAGGACTGATCTTAACTTAGAATTATACACTGTTTTACATAGGATCAGCCCTACGACACAACGGCAGATTTGTGTTCCTGTGGCGATAGTGCAGTGTAGGGTGTTTCACTATATACTAACATCGTATTTCCCCTACCTTTCTCTGCTGTGCATACAGCTTATATAATACTCATATGAATTGTACTACACTTCTAAGGTTTATCTAAGTTTTTTGGAACTTTTCCCAATATGTTCAATATTTGAGAGGAGCAACTATGATCATAATAAGATTAAAAACTAAAACAAGCAAAGTGCTGTCGGGGTGTCAGACCCCCAGGTACGGCTAATAATACCAAGATGATCAAACAAAAGATATCAAATATCTCAAATACGTGAAAAATATGGGCTGGAGGAACACGATTGGGTCCTATAAAGCATAAGAAAATAGAACTTGTCACAGGTCTGCACAAGATATACGATTATATAGGTCAACATAAAGAGGTTATATATATATGTATATATATATATGTATATATATATATATGTATATATATATATGTATATATATATATATATGTATATATATATATATATGTATGTATATATATATATATATATATATATATATATATATATATATATATATATATATATATATATATGTAACATTAATTTTTATAATTAATTGTAATTATCATAAAATAATGAAATAATAATTCATATATATATATATATATATATATATATATATATATATATATATTTATGAATATATAAAAAAAGTAGTTTAAAATTTAACTTTTAGAAAAATGATTTTTACAATACAATGTTTGTATTATTCCTAATATTTTTTTATTACGCATATTTTATTTGATATATTTATTCTTTGCCTATACAATTATTTAACAATTAGGCAATTTGCAATCTTGATAGTTTTTCTTCAAAATATCTGAATATTGATGAATATCTGACTTTCAAGTATGCAAAGTATCAATGTTTTTGAAAAGGGCAGTGAATAAGAATACCCAACTTTTATATAAACTATTTTGTACTTACCGAATTCGATACTAGAAGTATTGCTTTAATTACGGATTTTTTTTCTGTTACGGTTATATTTTCATACATTGTTTCAATATATGAATTATTTGTTAAATACAATTTGAACGACAGTGTTCCATGAATGTCTATAATACTGTTTACATCAAAATATACAAATGTAACGATTTCCCAGTTATTAGTTATAAACTCAGTATCATTTTTATAGACATGTGAATGCTTATTGTTTTTAATTTTTGTTCTCACAATAACATCACGAATTATTGCATTATTGTATGCTTCAATATGAACACTTTTCCTGAATGATAAAAATAATAATAATAACAACAATAATAATATTAATATTGTGTCTGTATGTATGTATGTATATGTATGTATATGTATGTATATGTATGTATATATATATATATATATATATATATATATATATATATATATATATATATAGAGAGAGAGAGAGAGAGAGAGAGAATATACAGAATTTGTACCTTTAATATTAGGTGTAAAAATTAATTTAGTTCTTTTAAACTGAATCAAACATAATTCTGTTATATATTAGGTAGGTAATTAGGTATTATAGTACATATATTAGGTGTAAAAATTAATTCTGCGACTTTTCATTGAATTAATCATAACTCTGTTTTAAATTAAAATATTTTCTCCACGTTTTAAAATTTTGAAATGCTAAGCTTAACTTTTAAAAACACTATATACCTTGGCCAAGCAGTTGGCATAACCTCACAAAACAAAAATGAACACGATGGTGTGCAAAGAGCAGCATATTAGGCATTGTATATTTTTCGCATTTCAATTGAAAAAAAATATGATGCCCAAGCTGCGGGAATGATTTGCTCAGCGTTGGAGGAAGGTGGTGTGATCCATAAAAGATTTAAAAAATGGTTTTAACAGTTTCTGAGTAGTGACTTTGAATTTTCCGATCAAGAACGTTTCGGACAATTAAAAAAAATTGAAGCCAAGGAGCTTTAGCAGCTGTTAAGTGCAAACTCCGCTTAGACTGAACAGAAACTTGCTCAACAATTTGGAGTTACCCAGTAAGCAATTTCCTATTGGGTACATCGGCTGGAAAAAATTTAAAAGCTAAGCCAATGGATTCCACATGAGCTCAACTCGGTAAACAAAAAAATAAGAAGGATTTCTGTATAAAATTATAACCAGGAGGATGAAAAATGGGGGTTTCATCATAATCCTAAGCCCTGAAAAGCATGAGTTACGTCTAGTGAACCATCGATATCAACTTTGAAACCAAATATTTACGCCAAAAAAATATTATTGTATTGGGTGTTGGAATTAATTCGTGGCGTTTTCTTCATGAAAAAAGATCGTTTATTTTAAATGAAATCGAAAAAAAACATATCATTCAAAGTATTGTCCATCGTTAGCCACTACTTTTTCCGATCTTTCGGGCAGGAGACGAATACCACGTCGGAAGAACGCCTCGTCTTTAGATTCAATCCACGAATCGACCTATTTTTTGCAATCTTCATAAGAAACTTCTGCTCAGACAGGCCATGACTCATCGATCGAAACAAGTGGTAATCAGAAGGAGCAATATCTGGAGAATACGGCGGGTGGGGTAGGACTTCGCATTTGAGCGTTTTCAAGTATGTTTTGACCGGTTTTGCGATGTGCGGACGAGCATTGTCGTGCTGCAAAATCACCTTGTCGTGTCTTTCAATGTATTCCGGACGTTTTTCGTTCAATGTACGGCTCAAGCGCATCAATTGTAGTCGGTAGCGATCCCCAGTGATGGTTTCATTCGGTTTGAGCAGCTCGTAGTAGATCACATCCTTATGATCCCATCAAATACAGAGCATGAGCTTGGATCCATGGATATTTGGCTTCGCCGCTGGTGTTGATGGTTGGCCGGGCTTAACCTATGACTTTTTGCGCTTGGGATTGTCGTAATTGATCCACTTTTCATCGCCTGTGACAATTTCAATGTGCAAAAATCTCTTCCTTTTCTCCCGTTGAAGCAGCAGTTCACAGGTAGAAAAACGCCTTTCAACGTCCCTCGGTTTCAATTCGTATGGGACCCAATTTCTTTGCTTTTGGATCATTTCCATGGCTATAAGGCGTTTTCCTACCGTTGACAAGTCAACTCCCAACGATTCAGACAATTCTTGAAGTGTTTGATTGGTTGATATGGATCTCCATTAAGTAATGCCTCCAATTCTTCATCGTCGAACTTTTTCGATTGTCCAGGTCGTTCCTTGTCTTCCAAGTCGAAATCACCACTATTAAAATGTGCAAACCACTTCCGCCACGTTTACTCAGCTAGAGCATGGTCACCATAAACTTCCACTAAAATACGATGACTTTCGGCAGCACTTTTTTTCATGTTAAAGTAATAAAGTAAAACTCCCCGCAAAAACAATTTATCCGACATGAAATTCGACATATTCGATAAAGTACAAAGTGTTGTTATTTACGCTTCAACTAAATGACATATACTGAAACTGACGCCTAAGGACAGCTGTTTTACGGGGAATATTTGGTTAAAGGGAACAATGGAAGAATGTACTACCTACGCCATCTCTTGTAAAACGCTACGAATTAATTCCAACACCCAATATATTTGGTGGGACATTAAGGTTATGGTGTATTACGAGTTACTCGAACTTGGTCGGACTGTAAATTGAGAGCGTTACTAACAACAGATCATTCATATGAACGACGAATTAGAGAAACAAAGACAATCACTGACGAGGTAACGAGGTAAGTCATTTTGTAGTGCAACAACGCTTGGCCGCTCGTCTCCAAGGGACCAAAGACATTATTTGTTCGTTGGGCTCAGAAGTTATTTCTCATGCGGTGTATTCACCGGACCAATCCTTGACAGGTTATTTCGGTCGCTCCAGCATCACCTGGCTGATAACAATTTTAAAATAGTAAAAGACGTTCGAAAATGCATTGATGACTTTATCGACTTAAAACCGCCATTTTTTCTCGATAAGTTATATCAAATAATAAGGGCTATTTTGAGGATTGAAATATATACCATTTTCCATAAATAATTATTCATTTTATATAAAAAGGGCACCGAATTAATTTGTACATCTCATAGTAGCGATTTTATTAATAAAAATATAAAAAAATAGTGAATAGTATAATCATTAATTATGTATTTACTTTTATGTAGAGAAAATACAATGAAAATTTTAGTAAAACTAGATTACATATATTCTAGAAACCAAGGGTGGTCAGCGCACATCTCGCTACGTTTGCCTATCCCCGAGTGGCTTTGCCCCCACTCGCTGATGCTCTTTCTCCCCCAACAAATAACAGAAATTAACAAATTATAAGCATAAATAATACGTATTTATAATACGTATTTGTGATTTTAATTTATATTTAAATATCACTGTGTGTGTTTTTTGTTTTTTATTTTCATTATTAACATTATATCGAATGCTTTATTGATTATAATTGCTTGATGTGTAATAAGTTATCACACTTAATGTATTAAGAATAAACAAAATCATGACTATACTTAGTAAGAATACATGAAAATGTATTATATTTAATAAAACTACGAATTGATACATATATACATGCATATATATATATATATATATATATATATATATATATATATATATATATACATATATATACACATATATACATATACACATATAAGAACTTTATATACATATACATATATAAGCACTATTACTGTTAAAAAGGATAATAATTAATTAATATTTAATTACCAAATTCCTATACTAGGAAAAGCAGGACCCCAATCCCAAGCAAATGATGCTTGTTGTTTTCTGAGATGATTAATATGACATTCGCCGTTATATATAGCTGGAACACAAGTCGGAGGTACACCTCGCCCACCACGTTTTTCTGCTTCGTCTTTGTATCTTTTTTTAGCTTGTTGAATTGGCGATTCAAATGTGATCTCTATTTTGTTTATACCTTGCTGTAATGCTTATATTATTAAGTATTTAATATTGTGTATGCATTAAAATAAAACGTACGTGTAAATATTTTTTAATACTGAAAACATAACTGATGAACATATTTTCTGTTTCACCGATCAAAAACTTGTTAATTTTAATTGATGACACTGTATCTAGTCCATAAAAAACAATGAAAATATGGTCTTTATTTAGAAATTCTTTCGCAACTGAAAAATATTAATAAACATCAATCATTAAACTATAACCGTTTTAAATTAAAAAAAAATATATTTATACTTTGGAAGTCTCTGTAATATATCCACGTTTGGTTTGATACCCAACGATATTTCATATCGTTTGATTCGAAAAATATATCATCTATAATAAGAGCTTTCATCAAATCGGAATATATACCTCCGGGTACACGGGCAGCTATATTTATTGCTGTAATATATGTATGTATGTATATATATATATATATATATATATATATATATATATATATATATATATATATATAATTGTGTATGAATTATATCTTCTATAGATTAGTAAAAATAATATCGAAATACAGAACAATGTTATTGGGTTTTCGAATCTATTTCTCTTTCATACACACACATGTATGCACGCATATATATATATATATATATATATATATATATATATATAAAAGATTAAAAATTTAACTTGAGTTTAAAAAATTAAAAATGGAGAAAAAATGATAAAGTTTTATTTTCGATTCCATTTTTAGGGTTAAAAATGTTTTAGCGATCAGTAAAGTCAAGTATTTCGATTAAAAAGGATAAAGATCCGATTATTTAAGGCTAATTCATAATAAATTACGTCAAATCTGCTTCAGTCAGGCCAGATCAGTATTTAAGTATTTAATATTTTTTTAAAAAAAAATGATCTAGTAACACAATACTGACTTGATCTGATCTTGCGAAGTTGCGTCACTATTGGAAACCTTATATATATATATATATATATATATATATATATATATATATATTTATATTTATATATATATATGTATATATATATATATATATATATATATATATATATATACATATGTATATATATATATATATATATATATATATATATATATATATATATATATATATATATATATATATATATATATATATGTATATATGTATATATGTATATATATGTATATATATATCAATGAAAACTTTACTTTTGTTCGTTAAATAGCGCGCCGCGGTAAAGAGGAGGGGTGCCGAGGAGGATACAAGTAAATGCGCTTCTTGGAAATTTAGTTGTCATGTCTCGCTATACGAGAGAACAACGCGCATTCTGCGTGCGCGAGTATTGTGAGTAACAATTCTGTAATAACCGTTCGACGTAAGTTTCGGAATCATTACTGATTAGACAATGTTGGACAAGCATCGAATTCTACTATAATTAAGGAATGGGTGAATAAGTTCGAAAGAATCGGTTCAACAGCAAGAAATGGTCTCCGTGCTCAGACAATTTGTTCTGAGAGGCCCGCGTTGTTCGGTTCGCAAGACAAGCGGGCAGTTGAACATGATAAATTTCTCTACACCGAATTCTTATACAGGATTTAAAACTTAAGGCCTATAAGATTCAGAGGCTTCAAGGTTTGTACGCGAATGACCTCATTTTGAGGTTAGATTTCGTAAATTAAATGTTTGAGAAATTTGATAACTTCAATAATGTTTTTTTTTCAGTAATAAGGGACATTTTTACTTGAATGACCATGTGAACAAACAGATTTGTCACTTTTGGGGAAATAGTAACCCACGATTGAAGCACTAACGCCCTTTAAATTGATCAAATGTCACTGTCTGGGTTGCAATATCATCTTTTTGTATTATAGGGCCATACATTTTTGAAGGATGCAGGATGTTTTGACAATAAATTCACAGCGGTATTTCAACATAATCAACGATTATTTTCAACCGCAACTGCAGCATCAGTAAGGCTGTAATTAAGACTTCTGATTTGAACAAAACGGGGCAACGTGCCACACCTCAAATGGCAGTGATACATGAATTGTTCCCACAAAAAATGATCTCAAGAAGAGTCGACGTCAACTAGGCTCCCAGGCCAAAGCCCAGATCTTTCATCGCCTGATTTCTTTTTGTGTGACTTCTTAAAGAGTAAAGTGTACAATTATTCGCTATTAACAACCAAACTGAAGGCGAACACCGAACAAGAAATTAACCAGATTTCCAGTGACAATCTTAGGCAAGTATTCATCAATTTGAAGGAATGCTTTGAAGACTGACTGAACCATGGTGACATCTCGACAAACTAATTTTTTAAAAAATCCCATGTCTCACCATACTGTTTTTATTAATAAATAAATTAAACATAAAACAGAGTTTTAGTTATCACTTCTTGAAATATAAACTTTTTTTAGGACACCTGTATATATATATATATATATATATATATGCATATATATATATATATATATATATATATATATATATGCATATATATATATATATATATATATATATATATATATATATATATATATATATATATATATATATATATATATATATATATATATATATATCGCATCGCAGTATGTATGTACGACGGTGGTCCCAGAAGTACCCGACCCAACAAAGAAAACACAAAAATTTTGGAAAAAATATATTTATTTTTCAACATAATCTCCTTTCAGCTCTATACACTTTTCCCAGCGATGTTCAATAAGTTCGATGCCCTTTTTATAATAAGAACTGTCTTTCTCCTCAAAATACCCATTAACTGCCGATATTACTTCTGCATCGTTAGGAAATCTTTGACCACTGAGCCATTTTTTCAAGTTTGGGAACAGAAAATAATCCGAGGGGGCTAAATCTGGCGAATAGGGTGCATGAGGTAGCAATTCAAACTTTAATTCATTAATTTTGGCCCTTGCAATAACGGATTTGTGAGCTGGTGCATTGTCTTGATGAAACAACACTTTCTTCTTAGCCAAATGCGGCCGTTTTTGCTTGATTTCTTCGCTCAAACGTTGCAATAAGTTCGCGTAATACTCGCCGTTGATAGTTTTTCCTTTTTCAAGATAGTCAATGAAAATTATCCCACGCGCATCCCAAAAAACCGACGCCCATGACCTTGCCTGCAGATGAAAGGGACCTTGCCTGCAGATGAAACGTTCTTCGCCTTCTTTGGAGCCGGTTCTCCCTTTTCAGTTCATTGTTTTGATTGTTCTTTTGTCTCGGGTGTGAAGTGATGAACCCATGTTTCATCCATGGTTATAAAACGGCGCAAAAATTCTGCTTTGTTGCTGTGAAACTTCGCTAAACACTCAATTGAAACATCTTCACGACACTGTTTTTGCTCAAGTGTGAGCAAACGCGGCACCCATCTTGCACACAGCTTTCTCATGTCCAAATTTTCAGATAATATGCGATGTACCGCACTTTTTGAAATGCCTACTATGTCTGCTAGCTCGCGCACTTTCAGTCGACGATCATCCAGTACCGCTTTGTGGATTTTCTTCACCATTTCTGGAGACGTCACCTCATTTGGTCGACCACTGCGATGCTCGTCTTGGCAGCTCGTACGGCCTCGTTTAAACTCTGCTACCCAATATTTCACTGTTGTAAACGAAGGAGCAGACTCACCCAGAGTAAAATCCAGTCCAACTTTTATATTGGTTGGACTGAGGCCTTTCAAATAAAAGTATTGTATCACGTGACGATGACCAATTTTCACCATTTTCACAAATTCACTGAAAACGTTCACTATTGATGGCTGCCAAACAAATACTAAACAACGTGGCGTCCTCAAACTTGAAACATATGCTTTATAGATTGTGTACTTTCTAATACAGTGATATTTTTCAAACAACTACCGCCATCTCTAGGTCAGGCCGGGTACTTCTGGGACCACCCTCGTACATACAGTAGTAGATGCCTCGTACGAGTTATATCACTACTCATTTAGAGACGATAACATAAACAACAGTCCACCTGTTCATCACCATCTACTTAGAAACGATAACATCATCAACGATGAGAGTGTTCATCAACACCTACTTAGAGATAATAATATACATGACGGTCCAGTTGTTCATCGCCAATCACTTAGAGATGATAACATGAACAACTGTTCAGTGTTTATCACCACCTACTTAGAGAACATAATCAGAGAACAGTTCGATTAACCAAAACCAACTGCTTAGAGAAGACAACATTGATATAAACAACCAAATCGAGTGATAAATCCCAAATCAAGACATATATAAACGACTTCATGCTTAGATTAAGTCAGATTTTGTTATAACTATTGTATAGAGTAATATCTATGTAGTTTTACAATAAAACTCAACTTTTGCTTCTTTTAAAATAATGTTCTTCCAAACATAAACACAAAACTCGTGGTTAACTTAATCATTTCGTTGTGTATTTACTCTTAGAATGGAATCGAAATACAAAACCGAATGCGCTGCTAATAAATCTAAAAAACGAAGCAATTATTTTAGGAGAAAAGTTGAAAATAATTCGTATATACGAAGACGTGAAAATTCTATCAACAATAGCTCGGGAAATAAATCGACCTATTTCGACAGTGAACACAATATAGTGAAGGATAAAGTTCGTACTGTTAAAAGAATGAAACGTGCGGTAACGTCGAAGGGAACAATCATTACCAAGAAGAGGCAGGGCTCGATTTCAAAGATGGAGAAATTGTTGTTTATTGAATCGAGAATCTGACACAGAAGAGGATACCGCTGAGTATACTAATTATCCAGGAGGTTAGGTTTTTATATAAGGAATTACAAGAGAAGATCGGCATCACAGACATTAAGAGTGCATTTAAAGCTAGTGTTGGATGTGGTTTCAATGATTCAAGAAGCGTACAAATTTGCACAACATCAAGGTCACGGGTGAAGAAGCAAGTGCAGATACAGACGCGGCAAATAAATTTACCGAATATCTGGTAGAATTTATAATTGGCGGCAACGCTTCGGGGGACTTGAAATTTAAGCCACTTACAGTATACCATTCCCAAAGACCGCACACCTTTAAGAACATTGACCCGAGTATGCAGCCCGTAATCTGGAAATTCAACATCAAAGATTGGGTTACACGTGCGCTGTTCGGAGACTGGTTCAATAACCACTTCGTTCCTTAGGTGAAGGAATATTGTGCCAATAAAGGAACCCCCGTTTAAAGTGCTTCTCCTCCTGGACAATTCCTTCACCCACCCGGAATAGTTGGATGACTTTCATTCTGACGTAAAAGTTGTTTACATGCCTCCTAGAACCATCTCACTGTTGCAACCAATGGATAAAGGCACTATTGCGACTTTCAAAGTCCACTATCTGCGGTGTATGTTTTCCCAAGAAATCAAGGCTATTGATAGTGGTAAGAGCAATACTTTACTTGATTTCTGGAAGGACTATAACATCTTTAACGTTATCAAACACATCGGGATGAAATCAAGCAGACAACAATGAACGCAGTGTGGAAGAAACTCTGCCCAGAAATGGTTCATAAGTTTAAGCGATTCACGGAAGGAAAGCAGACAATGATACGGATGCTGTGAGTTGACACAAGAATTACAGCAAGCGAGGGAGACGTGTATTCAACTGGCAGAGAAATTAGACCTAGAAGTTGGATATCGGTGATATTAACGAGCTTCTTTTGAGTCATGATGAAGAGCTTACTAATGTTGACCTTATTCAGTTGGAGGCATTCCGCAATTCCAAACAAAATACTAAACTAATTGAACCGCCAACTCCAGACGTAAAGAAATTTACAACGAAGGGACTAGCCGAGGTTTTTAACCTGACAGACATGGCGTCAGCAAAATTAGAATCAATGGATTCGAACACCGAGCGGTTCAAAAATGTTAGTCGCCATATCTATTCCGAAATGTCTATATATATTAGCTACAAGGCCATCTACGATGACAAGAAGCATGTGATCACACAATCTACTCTAGACATGTTTGTGAGATGCAGTTCACAACAAAGTTAAGATAACAATTCAGACGACCCCGACTACCCTCAGCCTTCGACACTGAGAGGGGTAGAAGTTATCTCAGGACAGCATTTCTCTTCATAACCATCCATACCCAGCGCCGATGGTCCCCCTACAGAACCAACTTAGTCGTCACAAGGCATTTTTTTTATTGGAAAAGTGAATATTTCAATTTGTTTTTTATATATTTTTCATACTTTCATAGTTTATATCAGAGTAAATACCGCTACATGATGTTTCTTTTATAAAATAATAATATGTAAATAATATACATACATATAACAATAATAATAAATATTGCAATTTCTTATGAAGTTACACTTAAGTACTTTACAAATTCGGCTTACATAAAATTTAAGTTACGTAAAGGTTTCTGGAAAGCATTACTTACGTAACTCGAAGTATGCCTGCATATATATATATATATATATATATATATATATATATATATATATATATGTATATATACATACGTATACACACACATATACATACGTATACATATACACACACATACATATATATATATTTATATATATATATATATATATATATGTATGTGTGTGTGTATATATGTATACGTATGTATATGTGTGTGTATACGTATGTATATATATATATATATATATACATACGTATACACACATATACACATACGTATACATATCACACACATATATATATATATATATATATATATATACAGATATAGATATATATATATATATATATATATATATATATATATATATATATATATATACAGATATAGATATATATATATATATATTATATTACTAAATATATAATACATAATTGGAAATAAATTTAACTTACATGATTTTTTATCAGTAATAAACCAAGGCCCATCCAGGGTCATTTGTTTAATATCTCCAGCTGATCTTGTCGGAATGCATAATACAATTATATATCCTATAAAGGATATTGTACAAAATATTGGTACTCGTAGCATTCTGTTATCACGGCGAGTTTCTGTGTTAAAATAATAAATAAAAATAAATAATTTTAAATTTGTATATCTTATCAATTAAATATTTATTATTAAATTTTATGATATTTGTATCATAATACTTGAAACATTTATCTATTAAACAACGATATAGGCATAACTAACTAAAATAATATATTTGTATTTAGAAAACAAATAATATTTAACATTTTTTTAATTTCATTGGTAATATAAATGTCAATTTATACATTATTTTTCTGTTATGCAGTCTACAAATAATATATATATATATATATATATATATATATATATATATATATATATATGTATATATATACATATATATATATATATATATATATATATATGTATATATAATTAATTTAGTTATTTATTTTAACTACATATAAAACACATTAAAATATTAATAATTACTGACTACAAGACAACTCAATTGTGATTTAAGTTAAAAATCTATCTACTTTATAAAAATCAAACTTAATTCAGTAAAAATAACAACCAAAAAAAGTAAAATTATATAAACGAACTTCATTGATATTATGAGGTAAATTAAATTTTATATTAATATCAGCTACGTAATAAAAAAATTGAACATTAAATCTAAAATATACTACCGTTCTTTTTGAGGCTTCTATCGTATCGATCTACCCGTTTTCTCTTTTAATGTAGAATACACGAGAATTTTTGCAATCGATATACATGTACGAATGTTTAGTCGCAATTTATATAGAAAATATATAATTTATAGAAATAAAATAATATTTAGTTGATAGAAATTTAATTGCTTAATTTAAATTGTGTCAAATCAAATATAAAACATTTTATGGAATATAAAATGTATTATAATCAACGCGTTAACCGAAAAATATATTACTCTGATTTATTTTAAACCAATTTGTTAAAAAAACAAACTATTTTATTCAAATTTATATATATATATATATATATATATATATATATATATATATAAAGTACCCCGAAAGAACAATGACGTAAGTACAAAAACCTAAAGTTGTGGAAAATTGCGTTTAAAGTTTTTTCAAATTTTATGTGAAGTAAGATGATTTGTGAGAAACACTAAAACGCATTTTTTAATTTTAAATGACAATTCATAGTTGTAGTTGTTTGATTTGTGCCTTATTCCTCAGATATCTTATGAAACCCCTTCCGCTCCTTCCATAACTTATATATCTCCCAATTACGTCATTGCTCGTCAAGATTTTCTTCTTTCATGTTCTCTGCCGTTAACCAAGCGCATTAAAATTACGTCATTGGTCCAGCGGAACGAGTTAATTATTTTTATATTTTATGATACATTTTTTATTTTCTTAGTTTTTGCATTTACGTCATTGTTCTTCCGGGGGTGCTATATATATACATATATATATATATATATATATATATATATATATATATATATGTATATAAATATATAGGTAACCGTCGTATAGCAAGGCATTCTTATAACACAGTTTCGCTTTAATATGGTCTGAGAATTGGAGAAATTTGGTGGAAATGGCATCTGAGACAAACCAAATTAATTCAGCGGACAATAGCACAGATGGAAAAAATGAAGTTCAACATTTTACTTTAAAAATCTTACAAGAAGGCATAAACTTAACCGAACAATTGGTGGTCTATTTTATAAATGCAGATCCTTTCACTGAAAGAATCGCAAAATTTAAGAGCGAACTTCACAATTGCTTAACTCCACATAATGAAATTCATAAAGATCACTTAGGTAAAAGCAAATAACAGAAAATAACAGATTTTTTTATAAAAAGTAGAGCATAGAAATCAAAATGCTGTAACAGAAAGCTAAGAAGATGAGTATATTTTGTCAGAAAGAAAACGCGTTGGTTAAATGGTGTCATTTAATGGTGTTTAGCAGTGACGAAGAAGAAAACATTACATAATATTAATATGAAATACTTTTGATTAATTATTGTTTTTAAACATAGTTATCTTAGTTATAAAAAGAAAATACTATATTAATTTTGTTAATTTTTGGAACCTAGCCCTGTTTTTTGTACTAGTTTGTTTATGATTTAGTGGTAAGACAATCATAGAAATTTCTTAGAATTACAGTTCAAATAAAGGCACGTTTCCGTTTTCGCGAAGAATATCAACATTTCAGTAAACAAAATGCCATTTTTTAAAGAGATTTCTTAGTGAAAGGTTGTAGACTGTATTTTTTAATTATTATAATTAAAGGTAAGATAAGTACATCATTTATAATTAGTAGCTTATTAATTTAAACCTTTCAATTAGTTAAAATGGATTGTGCTAAGCATTGTACCGAAGAGCAACGTTTACTGATAAGAAATTTAATTTCGAAGGCTAAAACTTATAAATTTATTAGAGAAATAATTGGCTATTCGAACAAAATGATAATAAATGCTAAAAACTAGGCCAAGAAAGAAGAAACACGAGAAAAAATAAATTGACAACAAGTGATGAAAACAATATAGTTGGTTAGCGAAGAAAAGGCAGTTTATTACATCAACAAAAAAAAACGGGAGCTAAATTTACAAGTAGATACCTCTACTATAAGAATAAGACTTATCGAAAAGAATTTGATTGGCAGAAGTCCTAGAAGAGTACAATTAGTGAAGAAAAACATTTAGCAAATCGAATAAAATTTACTAAAGAACACAAATTAACCACTTACTAAATGGACATATGAGTTCAAAATTGTCTTATTTGGAAATCCTGGCTGCAGGACATTTATTCGTAGACCAAAGAATAAGGAGTTCAGACCAAAGTATACATTTAAAACGATTAAACATGACGGCGCGAAAATTAACATATGGAAATGTTTTTCTTATAATGGCATAGTTATAATTTTTTGGATTAAACACATCATGAATGGTGAAGTTTATGTTAACATAATGCAAAAAGTAATGTTGCCTTATGCCGAATGGAATATGCCACTCAAATGGGTTTTGAAACAAGGTAATGCATCAAACTATATTAGCAAATTGGCTAAGAAATTATTTTTAAGAAGTAAGGTTCAGGTTATAGAATGGTCAACTCAGTCTCCAGATCTGAATCCTATCGAAAATCTTTGGGCAGATGTTAAAAAGGTGTATTTCAAGCAAAGTATATAAATACAATACAGTTGTGGCACGATGTGCAGTCTGCATGGGAAGCTATTCCACTTCAGCGATGCCAAACATTAATTAATTCCATGCCGCGACGTTGCGCCGTTATTCTTAAGAATAAAGGTTACAAAACAAAATAATGAATTAGGTTTTTGTAATTCTTTTTAATTCGTTTTGAGAAAATATTGATTTTATGGAACTATTTAGTAAAGATTTGATTTTTTTTCACTGGTATTATTATTTTGCAATCGAAATGCTGACTATTTTTGTTTAATTGCATACTGTATTTTTGTTTTTAGTGTTAATGAAAAAATTATGGTGCTTTATAGTAGCTATTTAATCACGTTTTATATTAAAAAGGAATCAATTTATTACGTCAGTTTGTTTTATTTATTATTAAAATTTCTATATCAAAAACTCTTTGTGCACAACTATTTCTTTGCAGAGTACTATATATATATATATATGTATATATATATATATATATATATATATATATATATATATATATATATATATATGTATACATACACCAGACGCGTTTTTAAAGTAAGGTCCATTTTGTTTTCGTGTTAATTAAACAAGAATGATTATTCCGCGCATGCGTAATAACTTTATGTGGTTTTTGGACTATCCATCAGCCATTTTATGTGTATGTGCCAAATGCTATTAGTGACAGTAAGGTAAGGCGATAATGACGTTTATTTAAAGAAAGGTGAACGAATATTCATGATGAAGATTGTAGTGTTTGGTTTAGTATGCTGGCAGACGATTAGGATGGAAAAAGTGAACACCAAAATTCGAGAAAATTGTTATTTCAAAAGCTTAATTATTTGTTTATTGAATTTCCAGAAGCTTCACGGTCAGAGCTTTATGGCATTGTGACAGAATAGCTAAGCCACAAAACACTGTTGTACTTGATGGGTACCAAAAATGTTAACGAATGCACAAAAGCAGAAGCGTGTGGATTCATTTAACCAATTTTTGCAACGCCAGGAAAATGACGGGGACAGACTTTGTTTAGCTATATTGTGACTGAAGATGAGACTTGAAGTGTCTACACAAACGTCGAATCAAAGCAACAGTCAATGCAATAACATCATTCGTTGTCTCTTAACGTAAAAAAGTTTAAGCAAGCACATTCAGTCAGGAAAATAATGGCCGTTTTTTTTTTTTTTGTAAAAAAGTGATGTTGCTTGTTAATTTTCGTAAACGTAAAATGATGATTAATGTTGATGTGTATTGTTAAATGATGAGGAAACAGACGTGTCATTAAAAACAAAAGATGTAGGTTGCTGTCCAGTGGGATTATGCTTTTGCATGATAATAAGTGACTTTATTTCGCCAAGCGATTACCACCTGCTCTACACCTAAGAAATTGTTTGCATTTCAATGCTTTGAAAATGACGAAATCTAAAGACGAGCGTTACTAATTAGTTCAAGTTACAGGTAATGGTTTTCTTCGACATAGTAATAAGGAGAGTGGTGTCATGATACCAGTGTCAATGGTAACTCCGTGGAAAAATAATGTATGTATGTATGTATATATATATATATATATATATATATATATATATATATATATATATATATATATATACACACGAGGTCAGACAATTAAGTAATGCGACAAAATTCAAAAATCGAGTATATTTAAAAATTAAGGTACATCGCTGCGATCCCCTTCAAAGTAGTCCCCTCCCGCATCTATACACTTATTCCAGCGAGTTTTCCAGTTTTCGTAACAATTCTGGAACACTTCTTGTGGGACCTCTCCGAGTACCCTCGTCACAGATTCATGGATATCTTCAACGGAGTCAAAATGTCGACCTTTGACGAATTTTTTCATATGGGGGAATAGGAAAAAGTCGCAGGGTGACATGTCCGGTGAATAGGGTGGTTGTGGTAACGTTGCGATGCCTTTAGACGCCAAAAACTGAGAGACACTGAACGCACTGTGACAGGGAGCATTGTCGTGATGCAGAACCCAAGTCTTCGCGATCTCTGGACGCACTCTGAGCACCCTTTTTCGTAATTTTTCGAGTACATTGCGGTAGAATACTTGATTTACGGTTTGTCCAGGTGGTACGAACTCTTTGTGAACCACCCCTTTGCTGTCGAAGAAGCAAATCAACATGGTTTTCACTTTGGACTTGCTCATTCTCGCCTTCTTTGGCCTTGGTGCTCCAGGGGACAGCCACTGTTGGCTTTGTCGTTTAGTTTCGGGGTCATATTGAAAGAACCAACTTTCATCACCAGTAATAACTCGCGGTTTCGCCGAGTTTTGCACAAAATTTTATCGCGCACCGTTGCTCTAAATTTCTCTGTTCCATTTTCGTGACATGCACTACTCGCGCGTTGTTACAAAACACTAAACAGCTGGCGAAGAAATGATGGTACGAGGGTGGTCAAGGTCTCAATCGAGAGAGTAGGGATCTGCTATTACGGTGGCGGAGTTACAGGTTCGCAGTGTTACCACAGGCCGAGAAAAAAAAATCGGTCGCATTACTTGTCTGACCTCGTATATATATATATATATATATATATATATATATATATATAGATGTCTGCCTGTAATACATCATTTTTATCATTGATTGTTTTTTTTAATTGCTGAATGGCCTTTACTTTAAAAACGCGCCTCGTATATATATATATATATATATATATATATATATATATATATATATATATATATATATATATATATAAAGAATAAAAATGACTGTTTATTGAAATGACAATCTCGAAAAAACTTGTGTCACGTATTGTAATACCTCACTCTCATACATACAGGAAAGATAAAGAAAACTATTGATACAGTTTAAAGGATTAATACATGTTGTCTTTTTATAGTGACGTGTTCACGTAACAAAAGCACTAATATTTGACCTAATTTCCCGTTTGATAAACCTTAATTATCGTATTGAAACATCACATTTAATTTTAATATAACATTTTTATGAACATTCAATATTATACAAAAATAAATTCAATACTGTAGGAGTCTTTGATTGGTCAGGATGAATAAACTCGATTAAGATAATAGTGAACATTTATTGAATAAAGTAATATAATGTAATATAAAATCGATACACAACAATAAGCCAAAATTATACGCTAATCCCTCTCGTCATACGCCACGCGAGCTCCGAGACTGACTCCTCCGACCATACGCCCGACCCCGCTGACGTTAATCACCAGTATCCTCTATCTGTCGTCGCATCGATCACACTGTCGCATCGTCCTCGCCCGCCTTGCACTTCTAAGCACACTCGCACACATCCTTCAGTACCTATTCATACATATATACATACTCGCACAGATTCTTACAATATTATTTTAGTAAAATATATCGCTTTTTAAATGAAAATTTAAGATAACACACCATATATATATATATATATATATATATATATATATATATATATATATATATATATATATATATATGTCAGGCACGTTTTTATTCATGTCCGAAATTATTAAAACCATCAACGATTACACAATTTACAAAAATAATTCTAACCCTTAAAAATATCTATGAAAAATAATGTACAACGTGTGTTTGCTTTATGAATTTAAGCTTGGGACTAACGCTACAGAAACTGCAAAAAAAATTGTACTGCATTTAGAGAATATACAGTTACATCAAGAGCGGCTCAGAGATGGTTTAAATTTTTTTTTGCCGGGTATGAATCCATTAAAGACGAGACTAGATCAGGCAGACCATAAAATTTAAATATTGACGAATCGGAGACAATGATTGAAACAAATTCCAATTTAACGTTTCAAAAACTTGCAGAATTATTCAAAATAAGCGACGAAAACAATACGGAAGCATTTACACAAAATAAGAAAGAGATGGAAATTAAGTAAATAGGTCACACGAATTAACTCCCAATAACAAATTACAGCGTCTTATAATCTGTACATCTCTTATTTTACGGCTAAAATCAGAGACCTTTTTGGATGAAATTTTGACCATTGATGAAAAATGGATTATTTATTCCAACTACAAACGTACCCTCACCACTGGCTTTCATTAGGTGATCCTGTCCCATAAAGTCCTAAATGAAAGTTAACACCGCGAAAAGTTTTCTGTGTTTGGTGGACTTCAAAAGGAATTATTCACCATTAATCTACGAGTGAGTCAAACCTTCACGAAAAACATTAATAGTGAATAACAAAACAACGAGTAGACGTTGCATTAAAACAAAAACATCCAGGATTTGTAAATCGTAAAAAAAGTATTACTTTTGCGAGATAACGCACGACCACACGCTGCAGTAAAAATTATGAATTTAGGGTGGGAGATCTTCTCCGACGCCCTGTATTTCCCAGGCATATCTCCATCAGATTATCGCCTATTTTTATCTTTGGACAATCGTATGCTTGGTAAACAGTTTAATAATGAAGAAGAATTAAAAATGGAGGTGGCTACATATTTTTTGAAAATAAAAATAATCAGTTTTATAAAAATCGAATGTATAAATTATCTTCTCGCTGGGAAAGGGTTGTTCAATGCGAAGGTGGATATTTTGATGAATAAAGTTATTTTATGTAAAAATACACAAGTGTTTTTTTCTCAATTCAAAAACCACAGAACTTTCTTGGTTACTTGATATATTTTAGGTAACATTCAATTCTCTTGGAGCGTCTCCCATTCTGATTGTGCTCCCTGCACACCCGCGCTCACTGCAGTTATCTAATTAATTGTTTATAACCTGCACGACAGGCCCGCACTCTACGATTATTCACAATATTCTACACTACTCCTTTAAGTACTACTATTTTTTCCCTCTCGTGCTTCGTCTGTATAATTTCCCTTTTTCCCACTGGTAATCCAAATGTATTTGTCTGTCTGCTTCAGATCTTTTCTCCAATTTTTCTATGATTTTTCTTATTTATGGATTTTGGTACTGTATCGTGACAATCCGGCCATCCATTTTTATTTCTGCCAACTTCCCAGCGAAACAGTTCCTGTTATTATTGACTACGTTGAGCAAAGATCATTTTTCGTTCTCCCGAATATCTTCCATTTTAACTTCCGATTTCTCAGTTCTCCTCTCGATATTCATCACTTTTTTGGGCAATTGTTCATCCACCGACTCTCTCATTTTGACTGTTAATTTTCCATTCTTCATAGTCACTAATATATGTGGATTTTCTAATGCACTCCTTTCAATTATCATCGGTTCTTTTTGTGCCTTATTCGGTACAATTAGTGTCTTTACTTCCATTGGTATGTTTTTCAAAGTAATAAGGAATGTACTTTTTCTCAGGCCTGCACAGTATCCATTTCCAAATCCTTTCAACGTTACTTGTGTAGATAAATACTTGATATTCATACGTTGTGTCACTTTCCTTTAACGTCATGCAATCGCACCCTAAGTCAATAAAGATATAAATATAATTTCTATAAATCTTTACTTTTTTCTTGTAGTCATTATTATTGTTACCTTGCTTTAACACACTAATATCTTCACTTATCTAATGACTTCATGGCTTTTATCATCTCTTTCGTTTCTCACACTTCTCTTCGGGCAAAATCCCGCTAGATGGTCTTCGCTTCTGCAAATGAAACAGCTTTTCTTTTAATTCTGAGGTCGTGAACATTTACTTGCATAATACCCTCATTCGGAACAGTTGTAACATTTCATTTCGTTCACCATGTCGCTTCCACGGTCCGTTGTCTTTCGGAAGGGTATCTCTCTATGTGTTTGATATTTTTCTCTCTGCTCATTTCTTTATCTGTTTACAATTCCTTCGTATCTTTTAACTTTACACAGTAAATACTCCACTTCCCGAAATTCTTGCATAGCCAGAACCTTAACTAGTTCTCTGTCACCAAGGCCATTATACATTTTATCAAAGAATCGTCTCTTATAATTACGACAGGCTCGGAGTCTGTGATCACCCACGTATACCCCGTTGCCCAGGCCTCGCTCCGTTGTCAAGGACGGTGATTATGACATGCGGAAGACGAGCACCGGGAATGTAATGACATATATATATATATATATATATATATATATATACACATATATATATATATATATATATATATATATATATATATATATGTGTGTGTTAATATAACAGTGAAGTAAAAATACTGAACACTTACCAGTATAACAAACTAATACACGGCAACAATAACTGCAACACGTAAAATGTTTATACATCGATTACCGTTTGTACGAAATTTTGCGATAGCGATAGCACCCAAAAGTAAATCATTCTCTAAATTTTGTCGACCCGGAACAGGTGCTCATACTCAAAATATAAAAAGGACATGGTGCGAAGTAAGATAAAAAATTCCGCGCTATGGAAGGCGAGAGGAAAACTTTGATGGCTATTTGGCGGAATTCTTTTTTAAACGAAAATTCCCAGATCATCGGGAAAGAATCCATCAAATGTTCAAAACCATTTCCTTATTATATGATCCTGACAGTCCAGTAACCAAATGTGTATTTAATCATCTTTATTACATGCTCATTAATTATGTATGTATATTAATAATTATTTTTCATTTGTAGAAATTATTTGAACTCACCTATATACACGCGTTTTTCGGCAAAATATATTTGATTTATACATTTTTCGGCACTTTCTTCGCACCGCAAAATTTCGTGCAAACGTTAATCAATGTATAAACATTTTACGAGTTGCAGTTATTGTTGCCATGTATTAGTTTGTTATACTGGTAAGTGTTCAGTATTTTTACTTGTGTTCTTTTAAATTCGTAGGCAATATACTCATAATCACTCACCGATTTTAAACACTTCACAAATAAACGGACAGATTCTTGACACTAAAATATACT
>CM068318.1:28583602-28621102 GCA_034766995.1 Acanthacorydalis orientalis | reverse complement strand
ATAAATTTATTATATTTAAGAATTTAAAAAAGAAACAAATATATCTGTACTCTGAAACGTGTTTGTGCAGAAAATAGAAAAATATAAAGGCATTGTGTCACGAAGCAGTGCAGACCACTTGGATTTTGTTTTCAAAGATCGTCCTACTACAGCCCGAATCTTATTGGCCTCAAAGGTATTAATTTTTCAAATTAATAAATGTTGACATTGTCGTTTATAAATTAATAAACATAAGTATATTTTTTTATAGCTTCGTGTTAGGGGTGTGACAATGTCAGGCAGATGGTGTACAGAAGAAGAAAAGTTGTTGTGTTTGTCTTTCCGGAAAATAACCCCAAAAGGTTACCATTTATTACGGAAATGAATTTTTTACCATCGATCAATACTTTAAGGCGTCTATTGAGATTGATCCCTTTGAAACCAGGTGTGAACGACTATATCATGTCGTACCTAAGCATGATCAGTAATTTGAAGACAACGACAATTTCTGTTTATTCAAGTAAATGAAATGTCAATTCATGACCAACATACCGATAGAATTACTGGGCATGTTGACATGGACACCAGATTCATAGGGAAGGAATATGCAAATAGCATTTTGGTTTTCATGTTGCAAGGTGTGAGACGTAACTGGAAGTAGCCAATTGCCTATTACTTTCATCAAAATTTGACTTCAGATCATTTATCATGAATGATCATGGAAGTTATTTGGCGAGTAGAGTCAATTGGACTTCGGGTTGTGTGCACGGTTTGCGACAGGATGCAATAACATGAAAGTATTAAATTTCTCAAAATTGAAAAAGAAGACTCTTTCCTTTGGTTTCGATGGTAGAGCAATTTTTAGTGTTGATTTAAATGTTATTTTTTTGTATTTATTACTAGTGTTTAGTTATTTGTTAGTTTTAAATATTTTTTAAAAATTAATAAATTACATAAATAACTTTTCATCTTTTTTGTGAATTGTAAACAGCATCATACAATAGTATGATTGTAAAAAAATTGAAATTATTTAAAATTTATTTACATCCACTCAAAAATGTTTAATTTTAACACAATTTTATAATAATTTTAAAGTAATGAATTTCGTATTTTATATCGAATTCATTTCTTTAAAATTATTATAAAATGTGTTTAAACATTTCTGAATGGGAATGTACACTAGCGCTAATATTCAAATTTGAAGTATTCAAACCTCCCGCACAAATATCGCGCGGACAGTGCCATCTATTGTCCCCAAAATTAATACCCTGCACCCCCTGACTATCATTTTCATGCAATAGATTTTAACCCGTACCTTGTCATCTACAGATCCTTTATCTGTGGGTTATATTAAGCTTAGACAGACCAAAATCTGAATTATATAAAACCCTCATCTGTACTGTCATACCTAATGGAAGTAAAATGTGGATCATGTGAGCTAAAACTGTAGAACTGTTGGACACCGCCGGAAGAAGAATGTTGAGAAGGATATTTGGGCCAGTAAACGATGGAGGTATGAACATTACGCTATAACTTCAAATTATATAGTCTACAAGGAATTAAAACTATCTGTTTTTATAAAAATGCTCCGCGTGCGATGGGAGGGTCACACTGAGCAGATGCCGGACTCGAGAGTGATGCAGTAACTCTGTTGAGAGCAAGGAATTAAAGAAGGACCAGGGAGGTGGATGTCTGGAGGTAGAAAGTTGAGGAGGCCAAAGCTCGATTTGGGCTGTAGCGCCATCGGAGTATATGTGTGTGTGTGTATATATATATATGTGTGTGTGTATGTGGTGTGTGTATGTATATATACTGTGTGTATATATATCTGTGTGTGTGTGTGTGTGTATGTATATGTGTGTGTGTGTGTGTAATATATATATGCTGTGTGTGTGTGTGTATATATATATCTGCTGTGTGTGTATATATATATATATATATATATATATATAAAATAAAAATGAATTTTATTGCTTCTAAATATTGTACAGGGCCGGGTTTGGCCTTACGTTTTTGTGTTCGTGCGGTGCCCTTACCTTACGGTATTGATCCGCCTGTGTGGTGTGTAGGTTGTGTGTGGTGTTTTATGTGGTTTTTATTATTGTCTCATATACATCTGTGTGTGTATATATATATATATATATATATATATATATAGTATGTGTGTGTGTATATATATATCTATGTGTGAGTGTGTGTGTATATATATATATATATGTCTGTGTGTGCGCGCGCGTGTATGTAAGTATCCGCTGTGTGCATGAAGAAATGTTTGAGAAATGTGATGCAAGCATTTTGCAGTGCCAGAGTAGTAACTTTTGGCCCCCGAAATACCTGTGTGTCATTTAAATAAACACTTATCGTAAATAATAACATTATTATAAGTGAAAATCAGCTTATTTTACCATGAAAACATGTTTTTCAAAATGTACTATTTAAATGTACACTGCATATAGTTTCTGTTTTGATTGTATGGGTAGAAACACTACCGGCTCACTGTTTGACAGGTGCAAACTAAACACAAAAATTGCAATTGGAATTATTTGTGTTGCACTGTAGTAAGTCATTTATTAAATTTCTAACTCTAAAAGCCCTGGAAGTACATGTTGTGTTACCTGGTGCACGAATAATAGTTTAAATTCTCCGCGCATACAGTTTTAAAGTTTTACAGCAGATTTTCTTATCACGGACAGTCAAAATGTTGTAATATCAATGGAATGTGTTATATTTGCAAAACCGGTCTTCAAAACAAATTCTATAGTTGTCAAACATTTACTGTA
Source organism: Acanthacorydalis orientalis (assembly GCA_034766995.1). Lineage (NCBI taxonomy): Eukaryota > Metazoa > Arthropoda > Insecta > Megaloptera > Corydalidae > Acanthacorydalis > Acanthacorydalis orientalis. Next base: position 28,618,343 of record CM068318.1, on the reverse strand, counting down.
GAGGTTAGCTGTCAAACATCAAAACATTGATACTTCCGTAGGAATTTAGTACTTGTGACAATTTTTAAATATAAAATGAATTATAGCTTACCTTTAAAAAAAAAGGTTTGCACTCAACGAAATATCTTTAATTTACAATGCAAACACATTTTTATATTTCGATAATATAATTATTATGAGACACCGGTGGCCAAAAGTTCTAATGAAGTCAATAGTTGAAGATCGTGCACACTACTGACACGTCACACACAATCACGTGATAAGAAATATGTGAGAGCTAATTTTACATTGGTTTCAATGGTCCCGTGCACATTAAGCCTCGTGCACACTACTGTCTCGTTACACACTATCACGTGATAAGGAATATGTGAGAGCTAATTTTACATTGGTTTCAATGGTACCCGTGCACACTACTGACACGTCTCGTACATCCCGTCTAACACGTATGGTTCTTATCTCGACTGTGTTTATCTATGGTTAACGCGTTCTCACATATTTCTGTTTTTACAGATATTTCGAGACGTGATAACACTTTTGAATAGTTGTCAATTGACATTTCAGTTTGAAAAGTTTCGAGATGAATTGAAAATGTGTCGATTTTAATTAAAAATATAAAAATGTATTTTATTATAGTATAGTATATTATATAGTATAAATAATGTAACATATAGTATAATATATAATGTAGTATAATATAACCTAATAAAACAATTTGGTTCTTCCAGATGTAAAAATAACTCTTAAATAAATTAACAACATTGTTATTTATTAAAATATTTATTATAACAGTTATTATCAAATAATATAAAAAATCTTGATAGCACCCAATACATTATTTCTAAAATCTAGGCAAGGGTAAACGTAGCAATATAAAGTTGTGAAACCGCTACGACATGATCCGTAACATCTTGTAATGGTGTAATTCATACACAGAACAGTCTAGAGGCTGACGAAATACTCTGCACCGTGATGCGAGAATGCTAAATACATTTTCAACGACTCTTCGCGGTCTCGTCAATCGATAATCGAATATCTTTTTGTTTTCATCTCCTGCACGGTGATGTCTGCTATATGATCGAAGTCAGTATGATTTCAGTGGCAAAGTTTCACTTCCAACTATAACGTAGGGAAGCGGTGGAGAATTTTCACTCGATGGGCTGTCTGGTGGTGTGAAAAGTACTTGGTCTTGCAACTTTTTTCCAAGTTGAACTAGTGAACGGAAGCCTTTATAATTAAAATATTTCGAGCCTCCTCGAATCGGACACTGCATAGAGTGATGCTTCCCATCAATTGCTGCGATGCAGTTTAGGAATTGATTTTTAAACAAAAATTTTTAATTTTTTCAGTCAACATTTTCCAAATGTTTTAATTTGGCACCGGCATGAAAATTGGATTCAATCTCTTCTAAATAGCATCACAAACAGATCTATCTATCCTACTGTGCTGAATCCCATCCGATAACTGAATTGAAAGCTCTTGAAAGAGTTTCCGTGGCAAGAAATCTAAAAATAAAATGTTCAATTTAAAAAGTTTTATAAACGGCAGGAAAAGGTGGAGACGCTGCACAGCGAATGTTATATTTTACGGTCACCTGAAGTTTGAGAGGGAAATGTATTTTTTGATACTATCTTTACGTACACGAAAAACGACAACAAACATCAAGAACGTAAAGAATTCATCGACAGCTCTATATTCTACTTCGCCACTCTATCTCTGAGAGCGAAGTACAACATATAGTTGTAGCATTATAAGAAAATAATAAATTAAGATAGTTTTGTGTTAAATTTACCTTAAACACAGGGCAAGTTTTTCTTCCTTACTAATGAGTTCTCGCATTTGTGTGTTTTCGGATCTTATATTCTCTTCGATAAGACCATACAGGTACTCGAACTTTTCTTTCGACATCCTGAAGTACATCTTGTACCGATTAAGGTGCTCTTAAAGCTCCTTTACAAGACGATGGAATTCACTCTTTTCTTTTTAAATTTAAGTTATGAATCCACATTCTTTTCTTATGAATTTAATTATGAGCTATCACAGTACAAATACTTGCTGGTTCTTCATCAAACTCGGAAGAACTACTTGTTTCGCTCTCCATTATAATTTCAATAACAAAATCAATGAAGTCTATCTATATGATAGTGGCGCGCAAACAAGTGTCAATTGTGTGCACGCGGCTGCGCAGTACAAAACTTGACGGTCTCGCGTGATAATAGTGTGCAATCCTACAACACGTGTCGAGACGTGTTGGCTGCCTGCCGTGCCGTAACGAGACAGTAGTGTGCACGAAGCTTTACTGACACGTCACGTACATCCCGTCTAACACGTGTGGTTCTTATCTCGACTGTTTATCTATGGTTAACACGTTCTCACATATTCTGTTTTTACAGATATTCCGTGACGTGTAACACTTTTGAATCAGTTGTCAATTGACATTTTATTTTGAAAAGTTTCGAGATGAATTGAAAATGTGTCGATTTTAATTGAAAATACATAAAAATGTATTTTATTATAGTATAGTATCTTATATAGTATAAATAATGTAACATATAGTATAATATATAGTGTAGTATAATATAACCTAATAAAACAATTTGGTTCTTCCAGATGTAAAAATAACTCTTAAATAAATTAACAACATTGTTATTTATTAAAATATTTATTATAACAGTTATTATTATCGGGTAAAATAAAAAATCTTGATAGCGCCCAACACATTATTTCTAAAATCTAGGCAAGGGTAAACGTAGCAATATAAAGTTGTGAAACAGCTACGACATGATCCCTAACATCTTGTAATGGTGTAATTCATACACAGAACAGTCTAGAGACTGACGAAATACTCTGCACCGTGATGCGAGAATGCTAAATACATTTTCAACGACTCTTCGAGGTCTCGTCAATCGATAATCAAATATCTTTTTGTTTTCATCTCCTGCACGGTGATGCCTGCTATATGGTCGAAGTCAGTATGATTTCAGCGGCAAAGTTTCACTTCCAACTATAACGTAGGGAAGCAGTGGAGAATTTTCACTCGATGGGCTGTCTGGTGGTGTGAAAAGTACTTGGTCTTGTAACTTTTTTCCAAGTAGAACTAGTGAACGGAAGCCTTTATGATTAAAATATTTCGAGCCTCCTCGAATCGGACACTACATAGTGATGCTTCCCATCAATTGCTGCGATGCGGTTTAGGAATTGATTTTTAAACAAAATTTTTTAATTTTTTCAGTCAACATTTTCCAAATGTTTTAATTTAGCACCGGCATGAAAATTGGATTCAATCTCTTCTAAATAGCATCAAAAACAGATCTATCTTTCCTACTGTGCTGAATCCCATCCGATAACTGAATTGAAAGCTCTTGAAAGAGTTTCCGTGGCAAGAAATCTAAAAATAAAATGTTCAATTTAAAAAGTTTTGTAAACGGCAGGAAAAGGTGGAGATGCTGCACAGCGAATGTCATATTTTACGGTCACCTGAAGTTTGAGAGGGAAATGTATTTTTTGATACTATCTTTACAGACTCGAAAAACGACAACAAACATCAAGAACGTAAAGAATTCAACGACAGCTTTATATTCTACTTCGCCACTCTACCTCTGAGAGCGAAGTATAACATATAGTTGTAGCATTATAAGAAAATAATAAATTAAGATAGTTGTTTTGTGTTAAATTTACCTTAAACACAGGGCAAGTTTTTCTTCCTTACTAATGACTTCTCGCATTTGTGTGTTTTCGGATCTTATATCCTCTTCGATAAGACCATACAGGTACTCGAACTTTTCTTTCGACATCCTGAAGTACATCTTGTACCGATTAGGGTGCTCTTAAAGCTCCTTTACAAGACGATGGAATTCACCCTTTTCTTTTTAAATTTAGGTTATGAATCCACATTCTTTTCTTATGAATTTAATTATGAGCTATCACAGTACAAATACTTGCTGGTTCTTCATCAAACTCGGAAGAACTACTTGTTTCGCTCTCCATTATAATTTCAATAACAAAATCAATGAAGTATATCTATATGATAGCGGCGCGCAAACAAGTGTCAATTGTGTGCACGCGGCTGCGCAATACAAAACTTGACGGTCACGCGTGATGATAGTGTGCAATCCTACAACACGTTCGACACGTGTTGGCTGCCTGCCGTGCCGTGACGTGTCAGTAGTGTTTACCGGCACACATTGCCCTGCTGAGGCGACTCCAACACAAAAACCTTTGGTGTGAATCCAAGCTAACGGTAAAAAAAACAGGCCAGACAAAGTAACATAGGCAACCTTGAGCACCTTTATCTCTTAGAGATATTAGGAAGGAAATGCCAAACATGTCGAGTATAGATAAATTTATGAAACTTTTAAAAAGGAAACAAAAATATATCTGTACTCTGAAATGTGTTTGTGCAAAAAATAAGAGAAATATAAAGGCGTTGTTACGAAGCAGTGTAGATCACTTGGATTTAATTTTCAAAGATCTTCCTGCTACAGCCCAAATGTTGTTGGCCTCACAGGTATTAATTTTTCAAATTATTAAATGTTTACATTGTTGTTTATAAATTAATAAACATATGTATATTTTTTATAGCTTCGTGTCAGGGATGTGGCAAAGTCAGGCAGATGGTGGACTGAGGAAGAAAAGTTGTGGTGTTTGTCTTTCTGGAAAAGAAGTCCAGAAGGTTATCGTTTATTACGGAAATTAATTGCTTTACCATCGATCAATATTTTAAGGACTCTTTTGAGGTTGATCCCTTTGAAACCAGGTGTGAACGACTACATCATGTCGTACCTAACAAGCGTGGTCAGTAATTTAAAGGTCAACGACAACTTCTGTTCATTGATGTTTGATGAAATGTCAATTCGCGAGGGGTTGTCGTATGACCAATATGCTGATAGAATTACTGGGCATGTTGACATGGACACCGGATTCATAGGGAAGGAATATGCAAATAGCATTATGGTTTTCATATTGCAAGGTGAGACGTAGCTGGTAGCAACCAATTGCTTACTAGTTTTGTCGAAATTTAACTTCAGATCATTTGTCACGAATGATCATTGAAGTTATTCGGCGAGTAGAGTCAACTGGACTTTGAGTTGTGTGCACGGTTTGCGATATGGGATGCAATAATGTGAAAGCATTAAATTCCTTAAAATTGAAAAAAGAAGACCCCTTTTTTGGTTTCGAAGGTCGAGCAATTTTTACAGTGTTTGATCCACCCCATTTACTCAAATGCACCCGGAATATGCTCATGAAACACGATATACGCTGCAAAGTTACATTGGGGACACTTCTTTCTTCGCTGAAGCCAAATGGGCTCATATTCAAAAATTGTATGAAGTTGATATGGGCAATGTTCTCTATCGGCAATTGCCCAAATTAACAGAAGCCCATTTGTCTCCAGGTATGCGAAGTATGAAGGTGTCTTTAGCAGCACAGGCGATGAGTCATTCAGTGGCTGCCGGTATTAGCAGCCTAATATCTCGCGGAATTCTTCCAGGAGAAGCACTGGCTACCGCAGTTTTTGTAAAGACTGTCGACTCATTGTTCGACAGTCTCAACGGAGTCAGTGTTTCTCCTGAGAATGGAAAAGATCTCCTGTGCTGCATTTCAAAAACTTCACAGCATATACGGTTTTGGGAAAAAATGAAGCAGTTGTAAATTCCTGGGTGTATTTGACAAAGGCAGGAAGGCCCCTTACACCTCCCTCACAAAATGGATGGATTATAACACTGCGAGCAATCCGGGGAATATGGGAATTTTTGAAAACTCGAGGATTTCGTTATCTTCGGACAAGAAGTTTGAATCGAGGTCCTTTAGAAAATTTCTTTGGCTTGGTTCGCTCTTGATCAGGAGGTAACGATCATCCTACCGCAGAACAGTTTGAATCTGCATATAAAAGTTGTGTTGTAAATAACATAACTAATTTTGGAATTAATGGTTCTAACTGTGAAGATGATAAAATGTAATTTTTAGCGGATTTTCGGATACTTTTTTCAAAATTCTTCCAACAAACAGGATGTATGTAATCCAAATATAGTTGTTGAAGAGTCATTAGTACTGGTAGATATAAGAAATAAAAAAAGAAAACTATCCAAATTAAATTAATCTTCACAGTTCGTCCATTCCTATATTATGATATTGCAGATTCAAATTAATAATTCTGAGATTGTTTTTAGCTATTTTGATATTCCTAGACTTTTGAAAATCTTTTCCAGACCGTGCTGTTTAGTTATTAAGTGTTTTATTTTTTATTAGCGTTTATTTATTATTAGTGTTTAATTATTTATTGTTAGTATTAAGTACAGTTTTAAAATAAATAAGTTACATAGATAACTGTCTTTTTTGTTAATTGTAAATAGCATCATACAATAGTATGATTGCAAGAAAATTTAAATTTATTATATATTCACATCCATTCAAAAATGTTTAATTTTAACACAATTCTGTAATAATTTTAAAGTATTGAATTTCGTATTTTATATCGAATTCATTACTTTAGAATTATTATTAAATGTGTTAAAATTAAACATTTCTGAATGGGTATGTACATTAGCGCTAATATTCAAATTTGAAGTATTCAAACCTCCCGCACAAATATCGCGCGGACAGTGCCATCTAATTAAGTCCGCAAAAATAATACCCCGCACCCCCCAATCCATCGTTTTTATGCCATAGATTTTTAACCCGTACCTTGTCATCTAGAGATACTTTATCTATGCTCATTACCATATTGATGGCAGAAGTAACTACATTGGTGACCCCGACGCTCGGTTCAAAAGAGACTTCACCACATCGAGTCAACGGAGAGGTTTACATCGCTTTGTGTGCATCAAGAAACAATGAGAGTGAATTTTAACGCAGCGTGCAATCAGAAGCACGGATTTCTTTCTCTCTGCGAGCAACCTTTGTGAAAAACGCTCGCTTTCTCCATTTCATCGTGGTGCATCATTTTCTCAGTGCTCTTGAATAAGCACTTTGTGTCTTCGACCTCGAAGCACATGATCGTCATCGCAGATCAACAGCGAGCAGCCTTGTTTAGGCGCCCGCCTTTTTCAACATATAAATCGCGTATCGTTCACCGGTGCATGTGGATACGCACGTGTAGTTTCTTCTCCACGGCACGACGTCACAGCAACCATCGACAGCCAGCAGCTTCTCCAGGGTACCTGCTCTCGTCGGCATTGCAGCTTTCTCGTTGTCGTCGGACCTAGACATCATCACCTCGCCCAGATCTTCATACAGTGTTAAGTATTTATCGTGCGAGCGTGCGGCATCTATGTGTAAAGCGTAATTTGAAACTTTTTCAAATCTTCGATTGTTGTTTTTATCAAAACAATCGATTGTTGTTCATTTTTTCATAATTTCCATAATCGGGCAGCTGTTGAAACAGTCGATAATTCTGTTATTAAAAATACACGATTGTCGTTCATTTTTTTCATAATTCCTATAATCGAGCAGCTGTTGAAACAATCGGTATTCGGTTATTAAAAAACGACGAATCAAAACACTCGATTGTTGTTCATTTTTTTCAAAATTTCTATAATCGAGTAGCTGTTGAAACAATCGGTATTCAAGATTACTCTAACTGATTGTTGATATATTTTTTGATTGTTATTTTATATTGACTGTTCATTATTTAAGAATTTTCAAGAATATTCGATAACTGATTGTTGATAAATTTTGATTATTATGTTAACTGTGCTATTTTAGAATTCTCAATCATTTATTTCAGAATATTCGATAACTGATTGTTGATAATTTTCGATTTTTGTTTATATTTATTGTTCGTTATTTTAGAATTCTCAAGCATATTTATTCAAATATGTTTGATGACTCATTGTTGTAACACACCTACGTGTGTGGAATAGGGTATTTTGTGCTGCACTTCGTTTGTGCAAGGCCTTAGTTCGTCTTCTGCATTAAAACCTTATAATGGATGATGCCGAGGAATTACGTCAACTTGACGCAGCGAATGCGGAGCTTGCTCGTGTTAAGCAAACTCTTGCAAATAATCAAAATGCAGGGCATGTTGACGCGGTAGCGCCTAAAATAGCAAAAATTATTACTTCCGATATGCATACTTGGATGTATCAAGTCGAAGCTAGTTTTCGGGCAGATCGGGTATAATCGTTGAAGCTACGAAATTCGATTACTTAGTCATGGCTCTCGATAAGCCAGAAGCTTCTAAATGTGTAAGCCCGATAATCAAACTTCCTGTACTGCCTGCTGACGCGTTTGAACAAGCAAAAAGTAAATTAATTGCGCGGTTTGGAACTTCTACCGAGCATAGTTTAAAAAAACTTTTACAAGGGCGTGTAGATGTTAATTGTAAGCCGTCGAGAATTTTGAGTCAACTTCGTGATCTCAACGACAGTAATCTTAGTGATCAGGTCTTAAAAACAATCTTTTTAGACTGCTTATCACAGCAGCAACGTGATATCTTAACTATAGTATCCGATAAAAAACTTGAAACATTAGCCACCCTCGCAGATAAGTTGTATTCTCAAAACAACAGTAGTTTTCCACAAGTTTTTGAGGTTTCTAATAATTCGTCTTCCGCAACCGCGAGCGAAATTAAGCGTCTAGAAGCTAAATTTGATTCTTTAATGGACCTATTTAAAAAAAGTCAAAATAAACAGCAGTATCAGCGCGGTCGATCAAAATCTAGGAAAAACAGCAAGGCAATAATAATAAGACTAGACCTGAATTATGTAATGCTTATTTAAAATATCCGAATAATCCAACTTCTTGTAGAGATTGGTGCAAGAAAAATGCAGAATTTTTAGCTAATAAAAAAAAACTAGATCCACCTTCTTGCCTGGAGGCTGCAATTAAAGGTGTAGGTCCATCGAAACGCCTCCACATTCGCGATAGAATAACGGGACAAATATATTTAATCGATACCGGAGCGGATATTTCTTTAGTACCGGTCGATTCTAAACTTCGCAATAATCCGGCTCAGCTCAAATTATACGCCGCTAATGATACATGCATCGACACTTACGGCGAATCATTGCGCACGTTAGACTTAGGGTTATCTCGTGATATAGCGTGGAATGTTTGTATTGCTGATGTCCCTTATCCTATTATTGGCGCGGATCTTTTATATCATTATGATCTCTTAGTAGATCTACGTAAACGTCGCTTACTCGACACTACGTCAAAAATCTATTCTCTTGGCATGGTTAAATTGGTCCCTGTACACTCTGTACATCGTGTATCAGCCAGAGATAGATGCGAGTGCGAGAAAATTCTTTCCGAGTTTCCGGAAATTACTAGATCTGCTAGTAATTCTCCACTTAAATCTCCTAGAGTTTTTCACCATATTGAGACTACCGGTCCTCCGATCTCATGTCGTGCTCGTCGTTTCACTCCAGAGAAGCAAAAATTTGCGAAAAAAGAATTTAAAGCTTGGTTAAAAGCGGGTATTTGTCGACCTTCTTCCAGTTCGTGGGCTAGTCCTATTCATTTAGCTGGGAAAGAAGATGATAATTGGCTCGTATGCGGGGATTATAGACCCTTAAGCGCGGTTACTAAACCGGATAAATATCCGATACCCCACCTGTATGATTGTTCCAGCAATTTACACGGTAAAAAAGTTTACTCTAAACTTGATCTTATCAAAGCTTATAACCAAATTCCGGTTCATCCCGATGATATTGAAAAGACTGCCTTGATAACTCCCTTTGGACTCTTTGAATTTATGTACATGACTTTTGGCTTGCGCAATGCCAGTCATACTTTTCAAAGATATGTTAATCAAGCTCTCGGTGATCTCGACTTTGTTTATGTCTATCAAGATGACATTTTGGTATTCTCTGATACCATCGAAGAACACCACAAGCATTTACGGATAGTCTTTGAAAGACTAAGGCAATTTAACCTTCGTTTAAATCTTGCTAAATGCACTTTTGCCGTTGATGAACTCGACTTTTTAGGCTATCACATCAACGCTCAAGGCATGTCACCCATTCCAAAAAAAGTAGAAGCCGTTCTCAATTTTCCTAAACCTACTACAGTTTCTCAATTGCGTCGTTTTCTCGGCATGGTAAATTTTTATCACCGAAACATTCCGAATGCAGCTGCTACTCAAGCGCCTTTAAATGCATATTTTAAGGATTCTCGTAAAAACGACCAACGTCCTATCGAATGGACAAGTGAAGCAGAACGCGCTTTCGAAAAAGTCAATAACGATTTGGCTAATGCCACGTTACTTGTTCACCCTCGGCCTGGTGCTGATCTTCGTGTCGTATGTGACGCTTCCGATAAAGCAATAGGTTCATCTCTAGAACAATTATCTGTCAGCGAAGATGGTAAAGAGCAAACCTGGGAGCCTTTGGCATTTCATTCCCAGAAACTCTCTCCTCGTTAGACTAGATACAGTCCATATGACAGAGAATTACTTGCTATGTATGAAGCAATTAAATATTTTGAATACTATCTTGAAGGTCGTGATTTCAAGATCCTAACAGATCATAAACCTTTGATTTATGCATTTCTTCAACGTCCTGATAAAGCTTCACCACGACAATCTCGTCAGCTTTCTTATATTTCTCAATTCACTACCCGTATCGAACATATTAAAGGTACTGATAACGTAGTAGCTGATTGTTTATCGCGAACTGATTCTCTTAGACTTCCGTTAGACATATCGTTAAAAGAAATGGCTGGTCTACGAAGCAAGGACGAAGAGTTGGCTGAACTCATCAAAACGCCACATAAAGATTTTTATTTTAAAATTTTTCAAGGGGGTTCTGATCATACATCTCTGTATTGTGATGTTTCCGGAAATTCAATCCGCCGATATATTCCAGCGTCATTACGTCGCACGATCTTTGATCGTTTTCATAATACTGCACATTGTGATGCCAAGTCAACTGATAGACAAATTCGAAATAAGTACATCTGGCCTGGCTTGCATCGTGATGTTACACGATGGTGTAAATCTTGTTTAGATTGCCAACAATCCAAAGTATCGAGGCATGTCAAATTTTTACCAGAGCATTTTGTAGCTCCTGACGGTCGCTTTGACCATGTTCATATAGATTTAGTAGGACCTTTACCCTCTAGTAACGGTTTCAAATATATCTTGTCCATGATTGACAGATTTTCTCGTTGGGTTGAAGCAGTTCCGATTCCGGACAAAACTGCTGAAATCGTCTCTCGTGCCTTTTACGATACTTGGGTATTACGTTACGGTGCCCCTAAAGTAATTACATCTGACCAAGGATCCGAATTTGAAGCTACTTTGTTTCAATCTCTCTTAAGTTTAATCGGTTGTCAACATATTCATACGACAGCGTACCATCCTGCCGCCAACGGTATAATCGAACGTTGGCACAGATGTTTAAAGGCAGCTTTAAACTGCCACAATGATAAAAACTGGACGCGAACTCTTTCCACAGTTTTACTAGGTTTACGTTCTCATGTTCGTTCTGACACCGAAGCTTCACCAGCTGAATTTTTATTTGGCAAACACTTCGTTTACCTGGGGAATTCTTTCTCGAAGGTGAATTTACTCCGAATCCTAGGGTCTTTATAGAAGAGTTCCGTGAATATATACGCCAAGTTCGCCCAGTACCGGTAACTCATAATTATAAAAAACGTGCTTTTGTATTCAAAAACTTATATCAATGTTCTCATTTTTTTATGCGCAACATGGCAGTGAAAACTCTCGAATGAACTTACACCGGCCCTTATAAGGTCGTTAACAGGCCGTCCGATCGTGTTTTCGATATCGACTTTAATGGAAAGATTAAAAGTGTCTCGGTTGAACTTCTCAAACCAGCGTACTTTATATCTGATGATCTTGGCAACTCAGATGACAATGTAATTTCTAATGAAAATGTACCTAGTCAATCGCTTTCCACAAACCCGTCAAATATTAAAGAAAAAGTCAATGATAAATCTACAGCCGCGAATATGCCTGTAGAAAATCCTGTGATTGATCGTTCTAAGTTGAAAACTTATGAACGTAAAAAGCGCGTAACTTTTGATCCAAAAATATTAATTGTTGATATATGATCCAAATATATATAATCAAAAAATTGTTAAGTAGAAATAAGCTATAATTCTAATTTATTTTTTGTATCTGCGATTAAAAAACATTGTAAAACTTTGTATATATAAACTTTGTTATAATGTTTGTATAAACTTTGTATAATCTTATATTATAATGTATTTTTGTATTTTTCTATATGCATTTTATAATCATTGCAGAAAAATTTTGTTAACAATTTTAACTTTTGTATAACGTTAATACTAGGATGGGAGTGTGTAGGGATAACCTATCTCCGTCTCTCTCCAACCCAAGAGTGGGGGTAACTCCCACTCACACAGCTTGCCTACGTGCAAGTCAGAAATGTAGAGATGTTTAACTGATACGCATATAACCTGTACATCAGTCTCTGGTTATATTAAATAAATATTATATTAGTAACAATGAACCGAGTCTATCATTTATTTGAGAAGGTAGGACTCTCATTACCATATTGATGGGAAAAGTACCTACACACGAGTGAATAGCGTTAGCGGGGGTCAGGCATATGTTCGATAGTCGATCTTGGGGCTCGTGTGGCGCATGACGTGTTGGCTTAGCGTGTAAACTTTTTCTTATTGTTGTATATTAATTTTATGTAAGATTATATTAGCTTATTCAATAAATATTCACTTTTATCTTAATCGGAGTTTATTCATCCTGACTAACGCAGAAACTCCTTACAGTTCACAGAAGTGGGATAACTGTGACAATCTAAAGAGACTCCTTAAGTATAAGGAGTATCTTCTTCCGAATCTTGTTGGGCTCACAAGTATGTGAGGCCAACAAGATTCGGACTATAGCAGGAAGATTTTTTAAAACTAAATCCAAATGATCTTTTCAGATTCGTAACAACGATTTTATATATTTTTTTAATTTTTTGCACAAACACGTTTAAGAGTACAGATATATTTTTGTTTCTTTATTAAAATCTTCATAAATTTTTCTGTACTCGACGTGTTTGGCATTTCCTTCCTAATATCTCGAAGAGATATTAGTGTTGGTATCTCAAACAGAAATAAAATTAATAGATTTTGAACGTCAGATGTATAAATCATGCTAAAGAATAACAACTACTTACACGAGATCTTTTGAAAGGAACAGCTACTAAGGCGTCGCTTCGTTGTTGGCACTCGTTTCAATAGTTTGTATGGAGTGTGGCAATTTTTGACAACTCCTTCAAATTTGCGATCTAAAATATAATTATATTATATCATATAACTTTGTAGTATTTTGAATTACTAAATAAAGTTATACAACCAGTGTTTAATCTCAAAATAATAACAGAAACATTGCAGATGGTGGCTAAAATTTGAATGATTATAATAGAATGTTTATAATTTTACAAATTATAATATAAATAATAATATTACAGTTGTGAGTACTTACATTTACAGGCAGATCGATCTCATCTGCAATGGTAAGAGCAATTGGTCTTTCCATCGTACTGGATGATGGAAACACTGCAGCCAGCGGCAAAAATTTAAATAGAACTTATTATACAAATGTTTATCGCTACCTAAAAACAAATTAGGTACTTTTGGATCATTATATCCTACATAGCATTATTTGAAACATTGTTATTTTTCAAAACCATATCTAATAAACCACTATTTATTTTTAACAAACGTAGATTATGTTAATAAATAAAAAATATTTTATACCTGTCTCTCTAAGCACAAAGAGGGGTCGGGTGATCTATTTAAGCGGCTTTGTAGGGAATTGGTAAAGTTGGTTGTTTTAAAATGGTGGTTACATAATCTCATCATTTTTGGTGCAGCATCAACATGTTCTTCACCAATTCCTATTGCTTGAAGCCGTAGTTGTGCTCTACAATACAAATATAATTAACTATTACAGATAAATAACTATTAACAATGAAAGTTAATAAAATATAACTCGCCTGCTTTTCGTCCTTGGGCAATAAAATAATTTATCCCTTGGGACATTACAAATATAACAACTACGCTGAGTAAAATTCATGATAGAATTTTGTTCTCTCATTATTTCAGTAAAAGTAAGTTAGTTCTATTATATAGAACTAACTTTTGTTCCTATCATATAGAACTAAGTTACTTTTACTGAAATAACAAGAAAAATGTATACATTATCAGTAAATTTTGTGAAATTATCACTGAAATCGTGATTTTTTCGCTTAAAATAAGCGATATTTTTCATATAAACGTGATTTTCAACTACCAGACTCGAGATTTGCGGTAAAATTTTATTCCTATTATGTAGACCTAACTTACTTATACTGAAATAACACGAAACATGTATACATTATCGGTAAATTTTGTGAAATTATCAATGAAATTGCGCTTTATTCGCTTAAAATAGCGATATATTTCATATAAACGTGTTTTCAACTACACGACTCAAGATTTGCCGAAAAACTTTGCTGCTATTGTGTAGAACTAACGTACTTTTATCGAAATAATACGAAATATGTATACATTATCGATATATTTTGTGAAATTATCTCTAAAAACACGTTTTTTTCGCTTCAAATAGCGATATTTTTCATATAAACGTGATTTTCAAATACACGACTCAAGACTTGCCGAAAAATTTTGCACCTATTGTACATAACTAACTTAATTTTATCGAAATAACACGAAATATGTATATATTATCGGGATATTTTGTGAAATTATCTCTAAAAACTAGTTTTTTTCCTTTCAAATAGCGATATTTTTCATATAAACGTGATTTTCAACTACCAGACTCAAGATTTGCCGAAAGATTTTGCTACTATTATATAGAAGTAAGTTACTTTTATCGAAATAACACGAAATATGTGTACATTATCGGGATATTTTGTGAAATTATCACTAAAATCGCGTTTTTGTCGCTTCAAATAGCGATATTTTTCATATAAACGTGATTTTCAACTACCAGACTGAAGATTTGCCGAACGATTTTGCTACTATTATATAGAAGTAAGTTACTTTTATCGAAATAACACGAAATATGTGTACATTATCGGGATATTTTGTGAAATTATCACTAAAATCGCGTTTTTGTCGCTTAAAATAGTGATATTTTTCATATAAACGTGATTTTCAACTACCAGACTCAAGATTTGCCGAAAGATTTTGCTACTATTATATAGAAGTAAGTTACTTTTATCGAAATAACACGAAATATGTGTACATTATCGGGATATTTTGTGAAATTATCACTAAAATCGCGTTTTTGTCGCTTCAAATAGCGATATTTTTCATATAAACGTGATTTTCAACTACCAGACTCAAGATTTGCCGAAAGATTTTGCTACTATTATATAGAACTAAGTTACTTTTATCGAAATAACACGAAATATGTGTACATTATCGGGATATTTTGTGAAATTATCACTAAAATCGCGTTTTTGTCGCTTAAAATAGTGATATTTTTCATATAAACGTGATTTTCAACTACCAGACTCAAGATTTGCCGAAAGATTTTGCTACTATTATATAGAACTAAGTTACTTTTATCGAAATAACACGAAATATGTGTACATTACCGGGATATTTTGTGAAATTATCACTAAAATCGCGTTTTTGTCGCTTAAAATAGTGATATTTTTCATATAAACGTGATTTTCAACTACCAGACTCAAGATTTGCCGAAAGATTTTGCTACTATTATATAGAAGTAAGTTACTTTTATCGAAATAACACGAAATATGTGAACATTATCAGGATATTTTGTGAAAGTATCACTAAAATCGCGTTTTTGTCGCTTCAAATAGTGATATTTTTCATATAAACGTGATTTTCAACTACCAGACTCAAGATTTGCCGAAAGAATTTGCTACTATTATATAGAACTAAATTACTTTTATCGAAATAACACGAAATATGTGTACATTATCGGGATATTTTGTGAAATTATCACTAAAATCGCGTTTTTGTCGCTTCAAATAGTGATATTTTTCATATAAACGTGATTTTCAACTACCACACTCAACATTTGCCGAAAGATTTTGTTACTATTATATAGAAGTAAGTTACTTTTATCGAAATAACACGAAATATGTGTACATTATCGGGATATTTTGTGAAATTATCACTAAAATCGCGTTTTTGTCGCTTAAAATAGTGATAATTTTCATATAAACGTGATTTTCAACTACCAGACTCAAGATTTCCCGTAAGATTTTGCTACTATTATATAGAACTAAGTTACTTTTATCGAAATAACACGAAATATGTGTACATTATCGGGATATTTTGTGAAATTATCACTAAAATCGCGTTTTTGTCGCTTAAAATAGTGATATTTTTCATATAAACGTGATTTTCAACTACCAGACTCAAGATTTCCCGTAAGATTTTGCTACTATTATATAGAACTAAGTTACTTTTATCGAAATAACACGAAATATGTGTACATTATCGGGATATTTTGTGAAATTATCACTAAAATCTCGTTTTTGTCGCTTCAAATAATGATATTTTTCATATAAACGTGATTTTCAACTACCACACTCAAGATTTGCCGAAAGATTTTGATACTATTATATAGAAGTAAGTTACT
The DNA here is from genome assembly GCA_034766995.1 of Acanthacorydalis orientalis. NCBI lineage: Eukaryota > Metazoa > Arthropoda > Insecta > Megaloptera > Corydalidae > Acanthacorydalis > Acanthacorydalis orientalis. The sequence goes on along the minus strand of CM068318.1, from coordinate 28,601,788 downwards.
TTTATCGAAATAACACGAAATATGTGTACATTATCGGGATATTTTGTGAAATTATCACTAAAATCGCGTTTTTGTCGCTTCAAATAGCGATATTTTTCATATAAACGTGATTTTCAACTACCAGACTGAAGATTTGCCGAAAGATTTTGCTACTATTATATAGAACTAAGTTACTTTTATCGAAATAACACGAAATATGTGTACATTACCGGGATATTTTGTGAAATTATCACTAAAATCGCGTTTTTGTCGCTTAAAATAGTGATATTTTTCATATAAACGTGATTTTCAACTACCAGACTGAAGATTTGCCGAAAGATTTTGCTACTATTATATAGAACTAAATTACTTTTATCGAAATAACACGAAATATGTGTACATTATCGGGATATTTTGTGAAATTATCACTAAAATCGCGTTTTTGTCGCTTCAAATAGCGATATTTTTCATATAAACGTGATTTTCAACTACCAGACTGAAGATTTGCCGAAAGATTTTGCTACTATTATATAGAACTAAGTTACTTTTATCGAAATAACACGAAATATGTGTACATTATCGGGATATTTTGTGAAATTATCACTAAAATCGCGTTTTTGTCGCTTAAAATAGTGATATTTTTCATATAAACGTGATTTTCAACTACCAGACTGAAGATTTGCCGAAAGATTTTGCTACTATTATATAGAAGTAAGTTACTTTTATCGAAATAACACGAAATATGTGTACATTATCGGGATATTTTGTGAAATTATCACTAAAATCGCGTTTTTGTCGCTTAAAATAGTGATATTTTTCATATAAACGTGATTTTCAACTACCAGACTGAAGATTTGCCGAAAGATTTTGCTACTATTATATAGAACTAAATTACTTTTATCGAAATAACACGAAATATGTGTACATTATCGGGATATTTTGTGAAATTATCACTAAAATCGCGTTTTTGTCGCTTAAAATAGTGATAATTTTCATATAAACGTGATTTTCAACTACCAGACTCAAGATTTCCCGTAAGATTTTGCTACTATTATATAGAACTAAGTTACTTTTATCGAAATAACTCGAAATATGTGTACATTATCGGGATATTTTGTGAAATTATCACTAAAATCGCGTTTTTGTCGCTTCAAATAGTGATATTTTTCATATAAACGTGATTTTCAACTACCAGACTCAAGATTTGCCGAAAGATTTTGCTACTATTATATAGAACTAAGTTACTTTTATCGAAATAACACGAAATATGTGTACATTATCGGGATATTTTGTGAAATTATCACTAAAATCGCGTTTTTGTCGCTTCAAATAGTGATATTTTTCATATAAACGTGATTTTCAACTACCAGACTCAAGATTTGCCGAAAGATTTTGATACTATTATATAGAAGTAAGTTACTTTTATCGAAATAACACGAAATATGTGTACATTATCGGGATATTTTGTGAAATTATCACTAAAATCGCGTTTTTGTCGCTTAAAATAGTGATATTTTTCATATAAACGTGATTTTCAACTACCAGACTCAAGATTTCCCGTAAGATTTTGCTACTATTATATAGAACTAAGTTACTTTTATCGAAATAACTCGAAATATGTGTACATTATCGGGATATTTTGTGAAATTATCACTAAAATCTCGTTTTTGTCGCTTCAAATAATGATACTTTTCATATAAACGTGATTTTCAACTACCACACTCAAGATTTGCCGAAAGATTTTGATACTATTATATAGAAGTAAGTTACTTTTATCGAAATAACACGAAATATGTGTACATTATCGGGATATTTTGTGAAATTATCACTAAAATCGCGTTTTTGTCGCTTCAAATAGCGATATTTTTCATATAAACGTGATTTTCAACTACCAGACTGAAGATTTGCCGAAAGATTTTGATACTATTATATAGAACTAAGTTACTTTTATCGAAATAACACGAAATATGTGTACATTACCGGGATATTTTGTGAAATTATCACTAAAATCGCGTTTTTGTCGCTTAAAATAGTGATATTTTTCATATAAACGTGATTTTCAACTACCAGACTGAAGATTTGCCGAAAGATTTTGCTACTATTATATAGAACTAAATTACTTTTATCGAAATAACACGAAATATGTGTACATTATCGGGATATTTTGTGAAATTATCACTAAAATCGCGTTTTTGTCGCTTCAAATAGTGATATTTTTCATATAAACGTGATTTTCAACTACCAGACTGAAGATTTGCCGAAAGATTTTGATACTATTATATAGAACTAAGTTACTTTTATCGAAATAACACGAAATATGTGTACATTACCGGGATATTTTGTGAAATTATCACTAAAATCGCGTTTTTGTCGCTTAAAATAGTGATATTTTTCATATAAACGTGATTTTCAACTACCAGACTGAAGATTTGCCGAAAGATTTTGCTACTATTATATAGAAGTAAGTTACTTTTATCGAAATAACACGAAATATGTGTACATTATCGGGATATTTTGTGAAATTATCACTAAAATCGCGTTTTTGTCGCTTAAAATAGTGATATTTTTCATATAAACGTGATTTTCAACTACCAGACTCAAGATTTCCCGTAAGATTTTGCTACTATTATATAGAACTAAGTTACTTTTATCGAAATAACACGAAATATGTGTACATTATCGGGATATTTTGTGAAATTATCACTAAAATCGCGTTTTTGTCGCTTAAAATAGTGATATTTTTCATATAAACGTGATTTTCAACTACCAGACTCAAGATTTCCCGTAAGATTTTGCTACTATTATATAGAACTAAGTTACTTTTATCGAAATAACACGAAATATGTGTACATTATCGGGATATTTTGTGAAATTATCACTAAAATCGCGTTTTTGTCGCTTCAAATAGTGATATTTTTCATATAAACGTGATTTTCAACTACCACACTCAAGATTTGCCGAAAGATTTTGATACTATTATATAGAAGTAAGTTACTTTTATCGAAATAACACGAAATATGTGTACATTATCGGGATATTTTGTGAAATTATCACTAAAATCGCGTTTTTGTCGCTTCAAATAGCGATATTTTTCATATAAACGTGATTTTCAACTACCAGACTGAAGATTTGCCGAAAGATTTTGCTACTATTATATAGAACTAAATTACTTTTATCGAAATAACACGAAATATGTGTACATTATCGGGATATTTTGTGAAATTATCACTAAAATCGCGTTTTTGTCGCTTCAAATAGCGATATTTTTCATATAAACGTGATTTTCAACTACCAGACTGAAGATTTGCCGAAAGATTTTGCTACTATTATATAGAACTAAGTTACTTTTATCGAAATAACACGAAATATGTGTACATTATCGGGATATTTTGTGAAATTATCACTAAAATCGCGTTTTTGTCGCTTAAAATAGTGATATTTTTCATATAAACGTGATTTTCAACTACCAGACTGAAGATTTGCCGAAAGATTTTGCTACTATTATATAGAAGTAAGTTACTTTTATCGAAATAACACGAAATATGTGTACATTATCGGGATATTTTGTGAAATTATCACTAAAATCGCGTTTTTGTCGCTTAAAATAGTGATAATTTTCATATAAACGTGATTTTCAACTACCAGACTCAAGATTTGCCGAAAGATTTTGCTACTATTATATAGAACTAAATTACTTTTATCGAAATAACACGAAATATGTGTACATTATCGGGATATTTTGTGAAATTATCACTAAAATCGCGTTTTTGTCGCTTAAAATAGTGATAATTTTCATATAAACGTGATTTTCAACTACCAGACTCAAGATTTCCCGTAAGATTTTGCTACTATTATATAGAACTAAGTTACTTTTATCGAAATAACTCGAAATATGTGTACATTATCGGGATATTTTGTGAAATTATCACTAAAATCGCGTTTTTGTCGCTTCAAATAGTGATATTTTTCATATAAACGTGATTTTCAACTACCAGACTCAAGATTTGCCGAAAGATTTTGCTACTATTATATAGAAGTAAGTTACTTTTATCGAAATAACACGAAATATGTGTACATTATCGGGATATTTTGTGAAATTATCACTAAAATCGCGTTTTTGTCGCTTAAAATAGTGATATTTTTCATATAAACGTGATTTTCAACTACCAGACTCAAGATTTGCCGTAAGATTTTGCTACTATTATATAGAAGTAAGTTACTTTTATCGAAATAACACGAAATATGTGTACATTATCAGGATATTTTGTGAAAGTATCACTAAAATCGCGTTTTTGTCGCTTCAAATAGTGATATTTTTCATATAAACGTGATTTTCAACTACCAGACTCAAGATTTGCCGAAAGAATTTGCTACTATTATATAGAACTAAATTACTTTTATCGAAATAACACGAAATATGTGTACATTATCGGGATATTTTGTGAAATTATCACTAAAATCGCGTTTTTGTCGCTTCAAATAGTGATATTTTTCATATAAACGTGATTTTCAACTACCACACTCAAGATTTGCCGAAAGATTTTGATACTATTATATAGAAGTAAGTTACTTTTATCGAAATAACACGAAATATGTGTACATTATCGGGATATTTTGTGAAATTATCACTAAAATCGCGTTTTTGTCGCTTCAAATAGCGATATTTTTCATATAAACGTGATTTTCAACTACCAGACTGAAGATTTGCCGAAAGATTTTGATACTATTATATAGAACTAAGTTACTTTTATCGAAATAACACGAAATATGTGTACATTATCGGGATATTTTGTGAAATTATCACTAAAATCGCGTTTTTGTCGCTTAAAATAGTGATATTTTTCATATAAACGTGATTTTCAACTACCAGACTGAAGATTTGCCGAAAGATTTTGCTACTATTATATAGAACTAAGTTACTTTTATCGAAATAACACGAAATATGTGTACATTATCGGGATATTTTGTGAAATTATCACTAAAATCGCGTTTTTGTCGCTTCAAATAGTGATATTTTTCATATAAACGTGATTTTCAACTACCACACTCAAGATTTGCCGAAAGATTTTGCTACTATTATATAGAAGTAAGTTACTTTTATCGAAATAACACGAAATATGTGTACATTATCGGGATATTTTGTGAAATTATCACTAAAATCGCGTTTTTGTCGCTTAAAATAGTGATAATTTTCATATAAACGTGATTTTCAACTACCAGACTCAAGATTTCCCGTAAGATTTTGCTACTATTATATAGAACTAAGTTACTTTTATCGAAATAACTCGAAATATGTGTACATTATCGGGATATTTTGTGAAATTATCACTAAAATCTCGTTTTTGTCGCTTCAAATAGTGATATTTTTCATATAAACGTGATTTTCAACTACCACACTCAAGATTTGCCGAAAGATTTTGATACTATTATATAGAAGTAAGTTACTTTTATCGAAATAACACGAAATATGTGTACATTATCGGGATATTTTGTGAAATTATCACTAAAATCGCGTTTTTGTCGCTTAAAATAGTGATAATTTTCATATAAACGTGATTTTCAACTACCAGACTCAAGATTTCCCGTAAGATTTTGCTACTATTATATAGAACTAAGTTACTTTTATCGAAATAACTCGAAATATGTGTACATTATCGGGATATTTTGTGAAATTATCACTAAAATCTCGTTTTTGTCGCTTCAAATAATGATATTTTTCATATAAACGTGATTTTCAACTACCACACTCAAGATTTGCCGAAAGATTTTGCTACTATTATATAGAAGTAAGTTACTTTTATCGAAATAACACGAAATATGTGTACATTATCGGGATATTTTGTGAAATTATCACTAAAATCGCGTTTTTGTCGCTTAAAATAGTGATAATTTTCATATAAACGTGATTTTCAACTACCAGACTGAAGATTTGCCGAAAGATTTTGCTACTATTATATAGAAGTAAGTTACTTTTATCGAAATAACACGAAATATGTGTACATTATCGGGATATTTTGTGAAATTATCACTAAAATCGCGTTTTTGTCGCTTAAAATAGTGATATTTTTCATATAAACGTGATTTTCAACTACCAGACTCAAGATTTGCCGAAAGATTTTGCTACTATTATATAGAACTAAGTTACTTTTATCGAAATAACACGAAATATGTGTACATTATCGGGATATTTTGTGAAATTATCACTAAAATCGCGTTTTTGTCGCTTCAAATAGTGATATTTTTCATATAAACGTGATTTTCAACTACCAGACTCAAGATTTGCCGAAAGATTTTGCTACTATTATATAGAAGTAAGTTACTTTTATCGAAATAACACGAAATATGTGTACATTATCGGGATATTTTGTGAAATTAACACTAAAATCGCGTTTTTGTCGCTTAAAATAGTGATATTTTTCATATAAACGTGATTTTCAACTACCAGACTCAAGATTTCTCGTAAGATTTTGCTAAGATTATATAGAACTAAATTACTTTTATCGAAATAACACGAAATATGTGTACATTATCGGGATATTTTGTGAAATTATCACTAAAATCGCGTTTTTGTCGCTTCAAATAGTGATATTTTTCATATAAACGTGATTTTCAACTACCAGACTGAAGATTTGCCGAAAGATTTTGCTACTATTATATAGAAGTAAGTTACTTTTATCGAAATAACACGAAATATGTGTACATTATCGGGATATTTTGTGAAATTATCACTAAAATCGCGTTTTTGTCGCTTCAAATAGTGATATTTTTCATATAAACGTGATTTTCAACTACCAGACTCAAGATTTGCCGAAAGATTTTGATACTATTATATAGAACTAAGTTACTTTTATCGAAATAACACGAAATATGTGTACATTACCGGGATATTTTGTGAAATTATCACTAAAATCGCGTTTTTGTCGCTTAAAATAGTGATATTTTTCATATAAACGTGATTTTCAACTACCAGACTGAAGATTTGCCGAAAGATTTTGCTACTATTATATAGAAGTAAGTTACTTTTATCGAAATAACACGAAATATGTGTACATTATCGGGATATTTTGTGAAATTATCACTAAAATCGCGTTTTTGTCGCTTAAAATAGTGATAATTTTCATATAAACGTGATTTTCAACTACCACACTCAAGATTTGCCGAAAGATTTTGCTACTATTATATAGAAGTAAGTTACTTTCATCGAAATAACACGAAATATGTGTACATTATCGAGATATTTTGTGAAATTATCACTAAAACCGTGTTTTTGTCGCTTCAAATAGCGATATTTTTCATATAAACGTGATTTTCAACTACCAGACTCAAGATTTGCCGTAAGATTTTGCTACTATTATATAGAACTAAGTTAGTTTTATCGAAATAACACGAAATATGTGTACATTATCGGGATATTTTGTGAAATTATCACTAAAATCGCGTTTTTGTCGCTTCAAATAGTGATATTTTTCATATAAACGTGATTTTCAACTACCAGACTCAAGATTTGCCGAAAGATTTTGCTACTATTATATAGAAGTAAGTTACTTTTATCGAAATAACACGAAATATGTGTACATTATCGGGATATTTTGTGAAATTATCACTAAAATCGCGTTTTTGTCGCTTAAAATAGTGATATTTTTCATATAAACGTGATTTTCAACTACCAGACTCAAGATTTGCCGAAAGATTTTGCTACTATTATATAGAACTAAGTTACTTTTATCGAAATAACACGAAATATGTGTACATTATCGGGATATTTTGTGAAATTATCACTAAAATCGCGTTTTTGTCGCTTCAAATAGTGATATTTTTCATATAAACGTGATTTTCAACTACCAGACTCAAGATTTGCCGAAAGATTTTGCTACTATTATATAGAAGTAAGTTACTTTTATCGAAATAACACGAAATATGTGTACATTATCGGGATATTTTGTGAAATTATCACTAAAATCGCGTTTTTGTCGCTTCAAATAGCGATATTTTTCATATAAACGTGATTTTCAACTACCAGACTGAAGATTTGCCGAAAGATTTTGCTACTATTATATAGAACTAAGTTACTTTTATCGAAATAACACGAAATATGTGTACATTATCGGGATATTTTGTGAAATTATCACTAAAATCGCGTTTTTGTCGCTTAAAATAGTGATATTTTTCATATAAACGTGATTTTCAACTACCAGACTCAAGATTTGCCGAAAGATTTTGCTACTATTATATAGAACTAAGTTACTTTTATCGAAATAACACGAAATATGTGTACATTATCGGGATATTTTGTGAAATTATCACTAAAATCGCGTTTTTGTCGCTTCAAATAGTGATATTTTTCATATAAACGTGATTTTCAACTACCAGACTCAAGATTTGCCGAAAGATTTTGCTACTATTATATAGAAGTAAGTTACTTTTATCGAAATAACACGAAATATGTGTACATTATCGGGATATTTTGTGAAATTATCACTAAAATCGCGTTTTTGTCGCTTCAAATAGTGATATTTTTCATATAAACGTGATTTTCAACTACCAGACTCAAGATTTGCCGAAAGATTTTGCTACTATTATATAGAACTAAGTTACTTTTATCGAAATAACACGAAATATGTGTACATTATCGGGATATTTTGTGAAATTATCACTAAAATCGCGTTTTTGTCGCTTCAAATAGTGATATTTTTCATATAAACGTGATTTTCAACTACCAGACTCAAGATTTGCCGAAAGATTTTGCTACTATTATATAGAACTAAGTTACTTTTATCGAAATAACACGAAATATGTGTACATTATCGGGATATTTTGTGAAATTATCACTAAAATCGCGTTTTTGTCGCTTCAAATAGTGATATTTTTCATATAAACGTGATTTTCAACTACCAGACTCAAGATTTGCCGAAAGATTTTGCTACTATTATATAGAACTAAGTTACTTTTATCGAAATAACACGAAATATGTGTACATTATCGGGATATTTTGTGAAATTATCACTAAAATCGCGTTTTTGTCGCTTAAAATAGTGATATTTTTCATATAAACGTGATTTTCAACTACCAGACTCAAGATTTCCCGTAAGATTTTGCTACTATTATATAGAACTAAGTTACTTTTATCGAAATAACACGAAATATGTGTACATTATCGGGATATTTTGTGAAATTATCACTAAAATCGCGTTTTTGTCGCTTAAAATAGTGATATTTTTCATATAAACGTGATTTTCAACTACCAGACTCAAGATTTGCCGAAAGATTTTGCTACTATTATATAGAAGTAAGTTACTTTTATCGAAATAACACGAAATATGTGTACATTATCGGGATATTTTGTGAAATTATCACTAAAATCGCGTTTTTGTCGCTTCAAATAGTGATATTTTTCATATAAACGTGATTTTCAACTACCAGACTCAAGATTTGCCGAAAGATTTTGCTACTATTATATAGAACTAAGTTACTTTTATCGAAATAACACGAAATATGTGTACATTATCGGGATATTTTGTGAAATTATCACTAAAATCGCGTTTTTGTCGCTTAAAATAGTGATATTTTTCATATAAACGTGATTTTCAACTACCAGACTCAAGATTTGCCGAAAGATTTTGCTACTATTATATAGAACTAAGTTACTTTTATCGAAATAACACGAAATATGTGTACATTATCGGGATATTTTGTGAAATTATCACTAAAATCGCGTTTTTGTCGCTTCAAATAGTGATATTTTTCATATAAACGTGATTTTCAACTACCAGACTCAAGATTTGCCGAAAGATTTTGCTACTATTATATAGAACTAAGTTACTTTTATCGAAATAACACGAAATATGTGTACATTATCGGGATATTTTGTGAAATTATCACTAAAATCGCGTTTTTGTCGCTTAAAATAGTGATATTTTTCATATAAACGTGATTTTCAACTACCAGACTCAAGATTTGCCGAAAGATTTTGCTACTATTATATAGAACTAAGTTACTTTTATCGAAATAACACGAAATATGTGTACATTATCGGGATATTTTGTGAAATTATCACTAAAATCGCGTTTTTGTCGCTTCAAATAGTGATATTTTTCATATAAACGTGATTTTCAACTACCAGACTCAAGATTTGCCGAAAGATTTTGCTACTATTATATAGAAGTAAGTTACTTTTATCGAAATAACACGAAATATGTGTACATTATCGGGATATTTTGTGAAATTATCACTAAAATCGCGTTTTTGTCGCTTAAAATAGTGATATTTTTCATATAAACGTGATTTTCAACTACCAGACTCAAGATTTGCCGAAAGATTTTGCTACTATTATATAGAACTAAGTTACTTTTATCGAAATAACACGAAATATGTGTACATTATCGGGATATTTTGTGAAATTATCACTAAAATCGCGTTTTTGTCGCTTCAAATAGTGATATTTTTCATATAAACGTGATTTTCAACTACCAGACTCAAGATTTGCCGAAAGATTTTGCTACTATTATATAGAACTAAGTTACTTTTATCGAAATAACACGAAATATGTGTACATTATCGGGATATTTTGTGAAATTATCACTAAAATCGCGTTTTTGTCGCTTCAAATAGTGATATTTTTCATATAAACGTGATTTTCAACTACCAGACTCAAGATTTGCCGAAAGATTTTGCTACTATTATATAGAAGTAAGTTACTTTTATCGAAATAACACGAAATATGTGTACATTATCGGGATATTTTGTGAAATTATCACTAAAATCGCGTTTTTGTCGCTTCAAATAGTGATATTTTTCATATAAACGTGATTTTCAACTACCAGACTCAAGATTTGCCGAAAGATTTTGCTACTATTATATAGAAGTAAGTTACTTTTATCGAAATAACACGAAATATGTGTACATTATCGGGATATTTTGTGAAATTATCACTAAAATCGCGTTTTTGTCGCTTCAAATAGTGATATTTTTCATATAAACGTGATTTTCAACTACCAGACTCAAGATTTGCCGAAAGATTTTGCTACTATTATATAGAACTAAGTTACTTTTATCGAAATAACACGAAATATGTGTACATTATCGGGATATTTTGTGAAATTATCACTAAAATCGCGTTTTTGTCGCTTAAAATAGTGATATTTTTCATATAAACGTGATTTTCAACTACCAGACTCAAGATTTGCCGAAAGATTTTGATACTATTATATAGAACTAAGTTACTTTTATCGAAATAACACGAAATATGTGTACATTATCGGGATATTTTGTGAAATTATCACTAAAATCGCGTTTTTGTCGCTTCAAATAGTGATATTTTTCATATAAACGTGATTTTCAACTACCAGACTCAAGATTTGCCGAAAGATTTTGCTACTATTATATAGAACTAAGTTACTTTTATCGAAATAACACGAAATATGTGTACATTATCGGGATATTTTGTGAAATTATCACTAAAATCGCGTTTTTGTCGCTTCAAAATAGTGATATTTTTCATATAAACGTGATTTTCAACTACCAGACTCAAGATTTGCCGAAAGATTTTGCTACTATTATATAGAACTAAGTTACTTTTATCGAAATAACACGAAATATGTGTACATTATCGGGATATTTTGTGAAATTATCACTAAAATCGCGTTTTTGTCGCTTCAAATAGTGATATTTTTCATATAAACGTGATTTTCAACTACCAGACTCAAGATTTGCCGAAAGATTTTGCTACTATTATATAGAAGTAAGTTACTTTTATCGAAATAACACGAAATATGTGTACATTATCGGGATATTTTGTGAAATTATCACTAAAATCGCGTTTTTGTCGCTTCAAATAGTGATATTTTTCATATAAACGTGATTTTCAACTACCAGACTCAAGATTTGCCGAAAGATTTTGCTACTATTATATAGAACTAAGTTACTTTTATCGAAATAACACGAAATATGTGTACATTATCGGGATATTTTGTGAAATTATCACTAAAATCGCGTTTTTGTCGCTTCAAATAGTGATATTTTTCATATAAACGTGATTTTCAACTACCAGACTCAAGATTTGCCGAAAGATTTTGCTACTATTATATAGAAGTAAGTTACTTTTATCGAAATAACACGAAATATGTGTACATTATCGGGATATTTTGTGAAATTATCACTAAAATCGCGTTTTTGTCGCTTCAAATAGTGATATTTTTCATATAAACGTGATTTTCAACTACCAGACTCAAGATTTGCCGAAAGATTTTGCTACTATTATATAGAAGTAAGTTACTTTTATCGAAATAACACGAAATATGTGTACATTATCGGGATATTTTGTGAAATTATCACTAAAATCGCGTTTTTGTCGCTTAAAATAGTGATATTTTTCATATAAACGTGATTTTCAACTACCAGACTCAAGATTTGCCGAAAGATTTTGCTACTATTATATAGAACTAAGTTACTTTTATCGAAATAACACGAAATATGTGTACATTATCGGGATATTTTGTGAAATTATCACTAAAATCGCGTTTTTGTCGCTTCAAATAGTGATATTTTTCATATAAACGTGATTTTCAACTACCAGACTCAAGATTTGCCGAAAGATTTTGCTACTATTATATAGAAGTAAGTTACTTTTATCGAAATAACACGAAATATGTGTACATTATCGGGATATTTTGTGAAATTATCACTAAAATCGCGTTTTTGTCGCTTCAAATAGTGATATTTTTCATATAAACGTGATTTTCAACTACCAGACTCAAGATTTGCCGAAAGATTTTGATACTATTATATAGAAGTAAGTTACTTTTATCGAAATAACACGAAATATGTGTACATTATCGGGATATTTTGTGAAATTATCACTAAAATCGCGTTTTTGTCGCTTCAAATAGTGATATTTTTCATATAAACGTGATTTTCAACTACCAGACTCAAGATTTGCCGAAAGATTTTGCTACTATTATATAGAACTAAGTTACTTTTATCGAAATAACACGAAATATGTGTACATTATCGGGATATTTTGTGAAATTATCACTAAAATCGCGTTTTTGTCGCTTAAAATAGTGATATTTTTCATATAAACGTGATTTTCAACTACCAGACTCAAGATTTCCCGTAAGATTTTGCTACTATTATATGGAAGTAAGTTACTTTTATCGAAATAACACGAAATATGTGTACATTATCGGGATATTTTGTGAAATTATCACTAAAATCGCGTTTTTGTCGCTTCAAATAGTGATATTTTTCATATAAACGTGATTTTCAACTACCAGACTCAAGATTTGCCGAAAGATTTTGCTACTATTATATAGAAGTAAGTTACTTTTATCGAAATAACACGAAATATGTGTACATTATCGGGATATTTTGTGAAATTATCACTAAAATCGCGTTTTTGTCGCTTCAAATAGTGATATTTTTCATATAAACGTGATTTTCAACTACCAGACTCAAGATTTGCCGAAAGAATTTGCTACTATTATATAGAACTAAATTACTTTTATCGAAATAACACGAAATATGTGTACATTATCGGGATATTTTGTGAAATTATCACTAAAATCGCGTTTTTGTCGCTTAAAATAGTGATATTTTTCATATAAACGTGATTTTCAACTACCAGACTCAAGATTTGCCGAAAGATTTTGCTACTATTATATAGAACTAAGTTACTTTTATCGAAATAACACGAAATATGTGTACATTATCGGGATATTTTGTGAAATTATCACTAAAATCGCGTTTTTGTCGCTTCAAATAGCGATATTTTTCATATAAACGTGATTTTCAACTACCAGACTCAAGATTTGCCGAAAGAATTTGCTACTATTATATAGAACTAAATTACTTTTATCGAAATAACACGAAATATGTGTACATTATCGGGATATTTTGTGAAATTATCACTAAAATCGCGTTTTTGTCGCTTAAAATAGTGATATTTTTCATATAAACGTGATTTTTAACTACCAGACTCAAGATTTCCCGTAAGATTTTGCTACTATTATATGGAAGTAAGTTACTTTTATCGAAATAACAGGAATATGTGTACATTATCGGGATATTTTGTGAAATTATCACTAAAATCGCGTTTTTGTTGCTTCAAGTAGTGATATTTTTCATATAAACCTGATTTTCAACCACCACACTCAAGATTTGCCGAAAGATTTTGATACTATTATATAGAAGTAAGTTACTTTTATCGAAATAACACGAAATATGTGAACATTATCAGGATATTTTGTGAAAGTATCACTAAAATCGCGTTTTTGTCGCTTCAAATAGTGATATTTTTCATATAAACGTGATTTTCAACTACCAGACTCAAGATTTGCCGAAAGAATTTGCTACTATTATATAGAACTAAATTACTTTTATCGAAATAACACGAAATATGTGTACATTATCGGGATATTTTGTGAAATTATCACTAAAATCGCGTTTTTGTCGCTTCAAATAGTGATATTTTTCATATAAACGTGATTTTCAACTACCAGACTGAAGATTTGCCGAAAGATTTTGATACTATTATATAGAAGTAAGTTACTTTTATCGAAATAACACGAAATATGTGTACATTATCGGGATATTTTGTGAAATTATCACTAAAATCGCGTTTTTGTCGCTTCAAATAGTGATATTTTTCATATAAACGTGATTTTCAACTACCAGACTGAAGATTTGCCGAAAGATTTTGCTACTATTATATAGAACTAAGTTACTTTTATCGAAATAACACGAAATATGTGTACATTATCGGGATATTTTGTGAAATTATCACTAAAATCGCGTTTTTGTCGCTTCAAATAGCGATATTTTTCATATAAACGTGATTTTCAACTACCAGACTCAAGATTTGCCGAAAGATTTTGCTACTATTATATAGAAGTAAGTTACTTTTATCGAAATAACACGAAATATGTGTACATTATCGGGATATTTTGTGAAATTATCACTAAAATCGCGTTTTTGTCGCTTCAAATAGCGATATTTTTCATATAAACGTGATTTTCAACTACCAGACTCAAGATTTGCCGAAAGATTTTGCTACTATTATATAGAAGTAAGTTACTTTTATCGAAATAACACGAAATATGTGTACATTATCGGGATATTTTGTGAAATTATCACTAAAATCGCGTTTTTGTCACTTCAAATAGTGATATTTTTCATATAAACGTGATTTTCAACTACCAGACTCAAGATTTGCCGAAAGATTTTGCTACTTTTATGTAGAAGTAAGTTATTTTTACCCAAATAACACGAAATATGTGTACATTATCGGGATATTTTGTGAAATTATCACTAAAATCGCGTATTTGTCGCTTCAAATAGCGATATTTTTCATATAAACGTGATTTTCAACTACCAGACTCAAGATTTGCCGAAAGATTTTGCTACTATTATATAGAACTAAGTTACTTTTATCGAAATAACACGAAATATGTGTACATTATCGGGATATTTTGTGAAATTATCACTAAAATCGCGTTTTTGTCGCTTCAAATAGCGATATTTTTCATATAAACGTGATTTTCAACTACCAGACTCAAGATTTGCCGAAAGATTTTGCTACTATTATATAGAACTAAGTTACTTTTATCGAAATAACACGAAATATGTGTACATTATCGGGATATTTTGTGAAATTATCACTAAAATCGCGTTTTTGTCGCTTCAAATAGTGATATTTTTCATATAAACGTGATTTTCAACTACCAGACTCAAGATTTCCCGTAAGATTTTGCTACTATTATATAGAACTAAGTTACTTTTATCGAAATAACACGAAATATGTGTACATTATCGGGATATTTTGTGAAATTATCACTAAAATCGCGTTTTTGTCGCTTCAAATAGTGATATTTTTCATATAAACGTGATTTTCAACTACCAGACTGAAGATTTGCCGAAAGATTTTGCTACTATTATATAGAAGTAAGTTACTTTTATCGAAATAACACGAAATATGTGTACATTATCGGGATATTTTGTGAAATTATCACTAAAATCGCGTTTTTGTCGCTTAAAATAGTGATATTTTTCATATAAACGTGATTTTCAACTACCAGACTCAAGATTTGCCGTAAGATTTTGCTACTATTATATAGAACTAAGTTACTTTTATCGAAATAACACGAAATATTTGTACATTATCGGGATATTTTGTGCAATTATCACTAAAATCGCGTTTTTGTCGCTTCAAATAGTGATATTTTTCATATAAACGTGATTTTCAACTACCACACTCAAGATTTGCCGAAAGATTTTGATACTATTATATAGAAGTAAGTTACTTTTATCGAAATAACACGAAATATGTGTACATTATCGGGATATTTTGTGAAATTATCACTAAAATCGCGTTTTTGTCGCTTCAAATAGCGATATTTTTCATATAAACGTGATTTTCAACTACCAGACTGAAGATTTGCCGAAACATTTTGCTACTATTATATAGAACTAAGTTACTTTCATCGAAATAACACGAAATATGTATACATTATCGGGATATTTTGTGAAATTATCACTAAAATCGCGTTTTTGTCGCTTCAAATAGCGATATTTTTCATATAAACGTGATTTTCAACTACCAGACTCTAGATTTGTTGAAAGATTTTGCTACTATTATATAGGAAGTAAGTTACTTTTATCGAAATAACACGAAATATGTGTACATTATCGGGATATTTTGTGAAATTATCACTAAAATCGCGTTTTTGTCGCTTCAAATAGTGATATTTTTCATATAAACGTGATTTTCAACTACCAGACTCAAGATTTGCCGAAAGATTTTGCTACTATTATATAAAAGTAAGTTACTTTTATCGAAATAACAAGAAATATGTGTACATTACCGGGATATTTTGTGAAATTAACACTAAAATCGCGTTTTTGTCGCTTAAAATAGTGATATTTTTCATATAAACGTGATTTTCAACTACCAGACTCAAGATTTCCCGTAAGATTTTGCTAAGATTATATAGAACTAAATTACTTTTATCGAAATAACACGAAATATGTGTACATTATTGGGATATTTTGTGAAAGTATCACTAAAATCGCGTTTTTGTCGCTTAAAATAATGATATTTTTCATATAAACGTGATTTTCAAGTACCAGACTCAAGATTTGCCGAAATAATTTGCTACTATTATATAGAACTAAATTACTTTTATCGAAATAACACGAAATATGTGTACATTATCGGGATATTTTGTGAAAGTATCACTAAAATGGCGTTTTATCGCTTCAAATAGTGATATTTTGCATATAAACGTGATTTTCAACTACCAGACTCAAGATTTGCCGAAAGAATTTGCTACTATTATATAGAACTAAATTACTTTTATCGAAATAACACGAAATATGTGTACATTATCGGGATATTTTGTGAAATTATCACTAAAATCGCGTTTTTGTCGCTTAAAATAGTGATATTTTTCATATAAACGTGATTTTCAACTACCAGACTCAAGATTTGCCGTAAGATTTTGCTACTATTATATAGAACTAAGTTACTTTTATCGAAATAACACGAAATATGTGTACATTTCCGGGATATTTTGTGAAATTATCACTAAAATCGCGTTTTTGTCGCTTCAAATAGCGATATTTTTCATATAAACGTGATTTTCAACTACCAGACTCAAGATTTGCCGAAAGAATTTGCTACTATTATATAGAACTAAATTACTTTTATCGAAATAACACGAAATATGTGTACATTATCGGGATATTTTGTGAAATTATCACTAAAATCGCGTTTTTGTCGCTTAAAATAGTGATATTTTTCATATAAACGTGATTTTCAACTACCAGACTCAAGATTTCCCGTAAGATTTTGCTACTATTATATAGAACTAAGTTACTTTTATCGAAATAACACGAAATATGTGTACATTATCGGGATATTTTGTGAAATTATCACTAAAATCGCGTTTTTGTCGCTTCAAATAGTGATATTTTTCATATAAACGTGATTTTCAACTACCAGACTCAAGATTTGCCGAAAGATTTTGATACTATTATATAGAAGTAAGTTACTTTTATCGAAATAACACGAAATATGTGTACATTATCGGGATATTTTGTGAAATTATCACTAAAATCGCGTTTTTGTCGCTTCAAATAGTGATATTTTTCATATAAACGTGATTTTCAACTACCAGACTCAAGATTTGCCGAAAGAATTTGCTACTATTATAT